>WEZZ01008909.1:158600-244686 GCA_013400585.1 Chloropsis cyanopogon | reverse complement strand
ACTGGGATGGGCAGGGGGGAGCACTGGGATGTGCAGGGGAGAGCACTGGGATGTGCAGGGGAGAGCACTGGGATGGGCAGGGGAGAGCACTGGGATGAGCAGGGCAGGGCACTGGGATGTGGAGGTGAGCAGGGACAGTTGCCAGGGTTTCAGACCAAGCTGTGCTGGACTAGGCATCCTACCCAGCCTGGGGAGGCCTGGGCTTAGTCTGGAGGTCTGCAGTGGCTGGGTCCTGGGTCAAGGTCCCTCTTTGCTAAGCATCCTAATGCAAGCGCGTCCCTCCCCTCTGCCTCTGACTCCAGCAGCCCCTCTGTCTCGACTGTAGTCTCTGTGAAGCCTGCACAGTTTTAACCCTTATTTCAGGAGGTTTCTGGGCTGTCCCAGGGTTGAGCTGTGCCACCTGGCCGTGCTGGAGTGAGTGACAGAGCCCTGTCCTTGAAGTGTGCAGGACACAGAATCGATACCCTGAGGCAGGAAATCTGACTGCTCTCCCTTGAGTTCCTACAAACGGTATTAAAACAGTCACAATATATCAATCTCTTTTTTTTAAATGTATTTTTATTCAAATCAGCACATGTTTGCAATTAAACCCTGCTACGTGATGTAGTGTGAATAATTAGAAAAATTCATGTGCTTAATGGGATACTTGCATTTGTAGGGAAGGAATGATGCTACTCGCAGAACTGCAGTGTGGCTCCCTCTAAACTTGGCAGTGGCCTTCCCTCATGTCCCCTGAGGCCCTTTGGGGCATGGAGGGCTTGTTTCCAGCCCAGATCTGTCCTTTGCTCTCTGATCCTGTGTGCCTGTAATTTCTGTTGCTTGCCTTTTGTTCCCACTTCAAACAGGCAGCAGGTCGGAAAGTCACCGGCTGGATTTTAGTGCCACACATAAGCTGGAGCCTCCTGCCTCTGCTCCCCCGTCAGGTGGGTGCTGCTGCCCGGGGTGGGGCAGGTGGGGGCTGCAGAGGCACACCTGGAGCCTTGGCCCTGCTGCTGTTCTGCCTGGAGGGTGTTGCCTGCCTCGCCTGGCTTCCCTCTGCCGCAGAGCACTGCTTCTCCTGATGTGTTCATCAGGCGGTTTCCTTGCTTGGTTCTGTTTATAGAAACGGTACCTTGATGATTAGGTGAGGAGATGGGAACATCTGGCAGCTTTCCCCCTAGCCCAGAGCTCATGAGTCTTGGGAATTCAGTGAGACATCCCTGGCAATTTCCTCCCCACAGTGGCATGAAAGCTGAGAAGCTCTTTTCAAAAACACCATCTCCATCCATTGAGAGGGCACTGTTGTTGTGTGACTGTACCTTTCTTAGTCCTGGCAAACACGGAATCCCAGAATGGTTTGGGTTAGAAAAGACCTTAAAGATCATCTTCTTCCAATTCCCTGCCATGGGCAGGGACACCTTCCACTAGCCCAGGTTTCTCCAAGGCCCATCCAGCCTGGCCCCCTTGGGCACTTCTATCAAGAAGTCAACCCCAGCAAATGAGCAGCTTGCCTGCTTCCACTGGGGGAAATGGAGTGAAGTGAGGCCTTTGGGGTGCTGGGGTTGAGCCTCGTCTGCACTGAGGCTCTGTCTCCCCCGTGTTCTCCACGACCTCTCCTCTCTGTGCTGACACATGCAGCAGCCACGTGCAGGGTCTCTCCTGCTCCCCAGCTCGTGCCACACACAATCTTGTTCTGATTTTCAAGGCTCCAATAAAGCGTGTCAAAATGCATCAAAGGCTCAGCGCAGAAGTGAAGCAAATTGACTCTGTAGAGGATTTAGGGAATGGAGGGAGTTGAGATAAACCCCAAACCAAACAAGAACTGCAGGGAAGGTGAAGCATGGTAGAGACGGCAGATGTGCGGCGCAGCTGGAGGGACGTGGAACATCTTTGATTTGGCAGGAGGATGGGAAAAACTGAAAATAGCACACACATCCTCTGGAGATGTGGCTTGCAGGGAGCTCTCTGTGGGTAGGGACACACTGCCGTGTCCTCTGGGACACAGGATTGTCTGGGCTCTGTTACGTGTCCCTGCTCCGCCTCTCCGGGACTCTGGAGGGACAGCAAGGAAATTCAGGTGCTGGTACAGGCTGAGGCTGCAGATCCCATGGCTGTGAATCTGGGCTCTTGCAGCAGCTCAGGGTGGGCTGCAGAGTCCTGTCATCACCGTGGGATGGGTTGTCCTGTGCTGTGGCTGCCAGGGAGAGCAGCAGCACAGAACTGCCCCGGGCTGCCCCATCCCAGCCTTTCCTGGCTGCTCTGGCCTCCAGCACCCAGACTGTCTCAAGGCAATAAAAGCAGGAGGAGAATTGCACTCATGGAACAGGCTCAGCCATTGTCTTGTCGTGCTGGGAAATCAGGCACTTCAAAAGGCAGTTTTGCATTTCTTCAGATGCCTCAATGTAAGTGCAGTGACAGGGTTGCTCAAAGCACATTAATTATTAGTAAAGGCTTTTTTTCTTTTTATTGCAAGACAAATTAAACAACAGACGAAAACAGGAGGTGTTACACGAGATGTTAATCCATGAGAGAGTGACAGCAGCAAAAGCCACAAATAATTCATAACATGAAAATCAGGACATTTAATTTTTGGCTTGTTGTTTGCATTTGGCATTTGTGCACATGCTCAGTTGCTGCTTCTGTTGTGCTCTGGTGTGGAGATTCGGAGGCTGTTAATTTTGGAAAAAGTGATTATAGGCCTTCAAGAGTAAATCAGGGAAGAGACCACATTTGTTTTCTCCTCTTGACTGGAAAAAACCGAGTTGCTGAACCCTGTGTTTCCTATGGCACTCCTTGTCCTCGATTGGGCAATAGAAAAAATGAATGTGTACAGGAATTCCAGGGCACTTCCACCACTCTCCTGTGTGACAGGGACACGTTCAGCACGTGACCCCACCTGGAGGGATTCAGCTGGTGCAGAGCATTTCCTTAGAAAGGAATTGGGCTTTGCATGCATCTCTGATGTCAGTTGTGGGTTGCTGTCCTCTAAGATTTAGTGCCGCTTAGTTAGCACCTTTCTGGACATTGCCAAAACCTGGCGTCAGTCTGAGGAAATTGATCTTTCATTGAGCTGTTTCAGTCACTGAAATTGCTGAGAAGAGTGGCAGCCATATGGCACAAGGTGCTGCAGACGAGGTCTCCTGTGACACAGGGAGGTGCTGAGCTGGCACGTGCAGAGGCCATGGATCTGGGGCAGGGAGGGCACTTGGCACTGGAGTGTGGCACAGGAGGCCATAATAAACCCACTGAAGGACACAAATTGTCATTTTTGGTAGAGACCCTGTCATGTCCCCACCTGAGGAGGAGGAGGACACTAGGAGTTTCAGATATTTGTGCCTCAGTGTGCAGGCCAAGTGCTTCTGCTCAGCATCACAGTTGTGTCCAGGTGACAAGGTTATAAACCCTGTGCTAGTTCTTCAATTCTCAGCAAGAAAAGTCTCTTGACAGTGTTCAGGGACATGTCCCACCCTGCAGTTGCCCTTGAGTGTCCCTCACAGCTGAGGACATGCTGGTGGCAGGGAAACCCCTCCCTTCCCTGCTGCATTTTGACAGATGGGCTGTGAGGTGAGGTCAGCTGGGGGCTGGTCAGTCCTGGAGTAGTTAGGCATGTGTGGGCCGGGAGAGAGTCACAGTGGTATTAAGTGATTAGAAATACATAAATATTAATTGCTTATGAACTCCCTTTATCACACTTGCAGGCAGAAGAAGTTAATAAATCACTGCTCGGATTAACCCACAGAAGGGTAATGCAAAGTGAGATGAGACAGAAATGGGAAAGGGAGCTTTTCTGGAGAGGAGGAAGTGCTGGTTTTGGGCTGGGCACCCGCAGCACAAAGCTGTGTTCTTTTCCAGGGTTTCATGTCTGGAGTCTGCCTCTTGCTGCAGAGGGGAGCCCTTGCAGCTCTGCAGAGGAGCCATCATCCAGCCCTGCTGTGGCACCTCTGCACCAGCCTTTGTAGGAAGGAGACACTTGGTTCTGGCATCTGAGGGGCTTCTGGGCAGATCCCCAGGGAATACCAACCCTGGACCTTCCCTGAGGTCTGTGTGCAGGACCAGCCCGTGCCACCCTGGGGACCCTGGCAGCTTTAAAACCTGTGTGGTGGAGAGGGGCATTCATTTCACTGCATGCTCATGCACAGCCATGCATTCATATCACTGCATGTTCATGCACAGCCATGCATTCATTTCACTGCATGCTCATGCACAGCCATGCATTCATTTCGCTGCATGTTCATGCACAGCCGTGCATTCATTTCACTGCATGTTACCTGGACATTCTTTGGCAGCCACTGAGGAGGGGAAGAGACTTTTGCTCCTCTGTTGCATTTCTGTGGGACAGGTAATTGTCTGTTTTCTCAATGACTGGTGCTTGAATTTAAACTTGTTCTGGGGCTGTCTTGGTTTCAGTGGCAACTTTGCAAGGGTGATTGCTATAAATGGGTGCTGGTATTGGATTGCTTGTGTGGAAATCTTCCTTGCTAAGGTGAATCTATTATTTTTTGTTAAAATTTAATTTTGTCTAGAGCAGTTATTGTTGCCAGAGCTTTCTAATTATTTTAAGTAGCCAAGCTTACATATGCTTGGATCTTCAGAGCAGTTTAGCCTAATATATTCATGCAAAAGCATGAAGGAGGTATTGCTTCCATTTGTTCTTTTGTTCTTCCTAATCCCCATCCCTCTCTGCTCTGCCTTGCTGTACTTTCCATCACCATGAAAAAGCAGTGCCTGGAAAAAGCAACAGTGGAACCCTCTGCCAGAATCCCAGGCATGAGGACACGCAGTTACATTTCTGTGCCCGGACAAGGGGACCCTGCCACCCTGCAGGCTTTGGCAATCCCGGGCTTGCTGTGCTCCCTGGGGGCACAGGGAGCTTTCAGGTAAGCAGGTTCTGCTCACCTGTGCATCCAAGCTGAGAGTCCCTGAGCTGCCCTGGGAGAGGAGGGTCCCCCCATCCTTCCGTGGTTCCATGGGGATGTGGCAGTCTGGGGACAGCCCTGGGATCCGAGGAGCTGCCTGGGAGGTCACAGCACCCGGTGCCAGGCTGTCCTCTGCAGAGAGGGGGATGGAGGCAGCCGGGGGCTGTGCCCAGCTCGGGTGCTCCAGTGATGCCAGGCACAGCAGCGTGGTTCTGCTGGTGGGGAAGATTCACCAGGATGTGGGAGAGTGGGAGCTTCTGCCACGTGTAACTGAGCTCTGGGTGCGTTATGTGAGGGTCTCCTATTGCAGAGAGACTTTTATTCGGTAACTTCAATATTTACACGTGAATTGTGGTGTTCAACAGTCACATCATCAGCAGAACCAGTGCGTTCTCCTGGTGCCGAGCCTGTGATACCGAGGAGAACACATCTCACACTTGTATCAGAACTTACTGCTTAGAGAAAATGCCTGAGATCCAGTTCCTGGATAAGCCTGTTCAGCCCCTGCTGCTATAAAGGAGGACAGACGATTCCGTTTGAGGAAAATAGGCTTGGGCTCTGTTATCAGAGCACAGGATGCTGAACTAATACTGAGAAGCGTTTGATTTACTCTGATTTTTGCAGTGAGGGTTTGTACTAGTATTGCAGGCTGCATGCAAATGAAGGTGGTGTTACCTGTCTCTGGCTTGGTTGCTGGATTGAGGTTTAATGAGATTCTTTGGTTTGCTTTGTGTCAATCTGTTGGAGTTAAGTGAGATTTCTTCCTCCCACTTTGTTTTGCCTTTGATGCAATTTTGCGACACTTCTTGTATTCCTAAAAGGGTCTTTTGGTGTCTTTGAAAGTTTCTCAATGCAACATCTCTCTGGACAGAGTAAATGAGGATTAAAACTAGGCAGATGCAAGAGAAAACAAGCAAACGTCTTTGCGGAATCAAACAAAGAGCAAGCGCAGCAGCAGAGGAGCTCTGAGGTTTGTGTTTTTGTCTGGTAAACGGGAACACCTGAGCAAACCTTTCCTGGAACTCAGGGCAGGCTGGTCTCTCCAGGCAGGCTGTCTCTGGTGTCAGCTCACTGCTTGTTTTCATAAAATATGCAGGGACCACAATAACCGTGGGATGGCAGGACACGGGGGATTTGGCAAAACCAGCTCCAGCTCCGCTGCACAGCCCGGCAGTGACCAGCCTTTCTCCACCCGACTTTGTCTGCTAATGAGATCTCATTGCCTGTTCATTTCCATGTTATTTTTCTTCCCAGTCAGTGGAATGAACTCTATAAAACCTGTATTATCAGTCTTCATTATGCTCAGGTTTGTTATGATTGTGAATGAATAGATTTTATCTTGGCATTAATGAGAAGGCACCAGCCTCTCTTTTCCCTCTTACTTTGCATAGGGGTTGGCTTTAAATATTCTCTCTATGTAGCTGCTTCTGTTGCTTTCTGGCTCTGCTTGGGTCCAATCTGTTTTAAGGCTCAACCTTCCTGATACACCCCTTGATTGTGTGCTCAGATCTGTATACCTGCAGTGGCACAAGGAGGAGGCTGTGAGCAGAGGAGCGGTGTGTTCCTGTGAATCAGAGCACTCAGCAAGCTGGTTTTAAAGGTGCAAGTGTCCTCGTAGAAAGTTCTGGGGAACACATAAATATTTAAACAGCTGCTGGAGAGCAGCACAGCCCAGTAAATCATCCAAACAATTCTCTTCCACATCTAAATTGAGAAATACAACAGAGTGCTCTTCCAGCTTAAAACCACCTTCCTGCAGGTTGTGATGCTGTTTGCCTTCTCTATAAAAGTCTTTATAAGCTCTTTTATTGTTGTGTAACAAATGGCCAAGCACGTTTTGAGCCATGAGCGGTGTCTGTCACAGCTGGTTCTGTGCATGGTGTTTCTGGATGGGAAAGGTGATGAAGAACAGCTGCTCACAAGTAGCTCACCCGTGGATGTCAGGGCAGGACAGCCGTGCCGTGGAGCCCGTGCTGTGTCTGTGGCATTCAGAGGATGGGTGTGGCTTGGGCACACCTGGCCCTTGTGTCTGACTGCTCCTGCTGCAGCAGCAAGGGGCCACACTGCGGTCCCAGCAGCACCCAGGAGCTGCCCAGGGCAAGGAATGAACACTTGACATGGGCTGTTGGTGCATAAACCTGGGGACTCCCAATGGGAGGGATTTGGGATGTGGTGGGGACCCTCTGTGTGTCACATTTACACTTATGTAACGTTGGTTTCATTCCCTCATGGTGACAAGAACTCTCGCCTCAAGTGTTGCCTTGTCCTTGGCTCTGTAGGAGCCTTGTCAGACACATCTGCCTGCTTTCTGTAACTGATTCTGCTTCTTGTCTCTTCTCTCTGTCACACACAGATGAAATCCTCTGACATCGACCAGGAGCTGTTCACTGAAAGTTACTGCAAAGTGTGCAGTGCTCAGCTGATCTCCGAGTCCCAGCGCGTGGCCCATTACGAGGTAGGATGTTCCTGGTCTGCTACTCCACCATTGCAGTCCTGCTTGGAGCACTCAGCATTTGAAGAACTGTTTTCACTGGTGGCATCTTCCTCTGTCAGTGATGTCACTGCAGCGGTGTCTGCTGCGTGTCTGGCTTTTTCTTCTGTTTTTGCCAAGTTAGCCTGCAATTTGATCAGGACTGAAGGAAACACAGTTAGCAAGGAGAGCAATTAAGAGTGCAGCAAAACAAGCTCAGGTTGTATAAAATGTGCTGCACTGTGGCTTGCTGAGTAGGAATCACTGATTGTGCAGAGAATAGATTAGAATTTGTGAGCATACTTAAGCACTTAAGAGGTAGCGAGCAATGAATAATTAGAAAGGATGGATTATTAGAGACATGTTAGAACGGCAATTAACAGCACTGCATATCTTCAAAACAAACTTAAATACATTCCTATTAAACAAGGAGGAAATTATGGAGGGCTGTGATGCTGTAAAATCCTTCAGGGGAGGAAGCCCACTGCCTGGGTGTAGATCCTGCCAGGGTGAGGGGCTCTTGGTGTTCACCCGATGGGAGAACAGAGATTCTCAGTTCAGATGCAGAAGAGGTGGAGGGTCACTGTGTGCTGGCTGTGCACGAGGGACTGTCCTCCCCTGGGGGCATGTGAGGTGCTCCAGTCTGTCCTGGAGGACTCCAGAAGTGATGCATGTCTGCATGGTCTGTATTACATAGTGTGTATATAGAGAATAATCAACTCTGTGTATTCATCATATATAATACAGAGATAATACAGATATTTGGATAATACGGAATGATTGGATTTGATTTGGTGGTCTTGGAGGTTTTCTCCAACCTAAACAGTTCTGTTATTCTGTGTGATGAGCTGAGGGATGAGGGACTTCTGCACTCACGGGAGGTGTGCTTTGCTTCTGTTTTTGGTTGCATGGAGACTCCCAGTGTCTGCAAAGTCCCAACAGGTGCAGAGTTTGTGCACAGGGACCTGGTACCTGAAGTTACCCCAAGCGCTGGCTTGACTTGAGTGTTTTGCAGTTGATATACGAGGGAGACATTTGTGTGGCCAGTGGAGAATGTGCAGGAATTAATGTACATGGTCTGAGGATGCTGTGCTGCATTAATTAACAATGGGAACAAGAATGTACATTTGCTTGTAGGGCACTTTACATGTCTGTTTTGGTGAATTTCTTAGGAGCTCTTCTGTAACTGCTCCTCTGGCTGCCCTCTGCGTGCAGCAGAGATCCCTGGCAGCTCTGTGAAGTTGAAGGCAGTTTTAGGGACACCTTCCAGACCTTGGTACTGGGCACCACGGATGCCAAATTGTGCCTGCAGGAGGCAGGAGCATTGCTGCAGAAACAGGAGCAGCGCCTGGTGAGCCACAGGGTGCTCAGCCAATCTTGTCTCCCCTGCGCCTGTCACTGTAGGTATGAGCTGAATCATTAATTCATAGCAGATGTTTTTGAAATGTGGAAAACAACACTGTTTTCTGTTGTATATTTTAGCGCGAGGTGTTGTGCTCGTTTGTCATCGCTGTGAAATCCCAGCAGACGCTGTGGATGTTCGGCACAATAATGTCATTCCCAAACCTTGCTGGTGGGTTGCATAACGCAGAGCAGAGGCTTGGAGTGAGCTGTAGAGACTAGTTAGGATCCCCTCTGGTGGCCCAGAGGCTGGGAGTGCCTCTGCCCTGTGGCTGTGCCATGCTTTGCTGCTCCCCACAGGGAGCAGTGTCCCTCAGGGCATCTGTTCTGGTCACCACTCTGAGTGTGGTGCTCATTCTTGGGGTAACCTTCTGGCACCCTGGTCCCAAGAGCCACAGGCATGGTGGGAGGCTGAAAACCTGCCCTGAGGTTTTCTGTGGAGGTGGAGGTGGGGGCTCCATCCTGCCTGAGGCTGCCAGCCCTTGCTGCAGGCCATTAGTTAATAGCAGGAGTGTAAAATTCACTGTTTCTTTCAAATTAAAAAGTAGCTGTTTTCACACCTTTCTTTTTTTTTCTCTTTTTACTTTTGGAAAGTGCTTTATAGTTAAAAACTGATTATTCTCATAGGGGAAATATCAACTTCAGAAGACTGAATTTTCTGCAAATGCATTTCCAGGAGCCCTGGGAGTGGCCACCCCAGCTACCCATGTGTGCTGAGGGCCCGTGGTGATGGTGCAGCCAGGGATGCTGGGTGCCAGGGCTCGCTCTGGGTTTGTTTTGGTCAGCAGTGCCCTTATCCTTCCTGAGCAAGCCTGGAGAGAAAGGGAATTGATCCACTGCCTCACTAGCGCAGTCAAGTGAGCTCTGCAGCCCTTGTGCCAGGGACTGGAATCTTGGCTCTCTGTGCATGCGAAATAAGACATTTCTCTGTAAGAAAATAGAGGGAAGCAGCCTATGAAAGGGGGACGTTTTTATCTTGCCAAACAGGAATAGTCAGTTCCAATCGCTGTCTCATCTCCTTCTCCAAATCACCAACCAATAACTTTTCTGCTGTGCTACTTTGCCAGGAATAAAGAATGATTTTATGTCAGTCACGCAGTATTAAGCGATATTATTTCCAAGGGCAAGTGTAGTGGAAAAATGACAAAAGGATCAGAGTGTTTGCAGCACTTTGTGCTTCCATTCCAACTTGACATACAGCAAATACTGCCTTTATTTACATGTGCTTTGTTCAGCTGTGTTTCTGGCTGTGTCTGATGTGTCTGATGCACCCTGGCTCTCCTTCCCATCCTGGTGAAAGTGCCAGGTCCTGCCCTCCTCTGGAGGGTTCACCCCAGGTCAGAGCTGAGCCCAGTGGCTGCCTTGGGATATTGGAATGAGGTTCCCAGATGAGGAAATGCCTTGATGAGCTCAGTGGCACTGCGGTGCCGAGCTCTGGAGGGGCTGGTGCTGGGCAGCTTTTGCGCAGTGAGGAGGAGATGAGGCAAGTCTTACTGGTTGGTGTCGATGCCCAAAAGAGTGTGCATTTGCATATTTTAATTCCTAGAGCAAATTAGTTTCTTAATTTGTCCCCTGAAGTATCAGAAAACTCTCTTCCCACTTCTGCTTCTGGAATAAAGCAGCCGAGTGCGGATGCCTGAGACAGTCCCTGGGTGACACTCACTGTGCTGCTGTGCCATGCCAGGTATCCCTGAGGTTCCCTGGCTCCCCTTCCCTGCTTGGGAGGAGCAAAGGAGAGCAGGGTGGCTGTGGGGATGAAGAATCCATAGCTGCAGGTGATGGCTGGCTGTGCCTGGCGGGAGGAGGCCAGACACGGGGTGGTGGCCAGTGTTCACACCTGAGGGTATTTCCTTGCTGCAATGCCATTGAAAGACTGTGCCCCAGAAATGAGTTTTTTCTTTTCTGTATCTCTGCATCTTTGCTTCCTCTGGAGCCAGAAGCTTCTTTGGTGCAGGTTTCCCTCTGGATTACCTGCAATTTAACACTTCTTCCAGCTCTGTCTTTGAGAGAGGTTGTATTAATCACTTTGGTGGGCTGCTCTGTAAATTAAAAAGCTAAAACAAAGAGAGCTAAGGTTTCTTAGTTAGCTCTGAGTCCTCATCTCTATGTAGAAGTGTTCACAGCCATTAGGAAGATGTTACCATTTATTTTCATGTTTCCCCTTGAAAATCCTGCAGGAAAATTACCTCATATACAAAGCTGCTCTCGGATTTCACCCTGAGCTGCACATTCATCACCACATTTGCTCCTCAAGCTGCTGTAATGCTCTTCTCCATTTTCTCCATAATCTTTATTGCTTCAGGTGTTCAGAGAGTGCTTTGTTTTTCCGTTTAAAATGAAGGAAGATGCCAGGTCTGGAGGAAGAGCAGCCCAGGAGGGGCCCGTGCAAGTGTTGGCTTACCTTATGGGATGAGGGAATGCTGCTTGAATGCTTGTGCTGGAGCAGCAGGGGAGGGCAGAGGCAAAGTGTATTGAAATTCAAATGCAGAAGAAACTGGGGAGAACAAATCAAGTGCTGTGCCCTTTGGCTCCTCTCCGGAGCTGTGCGCTGTGGAATTCCTCACTCTGTCTCCGGAGCGAGCAGGGAGCGGTATCGACAGCCTCATCAATAAATAGTCCTTGTCTGCACGGGCTGGAGTGGTGCTGGGGTTAATCTGCTTCCAGTTGGGCTGTCCTTGGCTGGAAACGGCGTGAAGCCATGGCTTGTCTGAAGGAATAATAAACATTGTTTACTCTTGGCACATTAGTGCCTTAAGGATCAAGATGTGTGCGCTCAGAAAGGCAATCCTGTGTCTGAAATATTAATGTGCTGCTAGAGCATATACTCTATTTAACAAAATAAATGCTGTGCTAGAAAGCAAGGAGCTGGAATGTTATGTTTCTACTCCCAGCTCTCTGTGTGAGATGCTGCAAGCATTTCCAGGATGGAGGAGTGGAAAGGATGTGCTTTAGCTGAAAATAAGGGCTGCACAGGGCTGTCGTGTGTCAGGTTCTGCTGATGTCTGTGATCATGGAAGGGAACCTGACATTTGCTGGCCGTGATCTCTGTCGTATGTTCTGCCACTGCTGCTGCTCCCCTGCCGTGTTGTCTTGCTCTGGTGGCAGTGACATGTGAATCCTTCAGAGGATGGAGGAGGAGGGGACACCCTGCCCATTGTTGCCATGACCTTCCCCACCACTGCTGGGATCTGCTCTGCTGTGGTGTTCACAGGTTTTGGTGGCTGCTCCAACATTACTGTTACCCTGCAGATCATGCTGGTGTTTGACAGAAGAACCTTGGCTTGAGGAGAAGAAGCTAGAGAGAGTGTATTTGTGTTGCAGAGATGACAGAGGTGCTGCTCTGTTCTTTTTGTGTGCACACCAGCTGTGGATACTCCTTGGCGGTTTGTGTCGAGGTAACAGCCCCAGTTAAAATATGTTGAGGAAAACGTGGCCACCCATCGTGTATGAGGGAGATAGGGGGGTGCCAGGGTTTTAGGGCACAAGGGTCATGCTTCCTCTCTGCATGCAGGGCAGCAGCAGCTGCTGCATCACGGTGGGCTCTGAGAGCCAGTGGAGATGGGATGGGACTTTACAAGGCTCTGTGTTACTGCTCTGTTGTCAACGTTAATGGCTGAACATTATTTTTAATGCACTTCCAGTGTCAAAATCTATTGCTGAACAGCAGCAACAGCAGAGCAGATGAAGCGCTGTACACAGCTGCCTTCCCAGGTACCAATGCACAGAGGCCTATTGCTGTCTAAAAATAGCTGAAGTTAAAAGGTCCTTCAGAGCAGCAGTAAAACACACTGGGAAAATGGGACCCCAGGGTTAGCAGTGGTGGGGAGGCATAAGGAATGTTACATTAAAGCTACATGGAATGAAAGCAAAGGAAGGTGGCACTGGCTCAGCCTGGCCAGTGTCCCTGGGAGACAAGTTCCCTCAGCTCTTGCCCTTCCGCAGCATTCCTTGCTGGTCCTGCTGCAGGAGGGCTCCTCTTTGCTCCAGGTATTGACTCCTGCTTGTCTTCAGTGTTTAAACTTGCAGCCCGTGTTTGGGCTGGGGTTCTGGGTGTTGGGAAGCAGTCTGTAGCTCTGGTGGTGTGTTGTGACAGAGCCACCCCCGTGTGCTCGGGGCTGTGACTGGCACTGCCGTGCTGCAGCGGGGACTTGTCTCACACCGTGGGGATGGGATGGGAGCAGCAGCACTGCTGCTGCTGCTGTGGGGCTGGTGCTGGGCAGCTCATGTGCACAGCAGGCTTTGTGTTGGTGTGAGCTCTTCTGTTGCCTGCTGGTGCTGGGATGGGGGGGCTGTACCAGCGGTGAAGTACACCCACACCTCGAACATCTGTCCCCAGCAGTGTGGCCTGAGATGGGGGACTTGAGCTGCAGGTGAGCAGCAAGAATTTAGCTTGCTGTGTGGAGCACATTTCAGAAGTTCCCAGCCTGCTCACTCTGCCCCTACATCCCCTTGGCATGTTTACAGAATCACAGAGTGGGTTGGGAAGGGACCTTTAAAGGTCTAGTCCAACCTCTGCCAAGAGCAGGGACACCTTCAGCTCAGTCAGGTTGCTCAGGGAGGTACCTTGCCTGGAAAAATCCCATAATACCAATGGAGAAGTAAATGCATGGTTGCATTAGTGTAGATATAAGACCCACCTGCAGAAGGAACGTGATGGAGTGATGTAAGAGGGGACTTTCAGTGGGTTTGGGGAGGAGCAGGTGCTGGTGGTGGCCCTGGGTGTGGGGGACAGGTGTGTGGGTGGCAGCACCATGTGAGCCAGGTGCTGAGCCCGGCTGCTCCTGCCATGCTGCTCTGGCAGCAGCCTCTGAGGAGAGTTCTTTCCTCTCCACAGGGTACCCAGCAGTGTGTTGGACAGCAGATACTTTGACTACAGTCAGAACCAATATAGGAAGCAGTAAAGCTAAAAATCACAGCTGAAATGGTCACACCTGAGACAGAAAATTCATGCTCAGGTTCCCCACTTGGAGTCAGCCTGGCCATCCAGGTGAAATGATCACAGATATAAGGAAGTGGAGCTAGTGGTTGCTTGGCTGAATAGATCCTCAGTAGTTGCCTTAATGTGTAAGCAAATCAATGTCCAAACCAGTAATGTGCCTCTCTTTGCTTTGGAGCAGCCAGTTTGATGGGGGTGCAAATTCAGCTGAGCCCTCGGGAACTGCAGACACATATCTGTGTGCCCAGGAAGGGAAAAGCATGAGTAGACACTTTTTTAAAAATTAACTCATGGAGGAAAAAGGGGAAGTTGATAGAAATGACTATAAATTATAAATGAGGCTTTTCAAAAATTACAAAGGGAGAAAAAGGACATTGGCATCCAGCAGTGTCTGGAATAACAGCCGGGGAGTTCAGCTCTGCAGCGAACCACAGGGATCTTGACAATGTTTGTTGTGTGGGTAGTAGAGGCAGAAAAGGGAAGGCATTTGCTGAAAATACTTCTCCTGTCTATTTAAAAAACGCAGAGGATGTTGTTATATCATAGAGGAAGAAATAGATTGGTTCCATTCCAGTAGAAATTTGGAAGGTTGTTAGGCAGGGATTACAAATCCAGAATGATGTCGTTTAGGTCAGCAGGTCCAGTAATTCTCAAGTGGGTGCTTGCAGGGCGCTGGCCCCACGCTGTGCACTGTCACTGCTGACCCTCAGTGGGCATGGGAAGGTGGAGGAAGTTTCCAGGAGGAATCAAGCACAGGGCCAGGCACGGCAGTGCTGGGGTCCCGTGTGGGGAGCCAGAGCTTGGCACAGCTCCTGGGCACAGCGTGCTTGGGAAAGGGGCTGGAGCACCGTGGAACTGGATTTCTGCACAAGGTTTGGACAGCTGGACCGGCCAAAATAACTTTCTCTCTTTTGATGAGATTAGAAGTAGGGCCAATACAGATAATAAAATTGGTATAATCATGTGACTGCGTGTTGCATGGCAATTTAATTAAGAAACTGCCAGCACACAAAAAAAATCAACACAGTGTACACTAAAAGGATTAAAACCCAACCAATGGCCTTCTGAAAAAGAATTTAATACAGACTAAGAGAAGCTGCAGCCATTTGGGCTGCCACCGTGGTTCCTTCCTTCATCTCGGGCCTGTGTCTCTGCTTGGTGCAGCCGTGTGCTCCTCAGCGTGGGGGTCCCTGGCCCTCGGCTGGAGAGCAGGTCACAGAGGAGGAGGAGCAGGAGACAAAAGCTAAACTGCCCAAACCCATAAAGCTGCCAGTGCGGGAGGGAGCAAGGATTGATGAAGGGATATATGGGGAATAGGGAAATGAGATTATATGCTAGCACAGCCTGAGGGGAGCTGCAGAGATAGTTGATTTGAACCTGATGACAGGAGACAGGAAGAAGACCCTCACAAGCAAAGTGTTTTAGACTGCTGGATGAGCTTGAATCAGTGGCACAAAGTGGGGGCAGTTCTGGGGCCATGGTGGGGTGCTGGGCTCCTGCAGCTGGTGGGGGGATCCCTCTCCCAGACCCCTGGGCAAACGCAGCAGGGAAGAGCTGGGTGTGCTGTGTGTGTGTGTGAGCCCCGGGCTGTAATGGCTCAGCTGGCAGCTTCTGGCTGTGTGGAGGGAGATGGGTCAGTCCTCCCCAGAGCTGCTGGTCCGTGCACAGAGAAGGGATGAGGAGCCCCTCCATCAAAGAGGGGAACAGGGCAGCGTGTCCCAAACCGGCCGCGGCTCCGGGTCCCACAGGGACCTCGCTGCCTGCTCTAGCTCCAGGCAGAGCGTGCTGCAAAACCCAATTTATGCAAAATCAAATTGCATTCCATAGCATAATTTAGCTCTGCTCTGTCCTTTTGTGTTTTAGGGTTGAATTGCCAGAACTTTGCTGTCTCTGCCACGATCTTCTGTACTAGAGTAGATTTGATAGAGATAGAAATGATCCATTTATTTACTTTTATTGATGAGCCTTACAGTAGCAAATTAGCTTGCAATGCAGAACTCTGCAGCAGCTGTGTGAAAACAGACTCTGAGCTCCCTGCATAGTCAGGGCTGATTTTCAAGGCTGCAGTATTAAACCAGACCTAGTGCCTTTAAAAGGTGCTGTTCCCACTAGAAACAGGAAACTGAGAATGCCTTTGGTGTAACACTTAGTACAGCTGCAAAAGAAATACTCACGGGCACAGAAACACCCGTATTGCACCCAAAATGAGGTTGTGGTGGCTGTTGGAGGTGCCTCCACAAGTGTGCAGTGGAGTGTGCTCATTCCGCACTGTGGATTTACAGATGTGACAAGGTTTTGTCTTTCCTAAAGCTTGTGCATGCGGTGAGATGGGTCAAAATGGGAGCTGGAGGTGTCCTAATCCCAGTTTATCCCAGTTTTCTGGCTCCTGTTTGTGGTTCTTCCTTTGGCACCCCCATGTGTCTGGCACTTGCCCTCCTTGTGCCTTGAAGCTGCAGGTTGTCAGCAGGGAGAGGATAACCCGCAGCGCTGTTTGCGAGCAGCACTCTAAGAATAATCACTGTGCTCCTGCCGTGCTCCTGCTGGGGTGTTGGGATGATAAATACACATGTAAATGTAGAAAATGCCAGAGATAAAATGGATGACAAATGGGCTGTGCTTCCCCTGCTCCGCAGAGGGAAGGAGATGCTCACCACATGCACGCGGAGGCCAGGGATGATTTTAAGCTCCGCTTTTATGATCATAAGATAATAAGGTTGCATAAGGAGCTGTGTAGTTTTAAATTATACCAAACATAAGTCATTTCTCTACCTTGGCTTTCACAAATCCAAACAAAAGCGCCAAGAAAGGTGAGAGGTGTTTCACAGAAGGCTGAAGCTTTGCTGTCTTTTAACGCTGACATCTGGGCACCACTTATGGTCCAGCTGAGTGCCACGGAGCAGAATGGTAAAAATGATTCCTCTCAACATCTTTGCAGCTCACACACACCCAGCAGCCCCTCCCAGATTTTGTGCCCTCTCAAGTGAGCAGGCTGTGGCTGTGTGCGCGTGGGCATCGTGACGTGCTGGATGAAGTCAAGCGAGGGAAGAGCCTCGTGACTCCGGGGAGGATGACTCGAGGGAGGCTGACTGCTCTGCGGGGTGGCAAGGCTCAGGCAAGGGATTCAGCTGACAAACTCTGGCCACATTGCCTTTACAGTGCGTTTGACTGGCCCTGTGTGGTGCAAGGCACCCACTAAGCATCACTCCAGCTGCAGTTGGGACTGCAGCCAAGCAGCAGGAGTGGCGTTGCACCTCTGTCCTCTGCATTTCAAACATCTGCTTTGTCATTTTCTAATGACACAGTCGCTGCCTGGGATGTTGATCTGATAGCTGGAGCTTTGGGGTTTCCTGCACTTCGCTCTGACCATGGAAGGTCACATTTGCTAAATGCAGCAGGAAGACAAGCTGGGGACAGATATTTGACATTATTTATCTTGACTGATTTGCTCTGTGGAAAAAATTATTGCATAGTCACATTTCTGCATGCGAATACAAATATAGCTCCCTGCAAATTTAGCTCCAAGTTTATACCACAGGAAAAAGAATGTTCCAGAACATGGTAATGATAATTTAATATTTTTAAATTGCAGCTCTGTGATCTGAAATTATAACATTACGGTGCTGTTGTTCTCTGGGGCATTTGGAAAGGGTGATTCCAAGGAAACATTTACATGGTAACAGCTCCCCATGTGTCTGCTGCCCATATGCTGGGTGCAGTTATTTTGTGGCTGCAGGCTTTTCCCCCTGCGTCTGGTGGAAGACAAGACCTGATGTAAGTCAGGGTTTTGAAGGTTTATGTCTGTGCTCCTGCTGTAGAAGCTTTAAAATCTTCCTTTAAGTCTTGCCAGTGCCAAGGATTTGCTTTGGCTGCTGCTGCTGGGGTCACCAGGGGATCTCCTGTCTCTCCTGACCCTCACCTGCCCGTGAGCTCCAGCTGTGCCCAGAGGCAGTGTGAAACCTGCTTGTGTCCCCCTCGTTGGAGATGTTTTTGTCTCTCTAATGTTTTATCATTCTAGAAGCGCAGGAGCTGTGGATTTGGTTTGTGTGTGTGCCCCTGACACCTCAGGATGCTGTTGTGTGTCTGGCTGAAGCTCAGTAACCCCCATCTTTCACGCTGCCCCCCATGGAATGGTCTAATAACAAACGCTGTCCTTCCCCCCGTCTGATCCCTGCTGTGTCTTGCAGGGCCTGCAGGCAGCAGGACTTGGACAGGGGCCAGGCTGGACCATTTCTTCTGCTAATGGCAGATTTCATCCCACAGCTCATTTCAGCTGGGTGCAGAACTCTGTGAAAATTCTGAGAGGTGCAAATGCTCCTCACTGGATCCTTCCCTGTTTTCTCCTCCAGTGGTGGATAGATACGCCGAGGGGGTGTGAAATCTGGCTATGGGTTGGTGTAGTGAGCACAGCAACAGAGCCTCTTGCTCCTTGTAACTCCAGTTCTCCTCCTTGTTTTGTTTTTGCGTTCCAGAGTCGGAAGCATGCCAGCAAAGTCCGCCTCTACTACATGCTTCACCCCGTCGACGGAGGCTGCCCGGCCAAAAAGCTGCGCTCAGAAAACGTGGGTATCACCCAAGGCCCTGTTTGTTCAGCTGCTTTGTGAATCATTGACTCTGGGCTGCAACATTCCCTCTCTTACAGCCACAGATGATCAGGTGCCCGGAGGTAACATTTAGATTAGCTGAAACGCAAAGTAACTGGAAATAATTTTCAATAAACGACACAAGAATTATTATGTGCATCAGCAACAGTAATTGCGTTTTTAGTTATTTGAATGTTCTTTCACAGGAAAAAATATGCTGATGGCAAATACTCAGGGCTTGCTCCACTTCAGTCTGCTGGTGGGCAGCTGGGGCAGGTGATAGGGGCAGTGCCTGTGGGAAGCTCATGCCTCCAGGTGTGGGGTGATGCCACTCTGGGGTGCTGCTGGCAGTGGAGCATCACTGGGGTCACTCCCAGACCCCTTCACCCCACTTCCAGCGTGTGACACCACTCCCAAGGGTGACTGGGAGCACTCACACCTGGGAGCAGTGTGGGGTGGCAGTGGTGGGTGTGGAGCCGTGTGTGTACACCTGGTGCCAGGTACAGAGCTGCTGTGGGTGCCTGTGGGTACCACAGTGTGGTGGCTGAAAACCCCTCGGGGGACAAGAGCAGTGTCACCTGCCCAGGGCTCTGGGGACTCCTCATTCTGGGAGCTGATGTGCTTTATCCAAAGGCTCCTCACTCACGTTTGCTCTCAGTCTGCCAGTTTAAAGATTGGCCATTGGCTTCCTCAGCTGTGTTCAAATAAACAGATCAAGGTGAGGAATTGGAGCAGCTCACAGCCATTTGTCAGGCAATAGATAGAAGGAGACTGAATTTTTAAGAGGTGGCTTCATGGGGAATTATTCATTTGGCTCCTTCCCACATTCTGGGCTATGTGAGAGCTGCAGCGAGGCTCCCAGCACGCAGCACCCAAACCAGTTCAGTGTGACTGGGGCTGAGTGCTATTGATATTCAGTGTGATATCTTGTAATTAAAGGGAGAAGCACACGAGTTTTGCCCAAGGAATCTGAAAGCTCATTTACGGAGTAATTGAAACACTGGTGAACTTTTCTGTTGCACACAGGCCAATTGCAGATGCAATCTGCCCCTCCACAACAGGACCTTGCAGTGATTTTATTGAGTTATTAATGACATTGTGGGCAGTGCAATGGACAGGTGCATACAAATGGGGAACAGGGTCCTCTGAGGAGTTTGATTGTATCTCACAAGGAGTCACATACTGCATCTGCACCTCAGCATGGGATATGGAGGACAGAGAACCAATCACACCTCAAATAAGTCAAAGTTGAACTATTTCCCACTGCTTTTGTGAAAGGCAGTATGGAGAAGGAATGCAATTCTGTGTTTGCTGATGCTTTTGCCAAGGGCAGCCCTAGTGGGGGTGGATTAACGTGTCCTCATGTTCTAGGTGAACGCTAGGCTAGGCCAGACCTAAATGCTAAAATTATTTGTGTTGTAAAAATATAGCAGGGAAAATCTGCCAACATTTACAGCTCAAAGTAGGCCTGTTGCTGATCAGACATTATACAAGCCTTTGCATTTGGAGAGAACAGAACTATTTAGGACGTCTCTAGTGCTGCACAGCAACAACCCTACCATGTGCACGTGCAGTGCAGTGCCCAATCCTAGCAGTGTCACTCAGGCCATGGCACGGCGACTTTAATGAGACTTAGAAACAATCCGTGCGAACCAATTAAATTTGTGTAGAAGTATCTGCAACTAAAAAGGGAATATTAGCCCTTTTTCATCAAAACTGTTACATGGCTGAATGCCACTGGGTTTGTGTTCTGCTGACCACAGAACTAGCACCTTGTCCTTCTGCCGGGTGGCAGCAGGAGGGAGAGGGAGCTGCAGCTGTGGATACTCGGTGCAGTGGGACTGGAAGCAGCATTTGCTTCCTGACCTTTCTTTCTGTGAGGCAAAGGCTGCTGTTTGAGGATTGCAAAAATACTGCATTTCCAGAGCACCCCTTAGCCCTTTGGATTGAGAAGTAGAAGGCTTATTCAAGTAGTCTTCCAATGGATAACTCAGTTGTTGGGCTCTTCATTATTGGTTTAATTTGGTGTGGAGGAAGGGAAAAACCTCGTGTCTTGACCTTTCATGAGCTGGTACTTGCTTTTTGCTGGTACCACGACAAAAACAGGCTCCAGAACAGAAATGACCTGAATTTCCTATGGAGGAGCACAGAAAGCAGCTCTTTAACAGCAGCACCTTCACACACTGAAAATTAATTCAAATTTAAAATTTAATTTGCAGCACTTTAATGCTGTGGTTTATACTGCTGTGCACTAGGGTTTGTATGATCTTTTCTTCTCAGTAAAACTTGGGAAATGAAGACAGCAGATTTGTATTTGTGGAATAAAAATCCTTAATTTTTCTGTGGATTGCTTAAGGAACATCCAGCAAAAGACTGCATGTGCCTGGTCCTGTGTGGGGATTATGCCTTTAGCAGCCTGTTAGCAGGCAGCCAAATAACTGAAGTTAATTCTGTTGGATTCACGAGACTGAAGTTTCTAATATTACAAAAAGAATTCCTATAAATTAGGCTGGCTCGGTACAGCTACAGAGCAGGGGCAGAGTGGGGATGTCAGTGTTGGGAGGTGGATGCTGTAACTCCAGTGGTGTGTTCTGTTGTGCTTCAGTTTGTGTGAAGCCAGGGGCTCCTGTGCTGCATTGTAGTGAAGGTTTGCGAGGCGTGAGAAAGCTGCAGGAGCAAAATGCAGAAATATTCCTTGGCTGGGTCTGGCAGCACGGGGTTGAGGAGCTGCCAAGGGATTTACCAAAGCTCGGTGGAGCTGCCAGTGCCTGTTCACTGCTTCACCCTGGGAGTGGACTGTGCTGGAGGAGGGATGGGTGGGTGCAGAACGTCCCCAGGGAGCAGCCACTGTCTCCTGGAGCCCTGTGAGGGTGAGCAGCCGTGTGATTTCACCCCTGCACGTTCCTGTCAGCACGGTGTCATTCAGCGGGTGACAAAAGACACCCGGATCAGCTTCCCCAGGCATCTTTGGTTTCAGGTAAAACAGCCCCTGACAAATGAGAAGGCATAATTACCCTTCAGGGCTGGATCAGCCTGGAGCACCTCTGGCTCTGTGCAGGGCTTTGCTTGGTGGAGGAGGGAAGGGAGGTGATGCTGCTAAGGGATGATCCAGGCCTGGGTAAATGCCTAGCACCAGCAGAGCCCAAATACCTCGTGCATGGCACTTGGTGTGTAAAACTGGCTGTTAGGGAGCAGAGGTCTGTCATGCATCTGCAGAGGGGCTCGTAGACCCACCAAGAGGTTGGGGACACCCCTCTCCTGTCCTGCCCACGCACCCAGAGACTTGGGTGAACCCAGATGAGCTGCACAGGGAGCTGTGGGTCACTGTAAATGGGACCCTGAACTCTGCTTGAGGTATTGGAGGGCTCTTTGAGAGGATTTTAATTTTTTATTTTTAATTGCAGTCTAGCTGAGGAAGTAGGTTGAAAAGGAAAAAAAGTCGCTGAAGAGCAGCCCTGGCAGAGGCAGAGACCCTGGTGCATTAACACCGAAGTGTATCAGCTTTTCAAACGAGCTCTGTTGGAGGCTCTTTATATGTTGCCACTGATGATCAATAGATACTGGAAATTTTCTACTCTGCTCTTAACTTTCAAGTGATTTCCCTTTGAAGACATAAAATATCTTGAGAGAAAGCAATTTAAAAGAAGTGCAAATTACACTCAGAACAGTACTAATCACCTCTTGAGAGTCCTCCCTAAGGTTTGATTTACAGTTATCAACAACAAAAAAGTGATGAAAATCGGTCATTTTTCTGAAAGTGGGGGTTTTTTTGGGGGAAAAAATGACCTTCAGTGGTGGGTCAGGTGTCCATTCCGTGTTGGGTTCACCCAAGGCTGGTGTTGGATGCTGCTGGAGGATCCTGTGTGATTTCAGACAGTTCATTTGTTTCTCCCACAGCAGAGAGGGTTGTGTCCCCCAGTTGTGTCCCCCCAGATGTTTTGGGGTCTCCTAACAAGGTGCATCAGGGGGAAGCCCCGGTGTGGGATGGCAGGGAAAGCTCTGGGTCTGTGTGGCTCCCTCAGCCTGAGAAGGGGAATAAAGGCTGAGGGAAGGGAGGCTCAGGGGTGTGCCAGGAGCTGTGTCCCCGTGGGACGCAGTGACAGGCTGAGCTCCCAGTGCAGACCAGGGTGGAGGTGCTGGGGAGCTGGGGATGTCCCCAGGGCAGGGCTGGGATGGGGCAGGAGCAAGGCTGGCAGAGATGAGGGAGGGAAACCCCTCAGCAGCTGTGGCCTTGGCATAACAACCTAAATTCCTCCCTCCTGTTCTTCTCTTCTCTCTCCGTGACTGTGCTTACACAACTCTGTGTTTTGTCTGTGCTTTTGTCTCCACCCAGGGCAGTGATGGTGACTCAGTGGATAAGAACAAATGCTGCACACTATGTAACATGTCCTTTACCTCAGCAGTGGTGGCAGAATCGCATTACCAAGGGAAAATCCATGCCAAAAGGTTAAAACTGTTGCTAGGGGAACAGCCAGCACTGAAGGCCACAGGTGGGTGCAGTGGAGGGGCTGGTGCAGAGGGGTGTGGGCTCATGGGGCTTGGCCAGGGGGCTGGCTCGGTGTGTTCCCAGAAAATGGGAACAACGTGGAAGCCTGAGCTGTGGCAGCTGGCAGAAGCAGCTATTCATTTGTGTTGCTGTCATAACAACCTTTAAAAATTCCTGGTGCTCATTACTGTCTGCTTTGTTTATGTAGATTAGGGGTTTATCAGCTGGGACTGGCCCTGGTGCCACAGCCCTATCTCCCGTTCCACAGTTCCAAAGTGTTTTCTCAGGGGAGGACAATGTCTCCACTGGGTGCAGATAGCCAAGCCTGGCTTTAATTATCAGCAGTTTAATTATCTGCTCAGCTAATATGTTTAATAAACCTTTGGTGTTACTGTACAGTACAGAGCATCATCTGCTCTTACCACAGAGGGAAATACAGGCTTTAAAAACCCTTGGATTGATTGTCTCTTGATTTTTGCCCAGATGGGTTTTGTGCTTTCCTCCACAGTGATTCTAGTAATGCAGCCTATTAACTTTCACATTTAAAAAGTCAAATGTTGAAATTGGACAATTTAACCATCTTATTGTTTGCTTAACCATAAAGTCCCTGAAAACCACTAATAATCTGTGAAAAAAAAAATTCCTCTGTGGTTGTGGAAGCAGAAAATGCTTGAATAAAGCACTCACCTTTCTCTAGGAAGAATTGCTGGGCTGAGGTCCTGCAGACAGATGTGACCCAGAATTGCTGCCAGTTGCACTTCCTTCAGCACAAAATACAAACGGAGCTGTGTGTACTGGACCCTGCCGAGCATGTAAATCCTAGATGTGATTAGATAACGGGGGTTGGCACTCTGCGTGTGTGGTTTTGTTGCCTTTTTAACTTCACAGTAGGTGCTAATATAGAGAATATGATTTGTCCTTTGCCAGGGTGGTCTTGGGAGGTGTTGGCCCCTTTTCCTGAGGGGAATTGTGTTAGGTGGTGGTTTGCTGGGTTTGACTGGCCGTGCTCAGGCACTGGTGTGTCCTGTGGGAGGTGAAGGTAAAGCCGTGTCAGCCTGGGGAAGCACCCCTGGGTCAGCCAGGAGGAAGGCTCTGACTGAACTGTCGTGGTCATTCACACCTCACTCCACTCCTGTTGGGCTCCTCGGGCTGCTCCCTGCAGCTGGCTCACAGCTGCAAGGGCACGGAGAGCAGCAGGGACTTGGGCTTGGTGTTTATTTATGAGGCTTGAGCCCCATCCCTCGTGGGCAGCCTGCCAGCAGCTCCTCCCCTGGCACCCAAGGGCCTGCCACAAACCTGGCACTCCTGGTGAGGTCCAGCTGAGCTGATCCTCAGAGGAGAGCTGGATCTCGGAGTGGTGCATGGACTGATTCCTGTGCTGACAGTTTGGATTCACCCTTCAGCCACAGGGCCCGGCCAAGGCAGGGCTTGCTGAGAGCTGCAGCCTTGCACTGTGGTTCTTGTCTCACTTTTTAATCAGCCTCACAAGGCTCTGAGTGAGCCATGCTGCGTGCTCTGGAGTAACGGGCTCTTCAGCCATCCTAATCACTGGGAAGGAGCAACTCAAGGACTCATCAGCTCTGACAGGCACTTGATCTGGAAGATGAAGCTGAGCTCAGGAATACATTAATAAGCACCTCCTTGCTCTCCAGGAGTTCTCAGAAATATACCCTTTGGACACAGCATTTTTCTGGGCTTCCTACAGTCACCCAGCAATTTTCACTGGATTTTTGTCCCAGTCCTCTGTGGTGAGCACTAGGGACCATTAAGTCTCTCAGAGAGAGCTTCAGAGACTGCACTGCTCATGAGTCCTGAGAGCCAGGCAAGCACAGCCCTGAGCGTGCTGGATGCTCCTGGGGAGGATATTCTGCTGCTTGATATTCTGGGGTTTCTGTCTCATCAATCCCGGAGAAAATCACATCTATTCTTGGACCCCTCACAGAGATCCACGTTCTCCTTCACAGTTAGCATCCAGATGGAACACAGATGTCCCGTTCTCTGCCGGTGCTTTCAGGAGAAGTGGCCCAGCAGTCGGGTTTCTCACAAGAACGACATCTCACCATGACAGTGAAATAGTGGTGCTCTTTCCTGTTGCTCTGCTGTACAAGGCTGTAGTCCTCAGAGGCTTTATGTCACCACTATTGGAGATGAATTCCTCTAGTCATTTCCAACATCCTCTGTCAGCTTGCATCCCATCATCACCACGAGTTATAAAACAAAGAATTGTGGGGGAAATAGCTGCTGCCTTCATCAATCCCAACTGCAAGGACCTGCAGGCATCATTCCAGGAAAGTGGCAATGGTCCTGGCTTTGGGGCTTCAAAAGGGACTGAGTAAATGGCTTTTTGTTTTGGGTGCAAGGATCTGTCCAGCAGCAGCTGGAGTCGTAGTCCTAGATTTCTGGGATTTCTTCTGAAAAAAACTGAGTTTCTCAGTGCTCCCTTGTTGTGGCTCACTTACTTTCTTGTCCTCATGCTGGGTTTCTGGAGTGTGCCAATGGAAAAAGTTGGGTGCCATTTAAATCCAGCTTGGAATAAAAAGCTTTGGATGTGAGAAAGAAGTCAAACATTAGTTCATCGCTGGAGTGCTAAAGTGTTTCTAACTTTGTATTTTGCCTCTTGCAGCAAAGTAAGACTTTCTCACTTCCCTCCCACAGCGAAAGGGAACGTAAGGCAGACTGTCATGAGCTATTTAGCATTTTGAAATACTTGAAATAGTCAAACTCGCAGCTTTTATGTTTGTGTTTTAGAGAGAAACATTTTTAACTTTTGACGTTTCGTGAGTGTTTATTATTAATTTTCATGTCGCTGCTCAGGGAATGATGGCATTTGCTGTTCTGTAGCAGTTATGTAGTGCGTATCAAAATGATAAATTCACATTTGTGGAGAAGTCAACTTTTATCTATTTCTCTTTGGGAGAATTTGGTAGACTTAGGATGCTTTCATTGATTGCCAGGCTGGGCTCAGCACACCTTAGGGCTGGTGGGGGTTGTCAGTGGGACCTGAGGAATGTGACTTTAAAGAAAATATTTTGTACTGTGAGTGCTAAGAGGAAATCCTTGCCTGTACACCCCTCTTGTGATGCAGGCAGGGGGTCTCTGGTGGAGCTGTAGCCCCTGCTGTCATGGGAGCCAGGTGTGGATGTGGGCTGGGAGCAGGGCTGGGGTGGGCATGGGGGGCTCTGGTGCCATCCCCTGCAGCAGGAGTGCCAGTCCCCCTGGCACCTCCCTCCTGCATGGCACCTGGGGGAGCACAAGCCACCAGCCTCAGGGAGAGGGGCTCAGTGGCACAGCCAGGGGCTGAGAGCAGAGATGCTTCTGTCAGGTTTCCTTAGTGAGCAGGAGATGTAACTCCTGCGGACATCACCAGCTCCATGAGCTCCAGCCTGCCTGGTCCCCCTCCGGCAGCAGCGTGCATAGAAACAAGGAGAAAGCTGGCCAAAAATAAGGGATAGATTTAACTTTATAGCCTGGGGCTTGTGGAACAGCAAGTCAGATCTGTCGCAGAGCTCCTGGGCTGCCGAAATTGCTGGTTGTTTATAATGCTCCAAACATCTCTGCAGCTCACTCCGGCTCCCTGGACTCAGCCCTGTCCTGGGGTGCTGCAGAGGGCTGGGTCCCCCTGGCATCACCAGGGCTGTTCCAGGTCCATGTGGCATCACTGGGCTCTGGGCATGGGCCCCTTCCTGCAGGGAGGCTCCTTGGGTAGTGCAGGAGCACGACTGCAGGAAGCAAGCTGTGCTTGCTTTTCATGAGTCAAGCACGTGCAAAGCCTGTGTAATCCCAGTTTGAACAGGAAATATTGCAATTCCCCACTTTTCTGCCCGATGACTGTGCTGGCCGCTGGCTTTGCTCTTTGCTCACACTGGCAGTTCTGCTGCATGCACCTTGGAGGGGCTGGGCTGTGTCTCTCCTGCTGGAACCATAGAAAAGACTTTTTTTTAGGAGCAAAATCCAGCCAGACCCTGCCTGGCCCTGCCTGGAGCAGCTCTTCAGAGGCAGCGTCATCACTGCTGGAACTCTGATACCTTGGCAGTCATCATCCAAAACAATAGAAGGTTATAAACCCCTGGAAATTGATAAGGTTGTAAGTAATGTTATATGTAAGGTAGAATTTCCTTGAAGGGTGTCCTTTACTGAGCAGGTCAGCAGAAGATTTATAACAATATTAACTTTCTCGAGCCAAGGAGTCAATCACAGTGGGCTCCAGGCATAATTATATGTCTAAATATACCCCTGTGTTGCTGTTCCTGGTGTGAGACACTGAGGTGGGTTTGGCATTTGCTGCCCTGTGCGCTCATCAGGGCTCAGCTGGATCGTCTCCTGATCAAAGGCAGCCACCACACACCTCCAAATGTGCCTATTCCAGTACCATGGAGAGAGCAGGTTGTTAATTATTTAAAGAGCAGACATTTCATCTGGAAAAGAAAGGAAAAAGAAAGCCACATAAAAGAGCATTTTTGAATGAAGTGTGATAATTAAGTGCTAGTCATTGTATATTTTTGTATCCTAGTGTTACCTGAACTTTATTTTACTTCAAACTCTTTTTTTTCCACGAGATTGTGACTTGTATGGTGCAAAGTTGGGAAACTCTGTTGAACAAAGAGCATTCCATTATATAAAGACTAATCACTCAGTTTTCTTTGGAATGATTTGGGGGTCACGTTTGAGTTCCTGGATGGGCTTTTGATGAATCTGAAGGAAAATAGAACTAAATTAAGGTCATGTGTTGCTGGTACTTGACAATTCACAATGTGAAGATCTTTGAAAGATGGGATTGACTATTGAGCATTTTTTTTTTTTCATCTGTGACAGTTTGCAATTACTATGGCTTTTCCGTTCTCTCTGAGACCAAATAAATTGAAAAACAAGAATCCTGAGATAATGATAAATATGTCTCTCTATCCTGAGAAGGAGATGGCTCTGCATGGTGTATTTATTCTCCACTGACGATTTTTCCTGGGAGTAGCAATTTAGGCAGGATAAGTTTAGCAAATTTAGTCAGAACAGTGATAAGACTGCGCTGAGAGCATCCTCCTTCCCCAGTTAGGGAAATGCAGAAAGCTGAGGAACAGTCCTGGGTTGTCCTTTCATGACGCTTTTTTTAATGAGAAATGGTAGCTTTCCAAGCAGCACCATCCAAAATATCCACCGGGACCCTGTAACTGCAGCTAATTACTCCCCGTGTCTGATGTGGGATCTGCCTCGGGGCCTGGCGCTCCTCGGGCAGCAGGAGCCCAGGAGAGCTGACGTGTGGCCGTGTCCTTTTGCAGAAGCTGCCCTGGGCCCGCTGAAGCCGCCGCACGCGGGCAGCGCCACGGTGCCACCGCCGCCGCAGCGCAGGGACTCGGACAGGCACTGCCAGCTCTGCACGGCCTGGTTCAACAACCCCCTGATGGCACAGCAGCACTACGACGGCAAAAAGCACAAGAAGAACGCGGCCAGGGCCGACCTCCTGGAGCAGCTGGGCAAGACCCTGGACCTGGGGGAGCTGCGAGGTGAGAGCCTGCACTGCTCGGGGAGAGCAGGGCCCCGCTCCATGCGGGATCCGGTGACCCTTGCTTGCCACAGTCACCAGTGGTGCAGGGAGCCCCAGATGCTGCTCCTGCCTCACGAGGTTCCCAGGTCTGTAAAACAATCCCCTGCTCCGCAATGCCAGCCTGCAGTTTTAGCAGCACCCTTGCAAAGTTGCTTCCTAGGTATCTCTTATGTCTCCCCCTAAAATGGTCCTTAGTGCACACACCTGCCCTCGAGCAAGTGTGGCCTGTCCCTGCGAGAGCAGAGCACGTCACAGCCCAGCCCCACGCAGGAGTGCAGACAGGATGTTGCTGGAGGCACAGCACTCCCTACATCTCCCTGATGGAGAGCAGGACAACTGTCTTCCATCATTTAATTAGTGTTTGTAAAATGCTGCGATGGCCCTGGATCAGCAGCAGCAACAGGAGCTGAGCATTTTTCACAGGGCTGTTAAACACAAGCATTTTGTGTTCCTGCTGAAGGGAGGGCGGCCTTTCTTCATCTGTCTGTCAGTCCATCCATGGTGGCCCCACAGGGAGGGGCTCTGGCGTATGTGGGGTCCCTGTGGGAGCTGTGCCTGGGCTTGCACCCCTCTGGGAGCCACCCTCAAGCAGAGCAGAGCCACAGCCAGGCCAGTGGTCTGAGCAGCTGGAGCCCCCAGCACCCCCGGGCCCCCCGGGCGTGTGATGGAGGGGTGCAGTTTGTGTCAGCTGAGGATGTGTCCAGGGCTGAATCTTGGCAGATACCTGCTGACTCTGGGGTGTAGGCACAGCAGAGGCACGAGCCTTTTGTCTGGGTTACGATCCCATGGGCACACAGGCAGCTGAGGAAGAAGGACAAGTTTGATTCAGAGCTGTGTGCCAGAGCTCTGGTTTGCCAGTGAGGCTTTGCAATAACATTTTGATACACCTGGGTTTTCTTCCCTGCTAAATGAAATAATTTTTCTTTAGGCACTAATGACTGTACAGTATATTGTGCATTTCTTGATCTCCCATAAACCTTGTAATGGTTATCTTGATCTTCCTGTGCTACCTAGTGTGACTCACGGTGCCATCAATGATTCATGTTGGCTGAGTCACTGCCCGCTGCTGCAAATATGTGGGAATAAAACCTGGGACAATAACATGGAAGTGCTCAGTACTTTGAGCTGTGCCAAGCTCAGGAGTGGCTGAGGATGTCATTAACTGTAAATAAATCAATTGGGAAGTGTTTTATTCATTTAGCTCCTGGAGGAGTTGAAATAAGAGGCCTTCACAGGCTCATCAGCTGCTGGTGTTTACCTTCCCGGCAGTGCCGTGCATGGCTGGGGTTTGCACTGGATCCAGCGTGGTCCTGCCCGTGTCTGTGGGTGACAGGAGAGGGGACAGCAGAGCTGTGTCCAGGCTGTATGTGTGCCTGGTACAGGGGAGCAGGCTGGTCAGTGGTTGGACACTTCAGGGGTTCAGTCTGCAGTGCCCCGTGCTCCACAGCACCAGCACAGTGAGCCAAGGGCT
Source organism: Chloropsis cyanopogon (assembly GCA_013400585.1). Classification (NCBI taxonomy): domain Eukaryota; kingdom Metazoa; phylum Chordata; class Aves; order Passeriformes; family Irenidae; genus Chloropsis; species Chloropsis cyanopogon. Next base: position 214,911 of record WEZZ01008909.1, on the reverse strand, counting down.
ATCCCTGAGCTGCCAAGCTGGGAGGTCTGTCAGTTTACTCACTAGGTCATGAGCATCTGTCCATCTGTGTCCATCTAGGGATGCTCTGCTGGATGCATTTAGCTGCAAGAGTAGAGCAGATCTTGACAGGATTTGAAAGCAGTCTCTGCTGTGGCCACCACAGAATGAAATCCAGCTTGTGCCCCAGCAAGCAGCCTCGCCTTGCCAGGTAACATCACGTCTGCCTACAGGGTGACAGTGGCAGCAGGACGTGGCTGTGCTGGGGACAACATCCCCATGCTCTCCCTGCTCCACGCTGTCTTTGCTGCCTCAGTTTTCCCTGGATTGCAAAGTCATCTCCTTCCTCTGCATCCCCGGTGGCTTCTCCCATCACAGCTTAAATATTAATTCTATTTTGACTAGTGTGGGAGATGAACATTCGATGCATTGTGTGAGCCTGGAATAGGCAGTGTCAGTTGAAGTACAACATTTCAGCAGCCTTTGATGTTTTGATAATGGCTGTAATAAAATATTTATTGATAAATACGAATGTATATTTGGAGAAATAAGAATAGAGATATATTTTTGGACAATTGATATTTATAGGAAACAAAAACATTGATTCTTCTCGCCAAATGCTCATCCTGCAATTTTGAAGTCTTATTTTCATCTCAGAAATAGGAATGAGGAGAAGGAAAAAAAAAAAGAGAAATGAGCATTGTTTCTGCAGTCTGTGTTGAGTTAAAGCTGCAGCACAGGGCACACAGATCCCTTTTCCTTGGCCGAGTGGAGTGCAGGGTCCAGCCCACTCTCAGAGCAGTTCTGTGTGGCTTTCCAGCCGTGGCACAGAGCTGCTCTGGGACCTGAATCCCTGCTGCTCCTGCTGGGCAGGGAAGCATGGGAACATACCCTGAAAGAGCAGGAAATTGGGAGTTTCTTCCTGCAGAGCCGCCTCCCCTGGCTGCCCCTGCACCCTGCACAGATCATAGGAGGACAAAGCCTGGTGGGGACCAGCCCCCAAACTCCAGTCTCTGCTCTGACAGCTTGAGCCTGTTCAGCACACGGCTCAGTGGCCATGGCTCAGCTGGAGGCAGCCACTGGCTCCATCTGACAGCTCTCACCATCCCCAGCCTGTCCCAGGCACAGGGAGGAGGAATGCCAAGCTTCCTCCATCAGGGCACATCTCAGCAGCTGAAGTTCATGTCGGGTGTCCCCCATGGCCCAGCTCTCCCGTTCCCTCTCCCAGGCAGGTGGGCTCTGTCTGGTGCTGGGGCCGATCCAAACCCTGCAACAGGTGCTCTGAATCCCTGAAATAAAGCCCAGCAGCCTCTGCAGTACAGATGGACAAGGGCACAGAGATGATGTCCCTGGAGCCTTTGTGTTCTCAGGTAAATCGGTGGTGCTGCAGGTCCTTTCTTCCAGAGTCAGGCAACGAGCTGTGTTCCCTTTTTCATCTCGGCTCATAATTTCTTTGTATGCCTTATAAATACTTCTCATTCTGTGCTGTCACTTGTGGTTAGTAAGAAGCAGTTTAACAAGAACTCCCCTGGAATGGGTTTTAATTCATTTTATGCAGGATGACATTAATAACTTGACTTGTTAATATTTTATTTAATGGGGATAGGAGGACATTCAGTTTTACATGAATGCATGTCACGCTGCAGGGGAGGCACTGCTGATGTGTCTTGAGGATGTAAAAGGGGATGTGAATACAGCCAGAGCCCAGCAGCTGCCAGTATGGACTGCTCAGGGTGGGACCACCTTCCCATCACAGATGGCCTGGAGGGCTGAGCTCAGCCCAGTGCACTCGTTGGGGAGTTTTGTGAAACCAGTTTCAGCCAAGTAGCAGCTTTGATGAGCTCCAGTGAGGTCCAATTGTGGCAATTTTTATATCCTGGAAGTGATTATTGCCTGTGGTCTCATCCTGCTGTTCATTTGAGGCTGGTTTCCTCTCTCCATCCCAGTTCATGGAATCAGCCCCGTCTGTGGCTGCATGTTCCAGCCTGTGGGAAGAGCTGCATCAGGGAGCAGCACTGAGTTCCCTGCACAGAGCACAGGGAGGGGGAAAGGGTTACCCCTGGTTCATCAGTGAGTAGCCTTGACATGCTGAGGGAGAAAATCATCATCCCCAGTTAGGAGCTGCATTTGCTGAAGGCGTTTCCACCTACACCAGTAATTAAGATTCACTGAGGCTGCTCTTAAAGTGCTGCTAAATTGGCTGAGCAGCAGAACCTTATTACCTTAAATTAAAGTATTACCTGTTTCCAGTCCCGCTCTGCCATGTGGAGATCCTGGAGGGCTCCAAGTTTTCAGTCTGCTGCAATGTGCTGACACACCATGCCAGCCATGCACTGCCCTTCCCATTCCTTCCCTTCCTGTGCCTTCATCTGATTCTGGTGGAGTCCTGTGGCTTCTGATGCTGTTGGTTGAATGAAGGAAACAGGAGCTGCCAGCAGTGGACAAAGGGCATGACTGTAAAACCATCATTGCTCCATCAAGAATAAATTCTGTAAGGAGAAAATCCATATGCACATTTGCAAATTGATTTTTGTTCTGTGCCACATCATGACACAGAAATACAGAAACTCCTTAAATACCTCTGCAGTTGCTGGCTTGTTGTTTTCAAGCACTCATCGGAATGATTTTAGAATATTATTTAAAGATGATTTTCATGTTGTGCCAAATTCCTGGGTGGGAGATATGATGAAGTGTTTGAGAAAAGTGATTCTGTTGGTGTAGCTGGTGTCTAGAGTGCAAAACAAGATAAGGGATTTTTGGACCAAAAAGGCAGGTCCAGCTGGAGAGGAGTCAGTGTGTTTATTACCTGTGGACTTAATTATGGTGAGCATGGACTGATCAAATTTGAGAATGCCACACATTATTTGTTCTAAATGAGTCATTTTAACAATTTTGGCAAAGAAATAATCCTGCAGAAAGCCAGAAGAGACTGTTACAAGGAACATTAGAGCTGTTCCTCAGGAGCACAGCAGTCCCTGCTAGGAATCCCATGGCTCCAGTGTTTTTAAGCAGAGCCCTTAGTTCTGCTGGGGACAGTCTGTACTGCAGCCAAGAGACAGCCCACAGGTGAGAGAGCTCCTGCTTTGGCTCTGGGTGGCTGCCTGGTGCCCCTGCAGTCTGCCAGCCTTGACCCTCAGCCAGAGGCTGTCGGAGACCAGCGCCTGTGCTTGGCTGGCTCGCTTTGGTGGATACATCAGAGTGGATCCCTCTGGGGAAAAGAGAGTTCTGAGTGATCTGGCTGCTGAATGTACCAACAGGGAATTGTGATCACTACCAAAAACTAGAGGGGTAAATGGTGCCTGGAGTGCTTGTTAGTGTGAGCGCAGCGATGGTGCCCTGAGGAGGGCACAGGAGGGATGCACCACACTCTCAGGAGGGATTAGCCTTTGAACCTGGCTTTCTTCTGCTCAGTTCTAAAAATACTCCTTTAGTTTTCTCTAATGCTTGGGTTCCCTTTTCCTCAAAAGTAAATGGATGGAATGGATGGGTCACTGTAAAGAGAAATGTCTGTGCAACTGGAAATGAAATGTGGGATCCAAGTGCCTTCTAATTAGGTAGAAGTTTGCTTGGAGCATAGGTTACTGCTTTTTTTTTTTTTTTTTCCTATTTATCCCCCTTTCTTCAGTCATTTTCACTTACTTGTACTTTCTAGCTGCCATTTTGACTCTGAGTACTCTACAGCCCAGGCACAAGAGTGTTCCCCTGTGCTCCCCTCGGACTTACCATGGAGCCAAGGGTTAATTAACACCGGGTTTTCTTCACAGGCCTGAAGCGCAGCTACACCTGCAACATCTGCAACGTCACCCTGAACTCCATAGAGCAGTACCACGCACACCTGAAGGGCTCCAAACACCAGACCAAGTGAGTGTCACTGTGCCTCTCCCCGGGGCTGCAGCCAGTCTGTGTCTGCCAGGGTGGCCTGGGATGGTGCTTTGCACTCCCTGTCAGCAGGGGAGCACGGGGGCTCTGCTCCAGGGACCCCGCTGGGCTCTGGTTGCTGTGAAAGCACAGGTGCCAGGGGCACCTCCAGGTCGAGGAATGCAGGGCTGAGCCCACATGGGCTTGCTGGAGTCCCACTGACTTGTGGATAATGATACTGAGCTTCTTTCATGTGTGAAACCTCAGAAGAGACACCATGAGCCTAAGGGGATTAGGTGTTTCCCAGTGAAACAGTTTTTGCTGTGATTTAGACTAATTATGCATTACCCAGCTATGAGAACTGGGGGGAGTCTTCTCTGTCAATTACTACAAATTATTAAAATGAAGTGATGGAGAAACATGATACCAGAGACTAGATTAATGAACTAATTGCTCTTAATGCACTTATATGTGAGCTTTGGGAACCATTTCAGGCTGAATCACTTGGAACTGCCCAGATTAGGAGAGGAATATAAAGGGATATACCTGAAGTGCTTCAGGTAGCTTTGAGGGTAGTCTGAAAAGTGAGCAGGATGAGCAGAACTAGCAATAAGTACTAATGGCTCATTTTGCTTAAGCCAGCAAAGGATAAACCCAGCCCTTCCCAGCTATGTCAGACCTTCACAGGTTCCTGGTATTATTCACGTTGGTTTTATTCTATTTATTCAGGGAGCATTTGGATCTCTTCCAAAAGCAGTGGTCCAGCACACCTGCCAGTGCAGGTGTGTTGTGCAGCAGTGGGCTGGGGCCAAGTGAGTGAGCCAGACATGGTTTTGGGCTGTGCCACGAGCAGTCTGTGACCTTTGCTGCCTCCATCTCCTGCTCTTCAGCATATCTGCCTGATGGGGGATCCCTGCCCAGCCAGGTTATGTGGGACAGGGTTGGGATCCATACCCAGTGCAGCAATTCCCATTGCTGTAAAAGAGAGCTGAGAGCTCTTCCTCTTGGGAACCTGGAGCGACAGCATCTGTGCTGTGCTGCCCTGGCCCAGAGCTGTAATTTATCTTTCCCTTGCAGTCCTTCCATGTATGATTATTGCTGCGGTTGCTGTTGGTATTACTGTGAAGGATAAAGAAGTTTATCTCAAGCCAGAGCAGCCTTGTGGATGGGAGATAGAGATGTGCAGAAAGATGTGTCACCAATTCCCCATGCCAGAAGGGTGCCTGGTCCTCTGGGTTATCCCCACACCTTCTGCTCTCTTGTGCAGACTCCTGCAATTAGCTGAGATTAAGAAATCTTAATTTCTAGTGCTGTGAATGGACACCTTGGGAAGTTAACTTGTGCTTTGACTGTGTAGGAGTGGCAGATGACACTCGTGCCCTGGGCTCAGCCCGTTCTCAGTGCAAAGGAATGTGCTGGGCAGCACAAACAACAGATTTTGGCAGGGCTGCAATGTCTCACTAGCTTTTCCAAGCAATTGCCTCTCCTATACAAAGAAGGGGACTTTGGAAGTGCAGACCTGGTCCTTGGCCGAGCTCCCAGAGCTGTGATGTCCCACGGGGTCGTTGCAGCACCCTGGCTCCCAGGTGTGCCCCAAGCTGGGGGCAGGTGAGGATCGTCCCCTGCTCGTTCCTCAGCCAATGTTCCCCCACTGGTTTCTGCTGCTCTCATTATTGTTGGTTAATGTCAAGGCTGTCCTCTGCCTCTAACTCAGGCTGAAGCCACTGGACTGCAGTTGCCAAGGCAACAAAACATTTTATGTAGCTGTCATACTTCATATAGTTAAAGGCTAAACAAACCTGAAGGAGGGGGCAGTTAGTGAAGGACAGGGGTGAAGGGATACAGGGATTTTGCTCTGGGACAAAGAGCAAAGCAGGGAACAGTGATTGCAGGATGGAAGCTGATAGCACCCAAAAAATACCAGGCAGACGAGTTTCCTGGAAAGCTGCTTCAGGGGTCCAGAACTCTGCTGAGGAATGAGCTGTGTTGTGGTTATTTATTCCTGTTCCTGAGAGCTCTGCAGAGAGCAGCGTGCTGAGAGCCCCAGTTAGAGCTGCCTGAAATAACCCACCACACACCCCGTGAGCTTGGCAGCTGTGTCAGCCAGGACCCTGGCACTGCCCCGTGGAGGGCTGGGGGTCCTGGGGCCCCGTGGGCAGCACACAGTCTGGGGCTCACACCCTGCAGCTGAGCTGCTCTTCCTTGAGTGGTCTGGCCAGGAGAGATGAACTGTTCATAGGAGCTTCAGGTGCTACCCCCAGTGCTTCTGAGGGCATTTGTTTGACCAAAAGAGGGGGAAGATAGGGCTTAGGAGGAAGCTGGAAGTGTCTTGGCTGGTATTTTGGTGTTGAATAAAAGATGCAGGAAGAGGGAGCTAATACTGAGCTGGTCCTTATCCCTCCAGCCTGTGCAGACCAAAGCAGAAATATCTGCCAGCTCCCTTTTTTCTCCAGGGTACAGTACTTGGGCTTAATTTGAAAATGAAGGTTAAATGCCTCATTGGATGTGTGGGGAGTGCAGGGCTTAGCTCAGGCTCCGATGGGTGATGCTGCTGGCTGTGGGCACGTGCTGGCACAGAGCAAGTTTTGGAATGTGGATGGACTCTGGAACATCTGCAGCGGGGTGGAGCACTAAACCTTTCATTAGGCATTTATGAACTGTGTAGTGATGATTGAGGCATTGTTTGACTTGCTTTCCAGAAATAGATGGGGTTTTTTTAATCTCCTCCCCCCAAGAAGCAGAGAGCAGCAGGGCTGGGCAGGGTGCCAGGCAGGGGCCAGTGCCCGCCTTGGCTGAGCCGTGCTGGGCACCAGCAGCTCGTCCTGTGGGGACCAGCACAGCCAGAATCCCAGTTGAGAATGTTGCCTCTGAGAGACTGGGAGGGAGGCACATGCCAGCCTCGCTCCTCACTGTTCCCCACGGGCTGGCAGAAACAAAACCTCCCTTTTTTCTGCTTTATGCAAACTGTGAAGGTGAAAAATCACTGCTCAAAGTGATTGGCAATAAACAACAGGGATTAAAGTCCCGGATAGTTGTGAAAGGAGTCAGAAGACGTTCAGTGTCTGGGGTCAAAACCATGCTTGTGCAGAATGTTACCCTGGGGCTTGGCAAAAAACCCTTCCTGGGAGGGGTTGGGAACAGGCTGGGTCCTCCCCGTGGGCTGGGGAAAATCTCTGCCTTCAGGGAAGGTGCTGCAGAGGGCTGGAGTGGGTGAGAGGTGCCTCCTCTGGGCACGTGGGTGCCAGGAGCAGAGCTGCCTTAGGCAGAGCAGAGAGTTTGGGTCGGTGTCAGCCCTGGCCAGCTGAGGGGCTGTCACATGTCACATGTGTGGGGAGCAGGAGCTGGGAGCTGAGCTCAGAGCTCGGGCTGGCAGCCACGGAGGGCTGAGATCCAGCCTGGTAATTAACAGTCTGACTGTGTGGGGATAACCATTCCCACTGCCACACAGAGCAACTTTGTCTTCTCGCCTGCATTTTGTCTCTTTGATCAGCCAGACCTCTCTGTCACATCCAGAGCTCACAAATGTATTCCGGGGTTTTATAATCACTCATTTACACTTTCATAGATGCTAATACATGTAAGGGTTTCCCTTTCAGACTCAGGCTTCCTGGTTAATTTCAGGATTTTTGCAGAGAGGGGACCCAATCCTGCCGCCATCGTTGGGGTAAAACCAATTCAGTGGTCAAAATTAATTCTGAGGGGCTAAGAGTGGTCATGTCTGGTGGGGGAGGTGGCTCTGCAGCCCTTCCTGCACAACTCAGCCTTGACTTTGGGCTGCACCCTGTGGAACCCCACGTGGTTGATGTCCTGCTGAGGAGCAGAGGCAGCAGGTTCCTCTTTTCTTTTTTATTTTCAGGCTGAGAACGCAGATGTCTAATTGGAACAGGGTATTTATCAACATTTGCTGCTTTGGCTATTCAGGAATGAGCTAATCAAAATATTGTTAATATCATGCCTGGAGAAATGTCACCCTTTCCCATGGTTTGGTTTACATCACTTTTCCCGTCTATTTAAGAAGGTGTGAACAAGCACTGACAGCCTGTTGTGGCTGGAGCATGTCCCAGGATTTGCTTGTCTGGCACAGCCAGCACGTGGGGAGCTCTGGGGCTGCCTGCCCCAGCCCCACTTGGGTCAGATTCAGTGCCAAACGGAATTGCTGTTTCTCCTGGATGTTTCCAGCCCTGTCCCTGGTGCCAGAAGGTTGGGCTGCTTCTGCACATCCTCACTCAGGATGAAGGTGTTCTCTGATAGAAGATCTCCAGTAAATTTCTGGAAATCAGAGTGAATGAGTTGTATTGTGCCCTTTACACCCAAGCCAAATGATTTTGCTCTTACCTTGGTGGCTACAGTAACAGTAACTCTTGGTAGTAGCATTTCTGTGTGCTTTTTGTGATATATAGTGGCTTATGCATAAAGGAGCCTTTAGAGCAGTAACAGCTCCAGAAGATGAATAGTTAGATAGATGGAATTGATAGGCATTTTAATTTGTCATAGTTTCAGTTCCAGGGAGCAGCTGAGTAATTACCACTGCCTGTGAAGAAAGAGAATGTAATACTTCCCCTCATTATAGATCTAACTTGTCTCCCTTCCCTTTTAATGTAAGTGGAAATGAAGATATCTCTGATATCTTCTGTTTTGATCATAATTTGAAAGCCCCAGAACGGCCCGTACAGCTCTGTGTTGTGGTACTGGGTGCACAGATTAATTATTTTAATGTAAAACCCAAACACTGGGTTAACTGCTCAAAGCACAGACCTGAGCTTGCCAATTCCAGTGAGGAATTCCTCATCAGCTGAGCTGTGCTGGGCCATGGAGGAGGCGAGTTGGGCAGGATTTGTGAGGCTCTTTCGTTCAAATTTAAGACCTAAAGAAAGGAGACTTTTTCCAATTTGCTGTGGTGGTTTTCTTTCATAAATACACCAGGATGGAGCGTGACTTGGGTTTTGTTTCTCTCTTGCAGCCTGAAGAACCAATAGTAGCTGGTCAGTGGAGAAGAGGACAAGCACTAATGCTGCTTCTGTGGAGGGGAGCGGGTCAGCAGGAGAGGAGGCTTTCTTGGACAGTGATCCTATGTGGATTCAATAATTAACATGTAACTAACCTTTGCTTTGGACAAGTACATGGATTTTTTTTTTTTAATTTTGTGGTGAGTTAAAATATTTCGATGGATTTTTTTACCCTTTCAAGACAATATTTATTCAGCACAGAGTCTAGAGTATGATAACTATCCTGTAAATACAGCACTTACTCCTCAGTCATCTTCAGGGACAGTGGAAACAAACTATTTTACTTTTTCATATTTATTCCTAGATTTCTCCCAAGAGTATAAGATTATTCTACTACATTATCCATGATAGTGATGTAATCAGTCTTCAATCAGAAATAAACACACTTCCTTCACCTTCTCCAGCATGGTTTGTGTCAACACACTCAGAGCAGCAGCAGTGAATCCTGGGGATTGTGTAACGGATGAGTTTCTTCCTTCCCTCTTTGTCTCTGGAGAAACAAATGGCTCCATGAGTCAAGACCACTGAAAAGAAAGTGTCAATTCTTTTTGCTGCCGGCAGGATTCCTGCAGGCTCAACAGAAGCTGTTTGCTTTATTGACTTTGCTGCAGGAGCACAGGGGCCCAGAGTCTGGGCACAGGCTGAGCTGGCCAGTCCAGCCCAGGTGAGGCTGGTGCCCTGTGCACCTGCAGGCACACGGGGCTAGCCCTGCACTGATCCAGCCCTGGCCCTGCCCTGCCAGCCCAGCCCAGGTGAGGCTGGTGCCCTGTGCACCTGCAGGGACACGGGGCTAGCCCTGCTCTGATCCAGCCCTGGCCCAGCCAGCCCAGCTCGTTCCCTCTGCCTGCTTTGGGCACTGGGCAGAGCAGGAGCTGAGCCAGAGGGGAGCCCTGCAGTGCTCTGCATGCCAGGGGCTGCCAGGGCTCTGCTGGCCAGGAGCCTTAGCCCTGGGCTGTACCTGAGCCCCTGGGCTGTACCTGAGCTGTACCTGGGCTGTACCTGGGCTGTACCTGAGCCCCTGAGCTCTACCTGAGCCCCTGGGCTGTACCTGAGCTGTACCTGAACCCTGGCCTGTATCTGAGCTGTACCTGAGCCCCTGGGCTGTACCTGAGCCCCAGGCTGTACCTGAGCTCTACCTGGGCTGTACCTGAGCTCTACCTGAGCCCTGGACTGTACCTGGGCTGTTCCTCAGCCCCTGGGCTGTACCTGTGCCCTGGGCTGTACCTGGGCTGTTCCTCAGCCCCTGGGCTGTACCTGAGCCTCCAGAGCTGTGGAGGGACAGCTCAGGTGTGCTGCAGCATCACCTCCTTCCCTCTGTGGGGACACTCAGAGCCGCTGCAGAAGCTCTGTGTGATTAATTTGTGCTCTTGCATCGATGCCTTTCATGTGTGGAGGAGAATGGGTTTTTCACAGATGAGTAAACATCTCCTTGGGTTTCCTAGCTGTGGGGCAGTTTCATTTATTGTGTTTTGGGTAATAACACAAGCCGCCAGTGTTCCTGAAGCTAAACTGCCTCTTTACTGGGAGAATGATTCACAGAAATAGGGCACATCACTCATGTGGGTTCCAGCCTGCCTTTTCCAAGCCTTCTTTCCCGAAAGGAACCCTCCCCCAAGCAGCATCCAGGGTGCTGCCGAGGCGTTTTTGTCAGGAGACAAACCCAAAAATCTCTGTGCTCTGGTAATCACTACAAGCTAATTGCAGCAAATTAATTACAGCACAAACACAGTTTCCTTCCCCGGGCAGGTGTGGAGACAGCTCTGCAGTGAGCTGGGTTGGACCCAGCCTCTGCTCCCAGCCTGTGCTGGGCTGGGTGTCCAGCCTGGCCTGGAGCTGGTGTCAATGCTGTGAGCAGAGGCTCAGCACTGCTGGGGGGATTCCTGCCCCACAGGACCCTGCCCAGGTGAGTGGGAGGCAGGTGAGCTCCCCATCACACCCCTGTCCCCAACTTCTGCCTGGAGTGACACAGCAGCACAGAATTTCCATTTGGTGCCAATATTGTCCAGGTCCAGTCAATCAGGCTTTGGTCTCTAAATCCTTTTAATCTCTTGCTTTTCCTAAGTTCATTAGGCTTTCAAAGCAAGACATAAAAAGACAAATCTTCTCATGGTAAGTCAGTGATCCCTGTAGAAGTGCTGCCAGATCTCTGATGTCAAGCCTGGTGCAATGGCCCCAGGCTGAAATGTATGAGAGGATGTATTAGAGAGCTTTGAAAATGGTTCAGTGCAACCACTGTGTCCCCTTAGGTTACTTTTAACTGAAGGGTGAAAACATTTGTGTATATTTTCTTCATTAAAAAAAAAAAAAAAACCATAAACACAATCAGTATTTTTCATGCAGAACATCTATACTTAACACTTTGATTGTGTCTGTTCTGGCCAAATGTTCTACTGGTTTAAAATTCTGTGCAAGATAGCCTGTAAAGAAAGTAAATCTCAATAATTTATCTTCAGTCTGGCTGGGTCTCTCCCCAGACTCGCTTTACAGTCAGTGCTAACTGGAATACAGGTGGCACAGGGAGACAGCTGCAAATGTGACTGCCAGCACTGACACTGTGATGTTTGAGATGTGTTTCATTATGGGAGCCCATCCTAATGCAGCTCTCCAGATTCTGGTGTCAGGTGGTGTTTCAGGGGCAGGACACTGACTTCCAGCAGTGTTCTATGCTCAGGCATAGCTCAGCACAAATAATGTGTGGTTTTATCTGGCTCCTTGTGTGGAGGCAATGGAGCTCTATGGCAACAGGGTGTAACACGAGGCAGGTTCATACAGAGATTAATCATGGGAGAAGAATGCTCCTGGTACGTAAGCAGTGCTTCCTTTGTTAAGTTCCTATTGCATCAACTTAATTAGCAAGTCCTGACCTTTAAAACCACCTTCCATAATCTTCAAATTAAGTATGTGGAAGGCTGATTCTTCCTCTGGGCTGGGCTGGCAGCTTCCTGCACCTGCCTGAGGTCAGGGACCTGACCAGCTGCCAGCCTGCTCCACAGCACGAGGCTGTGGGGAATCCCCGGGGCTGGAGACAAGCAGGACCCACTTTGGGGCTTGAACAAGAGCTCCAGAGAGAGAGCAAATGTGCATTAACCCTGCAGTGTGTTCCTGCTGAAGTTCCTGCACTGGGCTCAAGTGTGAGGCTGCAGGAAAGATTCTGTAGTGGGCCACTGCTCCCTAATTGAACCCGGTCGCCCACGTGCAGGTCTCTGACAAAAGCCTTTGTCTAACATGTTTTTAATCAGTGTGTGCATTTCAATTTGCATATTAATAGCAAGGAGCTGTTATTACAGCTGCAGTTGATGAGATGGTGTCAAGCCCATCTTCCCATCTGAGGGAAGAAAGAAGCTGCATCTATTATGTAAAGAATGACATTGGCAGAAAACATGTCTGAGCATTGTCCATTCTTTGTCTTTATCTCCCTTTATCTCTGCCTTTATTTTGCTCTTAATGGCTCATATGGATGCATTCATTAAACTTCTTTTTTTCCCTTAGAACAAGGATAATTTAACAAGAGACTGGGACAGGATTTTGTGCCTGTTGTGGCAGCTCCAAGCTAAATACAACACTCTTGTTCAGTGTTTTTGACTTGTCAAATGGCAAAAGGTGGCTCTGCTCTGGGAGCCATTTTTTGCAGCTGACCCAGAAGATAAATTAACATGCTGTAACGAGCCATGGCACTGCTCTCCAGGTTCCAGCCTTCCACAGCTCCACAGGTGTTGGCTTTATCATCCACCTCACTGCCAAGCTGGGATTGCAGCGGTGCTGATGGCACAGGAGGCAGATGGAGCACGGCTGCTGCTCCACAGAGGCTGCACGGGAGGAATTGGAGAGCTCATGGAAAATGGCTCTGAGCAAAGCCATAAAGGAGAACTATGAAATAGAAAATTCAAAGAAAAAGCCCCGAGGAAAAAGCAATGCCCTCCACCCCAGCTCCACAAAAAGAGCTGGAGGAAGAGCAAGCCCTGCTGCAGCAAGGGCAGTGCTGCACACACAAATTTATTGAGAACAGACAACCTCAGTTCACCCAGCAGCTTCTCCTAATGAGGAAACTGTTACCTGTGCTAGGGAATGTGGAACCCGGCAGGTGCACAGGATTAAATAATGGAAAAGCATCTTTGCTACTGCCAAAAACATGGTGGTGTTGTTCTCTTGTCCTGAGCATCTTTGGCCACTGACCAGTGGCCTACAGGCTCTGGAAACAGGAAGGTGAAATCAGACCCTGCTCTTGTGCCCAAAGGTTGTTTTCCTCTCCAAATACCCCATCTGCAGCCTGTCCCTGGCACAGCTTAGCTGGTTATTTCACCCTTACAATTAGTTCTATGTGATTTACTCTCAGTGTTGTAGCAGTGAGGATCTAAGGCTACAGGATAATAACGTTTATAGTGAAATTAGAGTATCCAATAGATTCAGAGACCAGACAGGCTTTAGGGCAACAACAGATTTTTCTTTGGATCTGGAATAGGAACAAGCTTCCAGCTAGATCTCGATGAGAAAAAAATTCAGCTTCAATTTAATGTAATTATGGCAACAGATTAGACAGTGTGGGGCAAAAGATAGTAAGTCCCTGTCAAATTAAGTAGCATAAACCTAATTCATTATTTCATATTTGGGAGGTTTGAATAGTGTTACAATCATCACCCAATTTCACAGGGTTTGAAGTAAATTTGTTGTTTTGCATTGGACAGGAAGTTGGGACTGCCAGTTGCCAGCTGTGATGGCACATGCTGAGGGTTGTGTTTGGGGTTTGTCCCACCCCCCTGTTGCCATTCAGCATCGTGCACTTGTATGTGAAAATGCCCAGTGTGGCGATTTCTGTTCTGAGAACAGGATATTTGTGTCTGTGCCAGTTCTAAAGCAAGCACAAACATGGCCGTGCATTGCAAAAGGAATGCTAAAAATAAATTATTTTAAAGCGTGCTATACAGTTGGATTAATTTTGGGTTTTTCAGGATTTATTTCAGCTGCGTCTCTTTTCCCCCAGCCAAACCCCGTTCATCTCAGAGAGCTCTGGCACAGCAGGATGCTTGTTTGGGCCACCCCAGTCTCTCCCTCTCCCACCTGCCCCTCTCTGAGGTTTCCCCTTGGAACAGGAGCCCAGATCCCTGCAGCTCTGCCAGCTCTGGCCAGGGAGAGCCCAGGGCAGCGTGCCACGGCCAGGGACACGGGACAGCAGTGCTGGGAACAGCAGGTGGAGCTCAGGAAACAATCCATCACCCTCCCAGCGCTGAGAGCACCGTGGAACGTGCTGACAGCCCCCCAGCCCTGCCTCCCCTCTGCCCCAGTATATTCATGGTGATGAGTAATAAAGTCGTATTTTAAATTCAAACCCAACGGTTCAGACCCATTTCTCTGCATAGCAACACCAGGCTCCCGTCCCAGGAGGGGCATTTAGAAAGGCCTCAGAGACATTTAACACAATTTTCTCTTGGAAGTCAATCCAGAGAACAGCTCTGGAGCCATTCCCTGTTGGCGGGCTTCAGCGTGCGTGTCTTAAACAGTCAGCTGCTGTGTGAGTTTAATACAAAACACGAGTATTCTATTTAATTAAACGTGCAGTTAAAGAATATATACAGCTTGCAGAGGGATGCTCTGTGGCTCCTCTGCCCCGCAGTGTGCCACCAGGGCACTGCTGTCTCCTCCTTGCTGAGCAGTAAGCTGGCAGCAGCTTCAGCAGGGCCCTTGGGGACGCTGCTGGTCCCAGAGCAAGTCCCTCCCTTTGCTGCTGAGGAGGACCCAGGGCTAATTAAGTCATTTGGGCCCCTGGGGAGATTTATTCCTGTGACAGAGGAACGGCGTGGCTGTGCCTGTGCCAGCAGGGCACCCCTGAGGGCTGGAGGTGCTGTCACCTCTGCTGCTGGATCAGGCTGTTGTGCTGGTGGCTCTCTGGCTCTCTGTGTCTCTCTTTCTGGTGAAAGTGCTTTGCCGAGATGCCTTTAATGATTAGTAAATTGTCTCATTTGTTTTCCCTCTGTCAGTGTCTGTTTGCCAACACACGCTGCTGATTGCTGCAGAGCAGCAGGGCTCCTGCTATCGGCATGTTTATCTCACCGATGGCTGGGGTTTTACTCGAGTGATTCCCAGCAATATTCCCTGCCTAGGGGTCGCGGCTCTGCTGTGTGCGGACTTGGGGATAGCGCTTGAGCAGAGGCAGGAAAGCTTCTAATAATAATATAAAAAAAAAAAAAGTAGCTGCTGCTTTTTCACTGAGGTGAGCTGGGTGTGAGGAAGCAACATTAACGCTAACTCGTTTTTAGGCATCCAAGTTTGTAAATCCACAGTCTAAAACTTGTCCACACAGCAAAATGAGTTTCTGCAGCCTGGTTTGCTCCTTGAATCCATGAAAACTCCTGCTCCCCGTTCCCCCTCGCTCCCTGCTGTGTGGAAAGCTGCTGTGCTCCCTTTTCCTCCTGCCAAGCCCGGTGCCTCCTCAGCAGACGAGTGGGCTGAGGCAGAGCCCATCTGGGTGGGAGCTGGAGTGAGGGGAAGCGTGGGAGGAACAAGAGCTTCACATCAGGAGATAAACTCGGTGAGTTTGCCTTAAAAGCTCCCCGTGGCTTCAGCACACATCGATGGCAGCACAAAAATCCAAAGCAGCCTGGAGATGTGTTTGCACCGGAGTGCAAAAGCTGGTGGCACGTGTCAGGGTGTCCCTGCTGAGCCCCCAGCGCCAGGGAGCTCCCACACCCCTGAGCCCCAGCCCTGTCCCCTGCCTGCTGTGGGGCTAACGCTGATGAACCTCTGCTGGCCAACTACAGGAACATTTTACATTCACCTGGAGCCTTTCACCCCAGGCTCCCAGAGCTCCTCAGAAATATCAGCTAATTAAACCTCCTGTGTTAATTAACCACACTTTCCTGATGAGAATCCAGTTTGGAGAGCAGCTGCCTGTTCTCCCGGCGCTGCCATGCCCTCGTCATCGCCGGCAGCGAGGAAGGGCTGGGCAGGAGGATGTGGCTGTGTCCCACGGTGCTGGCAGCTGGAGCTTTGGGAGCCTTCCCTTTGCTTTGGAGAGCTTCTCCCAGAGGAGCTGGGGGTCCTGTGGGGATCAGCCAAACTGGAGTGTGGGCAAAAACGTGTGGTGGGGTGGGAGATCCCTCTGGGTGATTGCTGCAGCGATGTGGAGAAGTCCCAAGTAAAGGAGAGAATAACTGGATATGGAGCAAGAGACTGAGAGTGGTGAGAAGGGGTCTCAGACTGCAAGATAAGTGTGTTTTCCATTTACCATCTGTTAGAGGTGGGGCAGTTATCTTCTGTTCATTGGGCAGTTTTCTTTATCTCTTGCACAACCAATCCTCCCTCCAGGCGATATCTTCTGTTAATGGGCCACAAATTATTAATTACCTTTTGTTAATGGGTCAGTGAGTGTCACTGCATGGCCGATGACGTCATCTCGCCGAGGGAAGCTCCGCCCAGGGGGAGGAGCCAAGCGTTCCCACCTGGATATAATCTGAGATTCTGGGATGGAAGACCAGCCTTCTCTGCTGGATTCCCAGAGGAAGCCCACGTCCATCTGCACCACCCCTGGGCCTTCAGAGACAACTCCATCCTTCTCCAGGATCCTGCTCCAACAGAGCCACAGCTGGCACTGCAGGAGGGCTGAGCCACCATGGAATGGGACTGCACCACCACCCTGAGCACAGCGTGTCAGGTTGTGTTCTGACTCTGTCAGAAAGGTTTTTGTTTGTTTGTTTGTGCGAAAAAAGTTTTGTTTTTTTTACATTTGTATTTTTAGTTTTCCTAGTTAAAAGCTGTTATTCCTATTCCCATGTCTTTACCTGAGAGCCTTTTAATTTCCCAATTATAGTAACTCAGAGGAAAGGGGTTCACATTTTCCATTTCAAGGGAGGCTCCTGCCTTCCTTAACAAACACCTGTCTTTTCAAACCAAGACAGAAGGTCATTTCATGAGGCTATTCTGAGTCTGTGAGGGTGACTTACTTCTCTCCAAGGTCTGGTTTGGGATGACATATGTATTATTCATATAGCAAGAATGGATGTCTTCCCTCCTGGTTTTCTTAGGAAAATACCTTCTATTTGTAGCACTGCAGAAAGTGTGATATAATTTATCTGGAGGTGCAATCAGAATTTTTTTCATATTCCGGAGCTGTAGTCAGCAGGGAACGTGGTGGTTAATATTCAGGGCCACAAGCCTCCAAGATTTTGAGTCACAAGTATTTCTTATTGTTTGAGGTGACAGAAGTAGCCCTGAGTGAGGAGTGGCAGGCACAGCTCCTGGCTGCCTCCAGGCACCCCAGCTGGGCTAGGAGCTGTCCTCCTGCCCTGGGATTCCTGAGAGAGGTGGTGGGGCTTGAGCTGCAGAGCCTCTGAGCCTGCTCAGCACTCCCTCTCCTGTTCTCAGCAGAGTCTCCTTGTTCCTCCTTCTTCTGAAGCCTGGGAGGGTGCTGGGGTGGAAGTTTCCCTGCTGTGTCTCCCTGTGGTTCTTGCCTTGGGGCCCAGCTTTCCCTGAGTGCTCCTGAGGCTGCCCTGGTTTAATGCCAGTGATGTCGTGGAGCAGAATTTCAGGGGAAGGTCCCTAAAATCATGAACTGAATTCTCTCCAGCTCAGGGTTTTTACCACTGCATCTCAGAATTTCAGGTAAAACAGATCAATCCGTGAGCTCTGCTATAACCTGTGGTTCTCATTTTGCCTCCAGTGACAGTGTGACCTCATTTTGAAAGGTCTGAATAACTTGCATTTGGCCCGTGGATATGACACAGAATCCAACTACTTCCCTCTGTATTCTACCTGTGGCAATAATAATTCTTCCTCTCCAAACATAGCGTTTTCCTCTTTAAAAGGGCTTTTTCTCATTCTAATTTACATGCTGGAAGTGCTGGTTTCTGTTCTATTTTTAATGGAACAGCTGGAGGGCAAATGCAATTAAACCACAGTGCGTGAACTGTAACTTGAAATAGACTTAAAAAAAAAAACCAAACCCAAACATCACCTTGTCACTTGTAGAGGACTGGCTTTCTAATCTGGGCTCCAGATTGTTCTTGTGATCAGACCAGATCACAGGGGATTTGGGGCGAGGTGAATTGGGTGTGTTAATGATGGAGATCCAGGCTCCAGTTATCCCAGGGATCCACGAGGCAGCACTTGGGGTCACCCCTGGTGTCCTGGGGTGTTTTGAGGGGGAGCCCAGCTGTGGGTGAGAGTGGGGCTGCTCCCCTTGCACCTCCAGTGAGGGTTTAAAGGGAAATGTGTGATCACCAGTGAGTGAGAGTGGGGCTGCTCCCCTNGCTGCTCCCCTTGCACCTCCAGTGAGGGTTTAGAGGGAAATGTGTGATCACCAGTGAGTGAGAGTGGAGCTGCTCCCCTTGCACCTCCAGTGAGGGTTTAAAGGGAAATGTGTGATCACCAGTGAGTGAGAGTGGAGCTGCTCCCCTTGCACCTCCAGTGAGGGTTTAAAGGGAAATGTGTGATCACCAGTGAGTGAGAGTGGGGCTGCTGCCCTTGCAGCTGGCAGTGAGGGTTTAAAGGGAAATGTGTGATCACCACCCCGAGTGTCCCCTGTGGCTGAAGGTGTGTGGCTGTAGCGGGCTGAGGCTGCTGATCCCCTCCTGAGCAGACCCTGGGCAGGGAGGCAGGATGGAGTGACCTGCCCTTATGACAGGACCAGAGAGGTGGAAGGTGTCGCCTTCTCCACGTTGTCCCCATGCTGGGGTTGATGCTGTTGCCACTCCCCTGCTCCTGTGCACACCAACCTTACACTCCTGCCCTGTAAAACGTGGGCCCACACCCTGAGATCCCTGCAGGGGCTGTGGAACAGCCTGGGACAGTGGAAGGGGTCCCTGCCCGTGGCAGGGAGGTGGAATTAGAGGAGCTTTAAGGTCCCTTCCAACCGCAGCTGTTTTGGGATTCTCTGATTAACTCGGCCACCTTCTAAAGCCATTAAGCTGTGAAAAGGTTTAAGGGCAGCTAGTGGCAGCTTTTATAGTCAAAAATGCTTTTATAGCTGTGAGACCTTGGGACCGTTCAAGCCACCATCCAGTGCAGCTCCTTCTGAAGGTGTCCAGGGTCCTCACCTGCCCCGTTCTCCTGGGAATTGCTCCAGGAGGTGTCTGCAGGTGCAGAGGGTCTGTGCCAGGGCAGCCGTGCTGCTTTGCTGCAGTGCAGGTGGAAGGCAGAATTGCAGGGAGGTAATAAACTGCCCCATTTACCAACCGATTAAACACCTATTTAAAGCCTGACTTGGCCGCTCAGGCAGCAGAAAACAAGGTACAAGGCAGTACAGCCTGGAACAACTGCTCGATGGCCATTCTGACTGCAGCTTTTCAAAAGTTCAGGTGCTATTAATCTCCAGAATATGGTTTCATCTGCCTGCAGCAGCTGCCTTTTGCATGTTTTTCTAATGTTTATAAGATGTTCCTGTTTTACTTAAAGTTCACAGCATTTAAATAATGTGTTTGAGCAGATTAAAAATACACAAGAAGCTGCCTCTCTCCAGGCTGTGGGAAAGACTCCAGTTAACAGGAAAATCTCCCTGTCCATCCTGCTGATGCCAGACTCCCCTCCTGCTGTACTTCATGCCACTTCATTTTTTAAATTGGCAGCTTATTGGAATTAAATTATTGTGCTTGTGTGTGTTGTCAGTAGCATTTAAGCTGTTCACTTTTTGGAAGTCTGCTAGTTCTCCACGGGGCAAACACAGGGATAAATTCCAAATAATAAGTGGATGAAAGAGCCTTTCATCCACGTAGTGAAATCCTTCCAAGAAACCTGCTTTACAGGTAAAAAATCCTTAAAAGTCATCCAGAGAGCTTTCTGGGATAGTTTATATTTTTGTGTACAAAATTTTTGCGTAACAAAATTATCTCAAAAGAGATGCATTTAGGTTGGAAGTCTGCTGCCTTCTCTGGGGGGTGGGGTGTCTTTAAGACCTAAATGAAAACCTTAAGGGGCCCACACTTACCTTGCAAGGTGGAGGAATAAAAAATACAGATTCTAACAGGCAGAGCAGTTCCTCCTGCAGTGTCTAATAAATGACTTCTCATTGTGGGCTGCCAGTCTGTTGTTCACCATCAGAAAAATTTGTATTTATCCCTGGCACTTCCTGTGTGCCCTCCTGAATACACAGGAGGAGTCATTAAAAATAAATGCTCCCAGCACTGTGCTCCACAGCCTCCTTACAATATGTGCAGAGCAAAGCCAGGGTTGTGTGTGTGTTAATAGGAGAGTATTTAAAAAAAAAAATCTTTAAGAAAGCTGGTTAAAGGCAGTGGAGTCTTTGCAGTTCCATCCTGTCATGTCTTACAGCAGGAAGATTTCATGGAGGAGGGTGGTGATGTCCTGTGACTCGAGTTAAGGGCCCTGCAGGATCAGTGTAAGTTTTGGCAGAACCTGACTGTCAGTGGCTGTGTGAGGATGCTCTGTGCAGGCAGATGTGGAACTGGGGCTCCCATCCCTGGCTGTGCATTGCTGTCCCTCTGCCTCATCCTTTCTGTGCCCCTGATGGGGTTTAATGCTGCCCAGCTGCTCCAAACGGGGCAGCACCACACACTGCTCCCTGGGAAATGCTGCTTTGCACCTTCTTATTCGGGTTTGCATTCAGTAAATGCCTGATCTGTTTGTGAAGGGAAACAAAACATTAGTAACACTCTGCTCTGCCCTTACAGAAATGAAATATGTGAATACTTATGGTAACAAACAGCAGGGAAATGATAGGTGTGTGTGAGCCAGAGAGGAGCAAATTACACAGGCACAACCAGGTTGGTGAAATGTCTCCAAATGTCTCATCATTGTCCAAGGGCTTGGCTGGGACACAAACTGCTGAGTGAGACCCTGCTCTGAGCTCAGCTCTCAGCCAGTCCATGTCCCTCTGTGTTTGTGGTAGGTGGGTGCTTGCCCCTGGGGTGATCTGGGGTCTCTGGGGGAGTTGTGTGTTGTCCCAGCTGGGAATTGAATTAATCTATTCCTGAACGATTAGAAATTCCATTTCTAACGGAGCCAGAGCTTTAGGGGGGGAAGTGCTGCTGACCCCGTGCATGGGGCTCATCTTCCAGCCAGTTCAGCCCTGTTAATGCATTTCTTCCCTCGTAATTAGCAGTTCCTGCCATGACTCAGGGCACATGCATTATCCCCCACAGGGCCTGGAATCGGTGTTTTCCTGCTGGTGGTGTGGCTTTGCTGCAGGGCGGTGTTGGGGGGTGTCTCCCCAGGTTCAGAAGCTGCAGACACCCGGGAAAAGGGCTTGGAGGAAAGGATGTGCTGGAAAGCAGCTCACACTGTCAGGTTTGGAGTCAAACAGATAAAACTGATATCTTTTAAAAATTCATGGTTGTGTTAATGCACTCAGTCAAGTGTAATTAAATGTAGAGACTCAATGGATTTATATAAACACTCTGTGGGAGCCTGCCAATCTTCCAGGGAAATGAACCCCCAAACAAATGAACAAACCTTTAATATCTTCAGCTCTGCCTCTTCCAAGAGCAGAGCTGGGGGCTCTGGGGAAGCACCCAAGGGTATATTTCCAGGGGAGATGCCGTACCTGTTACCTGGAGGGCTGAGGGACAGCTCCTCACAGCTTTGTGCTGCAGCACAGACCCCAGATCTGCTGATCAGAACGTGTCCTGGGCTTTGAGTGATGGAGATGCTGGGCTTGGCACTTGGCTACAGCCACAGGAATTCCTCGTGCCCCTGCCTCGTCCTGCAGCAGCTGCTGGAGGTGCAGGACCATGAGCTGCTGGCCAGTGCTTTGCTGTGCCTGGATCTCTCTGCTCTGCTCCTTCACCTGGCAAAACGGTGCCCTGTGCCCTCGTGCCACGCGTGCCCGGGGCTGCAGTGCATCTTCTGCTCCCAGCAGAGTGAGAAAGGGAGGATAAGACACTGCTGAGCTAATTTTTTCATATTTGTGGAGGTTTTTTTCTCTTTCTCTCAGTTGAATTCTCACCTTTTCACAACAGTTGTTGCATATCAGTGCAAACTTCATTTAATCCCTTTGTGAAGCTAAAGTAAATATGACTGAAAGACAAAATACATGCTGTACTTGATGTTAGACTGATGACACGTCCCCCAATTATCTTCAGCGGTGAAATAGCTATAATCAAATTTAGAGAGCAGCTGTGTTACTCAGCATGCTGACAGGGGTGCAGTGAGTTAGAATTGATGCTGCCTCTCGTTGATCCGATGGCCCCAGTGGGGCTGTGCTCACCCAGCCTTGGCACAGCTCCACGCCCCACCAGCAGCACCGGGCAGCACCAGCCTGCTCTGCCCCTCACCCTGGCACTGGCCCGCTGCTAATCCTCTGCCCCAGCGCCATCTGGGTCCTGCACACCCCTAAATGTGGTGGGAGGTGGGACAGAGCTCCTAGGACGTGTCCCTGCTGGGCTGCCACGCCCTCCTGAGCCATCCCCTTGCGCTGCCCATTCCCGACAGCTCCAGGGAATTTCTTCTGTTGGGCGTCAAAGTCAGCCAGGCGCCTGAGCTACTTTTATTTGTATTTTTCTAGCCTTAGCACAAATGGTTGTTTGAGTGGAGGGCTCATTTCAGCTGTCTGTTCTCTCAAGAAGAAATGGGAATCTCTGGAGCTCCCTGCTGTCCTGGCCGCAGCGGGATGTGTCCATCAGCAGCAGGGAACCTGATGGTTTAATATCCCCAGAACCTTCTGTGGTGCTCCTGGCTTTTCACAGGCAGCCTAATAGTGGTGTTCAGAATAATTGCTATGGAGGGAAAATGTGCCTTATCACAGGGAGCAGCACATGGACAATGGAAGCGTTTCAGAGCGTATTTTTAGGACACAAAAAAAATCAATCTAAGTCTTGTGCTTTTTCATCATATGCCTTGAGCAGGGAAAACGGGGGGAAAGGGATCAGCATTTTTGCTGGTTGGATGGGGCTGTGAGAGACACGGTCTGGTGGAAGGTGTCCTTGGGGTCAGCAGGGGCCAGGGCAGCAGATGCACCCAGCAGGAGCCGCAGGGGTTTCTCATCTCCTTGGTGCCCGCTTGGGAAAGTCAAATGTTTATGTGTAACCTAAAAGAAAAGCTGTTCTGCTGGTGTGAGCTATTGGGCAATAAAACCAGGAAAGGCACTGCAGTCAATAAAAGTAAATTAATAACTAGAGACAACAAACCCTGCTTCTCTGACTGGCATAAAGCAATCCTGTGCTGAAGGAAGAAAAAAAGTCACAGTTTATGAGGAGGCAGGGCAAGTCCAAGAGGAATGAGCCATAGCATTTTGTGGGATATTTGTGATCATGACTTTCCCTAAACCTGTGGGGTTTATTTGCAGCAGAAGCCAAGCAGCTCCACAGAGCAGAGGAGATCCCGAGCCCCTCGGCGTGGTGGGTGCTGCCCACGGCCCGTGAGGGGCTGCCCACACCTGCCCTTGCGGTTGTGCTGCTCATGCAGCACAAATTAGGAGGCTTAATTATTTCAATAGAGGTTAATTACATTAGTCACTACAGCAAACCTCCCGTTCATGCCATGCTTTCCACTTCATTTAATTCATTACCCCCTGTGACAGTGGATTTCTGCACAGAACTGCTCCTTTACACCCCATGTCCCTTCCAAGCACAATCCTCCACGCTGGCCCTTCACCTGCTTTTGCTCTTCTTCCTCTCAGTGTTCCTGGTGCAGTGACAGAGTGGTGAGGTGGGAGCAGCCTGGGACATGCTCTGCCCCAGGTGAAGGGGGTGGCTGGAGCAGGGACAGGCTGTGACCCCCCCCACTGTGTGTGCCCTGTGCTGGAGGTGAGCAGATGGTGACCCTGGATTGTGTGCATCCTCCCCTTCCCTCTGTACATCACCCCTTTCCTTGCTGTGCACATCCTCCCCTCCCTCAGTGCATCTTTGCTCAAAACCAGCACTTGCAGATCCGTGCTGTGCTGCTCTTTGCCCGTGAGCCTGCTCCCTCCTGCCTGCCCTGGTACCAGACTGTCCATCATGGACAAAATTCAGAATTCAAAATTCAGCTGGTTGTGCACCCCTTGCAATGATCCTGAAAGAGCCATTCCTCATGGTTTTAATGTGTTTCTGTAAATGGCAAAGTTCTTGGGTGGTATTTAATTAGTTCTGCTGTGCCTTCCCTGCTCGGCAGAGATGTGTCATAATAGCTGAAGGATTCATAAAAAAGCATGTTTTAATCAGAAATTCAAATGCAAACCGAGGCAGAACAACAAAGATCTGAAAATAAAAGCAGGATTTTAAAAAGTGCCCAGATGAGGCTCAGTGGTGCTGCTGCTAGAAGCAAGCCAGGGAGCTGCTGGTGTCAGCTCTGACCCGGCTGGTGCTGGGTGGGGCTTTGGGGGTGTTGGGAAGGGCATTGGCTGGGTTTCTCCAGAGTGAGTGTGTAAATCTGGTCCACGTTGGGATGAACTTGGTGCACATTTGTTGAAGCACGTTTGTCACACCTTGGGCTGAGGCAGAGTTTAAGCTGTGACCGCTGCCAGGGAGCCCCGAGCAGACCTGTGTGGGCTGACAGACAGGGTGTTTGCCCTTCCAAAAACCAGGGAACAGGAGCTCTGTGCCACTGCCTGGCTCCACCTCTCCCTGTTCTATTTTGGTTTTAAACTCAGTTTGCTCCTTTATCGCTGCACCTGGGAATTCATCATCCCCGTGTCTCCAGCTCCTCCAGCCCTGCCCACAGCGTGGGGGGAGATTTCTGCAGTCGTGGAGCCCCAGGGCCCAAACTGTGGCTGCTGACATGTGCAAGGGGGAAGTGAGACATTTCCCACCTGTTCAGCTAGTTTGCAGCTTGGTGGGATATTTCCTATTTTTAACTGTAGCTGCAGTTAAAGGAATAAATTTGTGAAGTCAAACATAAGGTAACAACCAAAGGAAGTAGTTTTTTAGCTGCAGATCTGTCTGATTTGGTACCTGGTGAACATTTTCTTTAGCATAATGATACTTCTTGGGGTGCACGATAAAAACCTGCAGTAATCAACAGACACTGTTCTCAGTTTTCAGTCTCATCATTAGCATTTTGCTGTCATTAACCTGGGCATGATACATTGCTTATAAAACAGATGTTTCTTTGTTGGACGTTAGCAGGTTGAGTTGTGAGGAGAGATGTGGAATTTGGTCTGCAGAGTTTTTGCATCATGAATATGAACTGTGTGTGGTTCTGACACCGCAGGTCAGGCCAGTGTAAATCAAGGAAATGTTTCTAGACTTTAATCTGAATTGAGACTTAGGGATTTAAAGATTTTCAGGCTCCTAGCCAGGTGTTTGCTTGGGCTAGGAAACAATCAGCCTTGTTGCCTGCAGGTAGAGGGTCCTTCCACAGAGGTGGAAGCTGCTCTGGCTGCTGCAGGTGTGACTCTGCCCTCTCTCCTCTCCTCTCCCTTCTGACATTTTATCACTTTTGTTCTGTGCCTTTTTGTCCATGTGGCTGCTGGCATCCTGCTCGGAGTGCTGCAGAGGCAGAGTCCAGCTGGGATGCTCACTGGGATGCCAGCCTTGGCTGGGAGCACTGGAGGGGCACACAGAGCACTTCAGCTGCCAGGAAATTAGACTCATTTATTTGGAAATCTGTTGTACACAAAGCACTTTAATAACCACATTCATCTAAAGGCCACATCAGGAGAAACAGTACTGCCTGTTCCCTCTTGGATGCCAGTTTTGGGGAATGCTGCTGCTAACATTTAGCAGGAGCTCCGGGTCACCTTGATACAATCGAGCTAAGACATGTTTTAATGGCTGTTTAATTAGATTTACCATAGGGAAGGTGCCTTGGAAGAAGGCTGCATTTCTGCTTCTAGTGCTGCTTTAAACAAAAATGCAGATAAAAGACTGCAAGTGATAGATAAAGACGAGGGGGGTTTTGTAGCCCTGTCCAATGTAATTTTTTACCTTCATTTGGGTGATGTGTCTGCTCTTTCCCTGCACTTGCAGGGCTGGAAAATCTCACACCCTCGCAGATTGATGCTGTTTTCTGCCTGCCACAAAAAATGTAGGTTCTCCTCAATGCGTGATTTTCTTTTAGGTGACCTGAGCTGTGAGCACCTCCCTGTAAGGCTCCCACATCCTTCAGAAGCTGCCCCTGTGTTATAAAAAGGATTGAAGCAGAAGGGAAGGAATCCATCTGATTTCCAGTGGCAATATCTGAACCTTATGGCAAGCTGGTCCCTGTATTAGAGAGCAAATAGCTCATCTCACACCAATTCTGATTCCTTCATGAGGCTGTGGGAGACTCCAAGGAGCATTTTGTAAAGTGCCCAGTTGCTCCTCCGTAGGAAATAAAACACTGAAGCATATTGCTATAAAGGATATGACATCTCTCCCAGTGGATTTATTAAGAAGACCACAAGAGTAAAGAGTTATAAAACCTGATCCAGTCGGCAGTTCAAGCTGTGTAATTGATATCCATTATTTCCCATTGACTGCTCTGCATGACTTTGCTTTCTGTGGCATCAACAGATTCTGCCTCTGAGCTGCTGGGGCTTGGCAGAGAGCAAAGCCAGTAGCAAACCTGGAGTGTGAATCCCAGGAGAGAGCCAAGGTGCTTTTCCTCAATTTCTTCCATAAATACACGCCTTTATTGTAATTTGCACAGTTTCTCAAGTCACTGCGTTTGCACAGGGGAACACAGATCTGCTGGGGCTTTGCTGAAGCAGCGGCTGGGCACCAGTCTGGGTTCCACAATGACACAATTTCTCCTCGTCCGCTTCATTTCATGGCAATTTTCTCTTCTTTACAGAGATTGGGTTATTACAGTAAATATTACAGTAAAGAATTTGCTGAGACAAAACAGGCAGAAAAGGGCCATCCCCACAAATGCAGATTAACCCTGTGCCAGAGTAACCCCAGCTCGTTCCAGGCCCGTGGGTGTCTGTGTCCCGAGCATTTGTCTGTCAGCTGCCAGGAGCAGCACATGGCTCCTCAAGATTTCAGAATTTGGTTTTGGTTTTTGTGGGTGTTAGAGCCATCAAGAATCACTGGGAGAGTGATCATAGCTGGGCTGGTGTGTGCTCCCAGGGGCTGCAGGACCCCTGAGGAGGCTGCACACCAGGAAGGGCCCCGTGCCTGTGCCAGCCTGCTGTGCCCCACACAGGTCAGCATTAGCAAATCCGTCATTTTTTCCCTCATTACTCAAAGCTGTTCCATGCCATTGACCTCCTGCCCCTACCTCCTGCAAATCATTTGCTTTTCCAGATGCTTCACTATTAACTTGTACTATTTCTTTTTTTTTTTTTTTCTTTCTCCTTATCTCACCTCAAGAAGGAGAGGGATTACCTCACTTCCACTGCCTCAGAAATAAATCCTCATTATGGATTTGTACCTGGGGAGGAAGAAGCTGATTTCCACTCCCAGCCAGTTCTGGACAGAAATTTGAAGGTAATTGTTCAGTCCAGGGACATCTCACTTGTCTAATAACCATAAAGAGCACTTTTATTAGAGCTGGGCTTGGGGTTGGGACTATTGAGGAGATATTTATGGGGAAGATATCATTTCAGAAAACTAGAATATGGACATCAAATTTATGTTTTTATTTTAAGGTGGAGCAAAGGGAAGGACCTAACATGCGATAAATGTCTGAGTGCTGGTGAGGGGCTCATCCCCAGGCCAGGGTGGCTGCGCTGCACTGGCAAGAGTGCAGCTGCCTCCTCACAGGGCTCACTGGATTGCTTCAGATTTGTTCAAAATCATCCTCTAAGCTGGCTAAACCCAGCAATGGCTTTTCCCTCATGCTGTAGCTGTAAAAACTGCTGAGGACTAGCAGACATCAATGGTGTTTTTACTCAGGATCCAGAAGGTTTGTCTAGGTTCTGCCTCGCTAAACACGCAGGAACACGGGGCTGAAATGACAGGGTGATGCAGCCCTATTTCCTGGCTAATTGCTGCAGGATGAAACACGGGTCAGAATAAAATGTGGTTATCTGCTAAATGGCTGCTGCACGCAGCTGTCAGGCTGTTTGCTGCAGCCCTGGGTATATTGGCTGTGGCAGTTCTGGATGCTCCAGCTCGGGGCAGAACTGTGCGGTGATTTCTGTGGGCTTTGACAGTGCTGGGTCTGAGCTTCTGCCACAGAGCCACCAGTGATGGACTGGACACCGATAAACAAACAGCCCACGAGAGCTTTCGGAGGAGAAATCACTCGGTTCAGTGTGGCAGATTTACCCCAGGATGCACCCAGATGGGCAGGGGGGTGTGACAGACATCCCAGATCTGTGGAGCTCTGCAGCTGCAGGGTCTGTGAGTGTGCCCTGCACGGCTCTGCTGCAGCTCTGCAGCTGCAGGGCCTGTGAGCGTGTCCTGCACGGCTGTGCTGCAGCTGCAGGGTCTGTGAGCGTGTCCTGCACTGCTGTGCTGCAGCTGCAGGGTCTGTGAGTGTGCCCTGCATGGCTGTGCTGCAGCTGCAGGGTCTGTGAGCGTGCCCTGCACAGCTGTGCTGCAGCTGCAGGGTCTGTGAGCGTGCCCTGCATGGCTGTGCTGCAGCTGCAGGGTCTGTGAGCGTGCCCTGCACTGCTGTGCTGCAGTCTGCACTTGCAGGGACCCCTCAGCATCCAGCTGGTGGTGGAACCTCGATGGGAGTTCCTGATGGTTCACGAGGAATGGCACCCAACAGAGCCCATTATTGCGCGGTGGGAGCGGAGATGTTCAGTACTGGGTGATTCAGGACACTGAGTGCTCACACCACGAGCTGCTCCCAGCCTCTGGTCCCACCCCTGGAGGAAGACACAAGCGTTTGTTTGGACAGGTCCTGATCTAGGGAGTGGAGAACGTGTAAATCAGACTCGAGTGCCAAACCAAAGGCTGTGGAGGAGTTTTGGCCGTGCTGGAGGCACACACAGCCTGTTGAGCCAGGGGCTCAGGCCACTGAAAAGCCCTTCCCACGTCTGCAGCACCAAGGGGCAGGACTGGGAAGGCATGGTGCCTGGTAATTAGCTGCTGTCTCGCATGATTGATGTCAGGAGCTCTTTTCTCCTGCTGCCTGTCTTGTTGAACATTTTCTGCTGCTGCCCGATAGCGCTGGCCCGAGCGGGGCGGGTGATTGATCACCTGCTGCTGGGTGAGGAGCCTCTCTGCTGGGCTCACGGGGGATCTGCAGGGGCTGCAGGGTCCTGGGGCTGGCCATGACAGGAGAGCATCGTCCCCTGCGGAACAGCAGAGGAGATGGAGCCACAGAAGGTGCAGGGAGGAGCGTTCCCAGTTCAGTGTCCTCACTCCAGAGCTCCTTGGCTGTGTCCACCCTGCGTTGTACTATTTCTTTGGGGCTGTGCTTCACCCCTGGGGCTCTGCTCCAGCCCTGGGGCTGTGCTTCAGCCCTGAGCCACAGCCTCTGCCTAATCTGGGCTAATCTGGGCTGGCTGACAGCAGGCAGGAAAGGTAACAAAGAGAAGTTATCTTCAGTATCTTTAATTCCCTTGACTTTTAGAGGTCCAGAAATAGAAAAACAATAGGAAAGCATCACAGCTGCACAGCAGTGCCTGTGCCATGGGGATGGCACTGGGGCCGTGGCCTTGGGCCCTTTAAACTCTCTGTAATCACTTCTGGACTTAAACTGTTGTGACTTTGTGTTGTCCAAGACCTGTATGACTTTCCCGTTTTTTAACAGCCTGTGAATAATAACAGCAAGCATTAGAAAGGTGTACAGATGGGTATTTTATGGTTAAACTGAATCCCAGTCATGGTTTCCTGATATATAGAAGATGATAGATTAAGTTATGTTTGACTGACAGATTTAAATTGGGGCTTCTTTCTGCAGCCTCCACATCCGTGCTCTAAATAGGAGGCTTGGGATTAAGGCCATTAAATTACTTAGTTTATTGGAAAAATAAAGTATCAGGACCAGATGAAAATGAAAAGAGAGAGAAATGCAAACTGAATGAGTGCTAAAAAATTACTAAGGTATGGTAGCAAATGAAATAGAATAGCACTAAAACTAGATGACACGTAAGAAATTCTCAAGTGGCAGTGCTGTGGAGTCTGGCTTTCAATCTGTGGAGTTAAAGACAGGTGAGCTTGGTATTGCCAAGAGCTGCTCTGTGCAGCCATGCTGCCCAGTGCCCAGCTGGGAGCTGGGAGAGGGATGGAGAAAATCAAAATTAGGTCATGGATGGAGCTGATCCTCCAGCTGTGCTCACTGGAGACAGAGGCTGCTCCTCCTCTTGGTCCGTGCCTGAGCCCAAGGGAATGTGCCCCAGCGGTGGCTGGCTGGTGGCTGGCCTCAGCCCTGCCTCCAGACGTGGCAGCTCCCACGTCTCCCCCAGATCCAGGCAGAGATGGGTTTGTCTGCTGGCTTTGGGTAACTTCTTGTAACCACTCTGAGCCTCTGCACCTGTGCTGCCTCCTTCCCTCCTGCCAGCACTTACACACGAGGCCGTGGGAAGAGTTCAGATCCTGCCCTCGCTTTGGATCCTGGAAATGGCCTCTCACTGCACCCCTGAGTCTCCTTAAAACAAACTGCTGCAGGTGATTGCAGGCACAGCCATCCTCCCGAGGACCTGCCTTTTCCAGACAGCCCTGCATATGAGGAGTGAAACATTTCCTGCAGATTTGATTTCATCTCAGGTCTGGGGAGATTCTGCAGTTCCACAAACAATCCATCCACAGCTGCCCAGAGAGGAGCAGCAGATTAATCTTCTTGTGGAACAGCAGCGCAGACTGCCTTCCCTGCAGATGGAAAAGCGCCAGATTTGGGTCAAAGGAGCAGCTTTCAGCTTCTCCTTCCCTGCCTACCGCGATCCCTTTGAGCCCACAGAGCAGCTCTGCTCCCCCATGCCGTGCAGCTGGGCTGGCTGGCAGGAATTGCTGCTGGCTTTTCCACAGCCTTTGCTTTAGGCTCATTATGGTGATGGTTGTTAAATCTCTGGAGCAGCAGTGAGTGTCCCCCCAGGTGCTGACACGTGCAGCCTGGCTCCGTGAACGTCACTGTCCGCAAAATGCCTTTGGGTAAGCACAGGACTTGTGCTCTGTCCCAGGGAGAAACCTCCTCATCCTCCTCCTCCTTCTGGCAGGGCCAGCTCCCAGGATCACTGACAGCCGGTGCCCAGGAGGGACTGGGTCTCTGTGAGGTGCCAGGAGAGGCAGGTGCTGCTGAGGGACAGGACAGCCCCACGGCCACCGCCAGAGGAGAGGATGGAGAGCCAGCCTCTGCCCCTGGTTTAAAGTGTTCAATGATGTCACAGCACAAAGGAAGAGTGAGAAAATGAGGTAAGAGACCACATTCTCGCATTTAAATCACCACTCTAGGTCCTGTTGCCATTGGCAGCCTGAGGGATATTTTTCAGAGATGCTAAAACACATTGTAAATTAGGAAAACAAGAGAGAAACCAAACCAAAATACCATATTGTGTAAGATCATTTCTCTTGATACCAGAAAAGCTTCTCAGAATGAACCACCATGATCATGTTTACTCTTGTTTGTTTGGGGTTTTTCATTTGAAGAAATGAAAAATATGTCATTTCTGTGTTTCTGTAAAAATAGCTGTTGTCATCGATGTCACCTTTGTAGCCTTGCCTCACTGCCTGCAGAGGTCAGCAGAGCCGGAGCCCTGGTGGAATGGGAGCAGCCCTGCTCCTTCCGAGGCCAGGAAAAGAAGAGAAACATTTCATGATCCTTTAACTTGTTAAATGTAAAACTTGAAAAGTCTCACACTGAGATCTCAGCAGCCAGGGTAAGTTTTTGTCAGCCAGCTTTGTTATTTCTCTGCAGAGAAAGCTAGTTAAGGAGGGATGGATCCAGCCCATAATTACTGAATTCCAGTCTGTAATTCCTTCAGGAAACAGCGGCAGTTCACTGGAGAGCACTCAGGCTGACTCTGAAAGGAGAGAATTGCAGGTGTGTGCCCTTTTGGAGCTGTTAGAGGGAATTATGCAAAGCAGGGCTGGAAAGGGGGAGGTGAGTGTTGGCAGCAGCAGCCCTGGGAGGTGCAGCCAGCTCAGGTGTGGTGGCACAGTTCTGTCCCTGCCTGCAGGAGCCGAGTGCTCCCAAAAAGCTCCAACTTCAAGGAGAAGGAGCCCTGGGTGAGGGCTCAGCACCATCACACTTTCAATCACTCTTGCTACTTCTAGTGCAACTGGTCTAAGCTTCCCCAGAAAATCTGTAGGAAAACCAGAGATCAGGTGTGACATTCTGGACTTTGCCTGTGAGAAGCAATCAGGGAAAAACATAGAATAAAGCCAAATACAGAGAGACTCGTGGTTGTGCTTGATGTGCTGAAAGGAGAATTGGGAGACACAAAATCCCGTGCGGGTCAGTTTTGTAGAAAACATCAAAGGCAGGTGGGAGTGACTGCTCCTGGGCATGGAGTTCAGAGCACAGCCACCCAGGGAGCCCAGCAGAACCAGCAAGAGCAGCATCTCTGAATTGGAGCTGCTTTGCCATGAGCTGAACATGCCTGAACCTGGTCATGGGTGAGCAGAGCTATTCCACTCAGCACTGGGTAAATCCAACAGCAGAGTGGCCAGAATCTGATTTAATTTGAAAGACCACAAAATTATATTTCTCTGCTGATTTTCCAGGTGGCAGGATTTGATACAGAGTTTTTAGTTTTTCACTACTTCCTTTTAACTCAATTTGACAGAAGTGGCTTTTGGTACAAGGCAGAATTTGCTGGGTGCCGCAGCGGGGATAATGGAAACATCAGAAATGGCAAAGCCCAGCTGGGGGAGATCAGCCCTGTGTCTGGAATGCCCTGGAATGCATGAAGGCCAGGTTTTCTGGAAGAGCAGAAGTCAGGGAAGTTTGCACCTCTCGTGGGACATTCACTGCCCACCAGAGCAGCCCCTCTTTCTGGGACCTGGCAGGTTTGGTGTGTGCTGGCCTTTGTGAGGACTTGGGAAGGGATTTTTGCGCGGTTGGCACAAGCGTGGCCACGAGCAGGCCGGCTGCAGGGGAAGGAAGGGTGGTGGCCAGGGACGGTCCAGCCACAGGGACACCCTGCCACGGCGGGCAGGAACGGGAGCTGCCCTTCCTCAGGGCTTTGCTGATTAAGGAGCTCCTTTTCTTGGCAGCTCGAGCTGGAATTAAAACATTGCTGGGAGAGAGACACCCAGGGCCAGGCGAACAGCATGTTCCCAGCTGGCTCAGCACTTTCCTGTTTGCAGTTCCACCTATCAGAGCTCAAAAAATGCTCCCTGAAGGCAACCGGGTGCTGGGCTGGCAGCCCCGCGGAGCCCTCGGTAGCCACAGCCCCCTCGGTAGCCACAGCCCCTGAGCCTGGCAGCCCCTCCTCTGCAGCGGGGCAGGGGCATCCCCTGTCCCTTTGGGAAGGGCTCCAGTGTATTCCGATGGAGCAGAGGCACCAGAGGGCTGTGGAAGTTCATTTCGGTTGCTTGGGGGGTCCTGGGCTTTGTGCCCTCCCTAGGGGAGAAAGGGGATTTTCAACCTGACCTCCAGGCTGGAGGAGCTGGGGATGTCTGCCCCAGAGGGACACCACCGGGTGGTTTGGAGTGACCTAAGTGCTCCTCCTGGCCCTGTCCCAGGTGTCACAGCCCTCTGGCTGCTGGGGCTCCTCTCTGCCCTGGGGCAGGGACCCCCGCTCCCCCCGGCCATCCTGCCAGCCCTAAGGCATGGTCTGCCTGGGAAATGCTCTGTGACTTAGCAGGCATCGTGCCCGTGAGAGGCAGGCTCCTAATGACTCCTCAAACTGAGATTTTAGCCCTGTAAATGCAACTAGGTCTCAGCGTCCCTGATTAGTTTCTTGTGGCAAATTCCATCTGTCTGCCTGGGAACAAAAAAGACCTAAAAAACCTGAGCACCAGCCATGCAGCCAACTGCTGCAATGCTGGGCTTTGTCATCACGGGAAATCCCTTACAAAACAGGAAACTCTTCCTTGTTCCACTCCATTTCTTGGGACCATTTGCTGTGGAATGTCACCTTCTCAGATGGAGGAATGGGATTTATCACAATTAAGGGAGGCTTTGACATATCCCTTTAAGTGAATTAAGGGTGCTCTAATTCTGAATTCCCCAGGGCTTTGTTGGTGCGGTGGGAGTCCCTGGCAGTTTAGAACATCGGAAGAATGCACATTTTTGGGCAGTTGTTGGTGTGATTTTGCTGCTCCCTGCAGCGTGGGCTGCCGAGGTTGGCGCAGCACGTGTACAAGGAGCAGCCCATTGTCAGAATGTTGGCCCTGAGCATTCCTCAGGAATGCAGAGAGAGGACTCTTGTGCCGGGCTGTTGATTGATTGAGCAGTTTCCTGTGTGTTTGGGTTTTTTAGAGTCACAATACACCTGCGTCACTGCCCTCGTCAGTCGCTGCTTTCCTGCTGTGTGAATTTTGGCTGTTACAGGAGACAGAGGGGCTGAACCTGTGGCACAGGGGTTCTGTGGCACACAAATTCTGTGGCACACAGGAGAGTTCTGTGGCGCACAAGGCTGTGGCACACAGGAGTTCTGTGGCACAGGGGTTCTGTGTCTGATGGGGCTGGGCACCGCTCCCAGCCCCTGCCAGAGCCGGGCTCTGCCCCTGGCTGGCACCAGGGCTGAGGCTTTTCCATGCTGTGCCCGGTCTCCTGGGTGCTGCTGCTCCAGCAAAGGGGGATTAGCACATGGAACACCCCACAAAATGTGTTGCCTTTGCTGTTGCCATAGCACACAAAGCAAACCTGGAATGTGGGGTGGAAGCTGGTGAGTCACTGGAGTGAAGCATTCATCCCAGTCCTCCTGTCCTGGAAAACTTCTGGAGTGGATGAACTTTACAGAGCCAACAGCCCTTGGTGGGGGTAACTGGGACCAGTTAGAGTGCCCATTCCCACCTTACTCTGCTGTTATCTGTTTGGTGACTCAGTGACATTTCATCAGAATTTGGAGCTGGTTTTGTTCCAGCTTGAGTGGCTCTCCAGCCACAGGAGGGCGGCACCAGCACAAGCTGCCAAAGTGCCGGTCAAAGCCCGGTTTCGTTAGAAAAATAAAACAATAAAACCAAATTAGCATATATATGTGTATATTACGAAATAAAAGATAAAGCTGTTTAACAGGAAGGAAGGAGGGGACCCTCAAGCATCACCCAGCCCTGCTGAGCCCTTATGCAAATCCAGGGGGAAAGAGTGTTTACTTTTCAAAGCAAGATTTATCCCTAAATAATTTTTTAAGTATCAAAAGAAGGTTAAACCCCCATGAAGTGATCTAGCAGAAACACCCTGTTTCCTCTAAAGAGCTGGGGGGGCTAGAAATCCAGCAGGACTTTTGTGGCACCTTTCCATGGTCTAAATGTGCTGGAACAGACCCGAACAGTGACATAGTGCACTATTCATTCACAAATCATTTACCATTTCAAATATCTCTTTTAAAAGGGTAAATATTTGATTTGGTGGCTGTTTTGATTGTGTTTAATTGGCTTGGAAAATAATTAAAAAGAGAAAATGAGTGGAGAGTGTGTGCTGAGGTCCCAGGGTCTGAGACCCATGTCTCAGCAGTGGATCCCTCTGGGTACAGCTTTTGTGGGGTCAGGGGGCTCAAGGGTGCCTGGAGCCACAGAGAACCCCTCAGGGATGAGCTTCGGCTCAATCTCCTGCTTTAGTAGATAAGGGCAAAGTTATATAAATGATGTTGAAATGTGGAATTGCTGGCAATGCTGTGCCGTGCTCTGCAGCTCCCAGCTGATGTTTAACCTGGAGCCCCGCTCAGGTCAATGGGATTTGCCTGTCTGAGGGGTGTGTGAGGCTGAGGCCAGCCCAGCCTCGCTGCTGCTTTCTGCAGATGAAGATAATTTCGTGGTCAGAGCTCAGTCTGCAGCAGGGCAAGGGCATTGCCTTCCTCAAGGCTTGTTTGGTTGGTTGAAGTGAAATGTTTCTGAGAAGGATCCCTGCACCCGCTCCAGGTTAAACCAGGAATCAGCACAAAGTGACAAGGGCAGCACTTGGGAATTGATACCTGAGCTAGCCAAACCCTGAAAAAAGAGTCCAAAATGGAATTCTTTTATTACCTTTTCCCTGGCACTGACACCTGCAGACTTTCATCTGCAGCTGTGTGGGAAGAGCTCAGACTGCAAGTGTAATTCCCACAGGAGGGGACTGTGAGGAGTCAGACTGTGTTTGAACCCATCCTGGAGAAGGACCCAAACATGCTGACTAAACAGCAATTGCAGAGAGTAGCGTTGCAACAGACAACATGATTAGAGAACTTTGAGGAGGAGCACTTGATCTAAAACCCTGCACAGCAGGATGATTTTTTAATGTTATAGTGGGGAAAGCCTTCTGTACACAGCTGAAAGCAAGAAGGGAGGTGAGCCCCAGCCCCCAGCTTCCGCAGGGGTGTCAGGCAATCTCGGATTGGGAAGTTGCTAAAATTTATTGGGGCACTGCCTCAAGTTCAGGTTCTGACTGAGCTTTAATACCTTATAAAAATTAGGTTACATTACTCAAAAGGAAAGGGTTTCAAAGTCCCAGCAAAGCTGAATTTCACCCTGTAACAGCGGCCTGAGGTCAGTGCTGAGTTTTGTGCCAAACCAAGCCGGGTTCTGTGAGGAGACTCTGAACTCTGCTCTGCCCCGTGATGGGTGTGTAGCTACAGGCAAAGAGCAATAATTGCCCCCCTAAAGGCAGGAGGAGCTTCCTCATCTTCCCCAGCTCGGGCTGGAGGTGGTGGAGGTTTCCCCAGCCTGTCCACGCTGCTGAGAATTAATGGGGCTCTTCCTCTCGCTCAATTACTGGGTATCCACCTGTGAAGCTGTAAAGGGTAGAGCAGTAAATCTTACAATCAAATATTAAATTATACCTAATTTATTTGCTTATGGCAAACTGTAAGCTCTGCAATCAAGTGTGTAAGGGTTTATGTCACAAGCTCTCCTGGGAGTCAGGGGACGTGCCTGGCAGTGCTTTGGGGGTTTGCTGAGCCCAGGGGGACACAGGCAGGGACTGGCCCCTGTAAACCCGGGGTGTCCCAGGCACAGAAACCCTGGGGCAGCCCCTCGGGCAGTCCCCCAGTGTGGGCTCGGCTGTGTCTCCCCCCTGACTTTGGTAAATGCCTCTCCAAACTCATATCATGTTTTTGCATGCTTTTATTGTAGCTAAAACATTCAGCGTTTAGGAAGAAGTTTATTGTTTGAATCAGGATAAACCCAGCATGTGTTTGGCAGCGCCTTCTGCATAATATATGAAAGGTTTTTTACTTCTGTGTAAAATCCTTCAAGTCACCTGGAATTTTTCCATGGACGGCGCTCTGCTCAAGGTTTCAATTTGCCTTAGAGTTGTACATTTGTCCTTGTCGTCTCTGGCAGCCTGTGCTGCCATCCTGCAAACTGGCTCAGGAAATGGTATCAGGGTGAGGGTGCAAATCAGAGCCTCCCAGAAAGCCTGCTGGAAGAAAGGGTCTGATGGCTCCCAAGCAGATTTCTAAATGAAAAATTGTGTCTCGTACTTTACCATTCAGGAAGAAGGGGAGAAAGAATCGTGTCTGGATTGGAATATTTTCAGCATTTGGGATGGCAGGTGAATTTTAAACAGAGCCCAGCTGGAATACAGCCAGTCTGGTAAGCTCAGTATGGCAGTTTTCTCTTCCCTTTCCATTATGGTCCAAGCAGAAACAACAGCAGGTGGAGAAAGTACTTTTAGTCAGATTTTCCCTAATTCCTTGAGGCATTAAAGCATTTCTACTTTGCAAAGACAATGGGAAATCCACTTTTTCATGTGCATGAGTGTTTTAAAACCGGGATTTTCTGATGATGGGGGAGAGCAGGAGCTTTCACACAGCTGCCCAGGGTTGGTTCAGGGAACGGCAGGGAGCAGGCAGGGCTCCTGCAGAGCC
Source organism: Chloropsis cyanopogon (assembly GCA_013400585.1). Classification (NCBI taxonomy): domain Eukaryota; kingdom Metazoa; phylum Chordata; class Aves; order Passeriformes; family Irenidae; genus Chloropsis; species Chloropsis cyanopogon. The sequence goes on along the minus strand of WEZZ01008909.1, from coordinate 177,420 downwards.
GCTGCGCGCTGTTCCCGGGCGTGTTTTGGGAAATGATGGCTGGGGATGAATCAGTGACCCGGCCCAGCCCTGGGGCAGCGCTCAGCCGCTCCGCTCCGTTTTCCGCGGAGGAGGCTGCAGGACGCGGAGCCCGCGCTCGCTCGGGTTTGTCCCGATGACTGTGCCGGTGACTGCCCGCTGATGCTCCCCGTGCGTGGGCGGGAGGAGCCGCGGTCTGGGAGCTCTGATTCACTGGCCGGGCCCCCAGCTGGGAGCCAAGAACCAGAGAATGTCACTGCTTCCCACGGCAGAGCATCCCCGGCCGCGCCACGGGCACCAATTCCCGGCACAGCCCAGGAATAAGGGGCTTTTTCAGGGCTGTGCATTGAAATTCTGGTCATGGCCCAGCTTTCGGTTTTTAGCAAAGATAGATGGTAACTGTGCCATCTCCTGTTGTCTGCCGTATTTTAGAGGCTTTTCTTCTCATAAATAGCCTCGTCTGTCCCTTCAAAGTGACACTGGAGCATCATCGTGCTGCACGTGAGGCATTCGTGCTTTGAAACCCCAGAGCAGCTCTTTTCTGTGGAAACCACACCAGCACATCCACAAATCTCACGCTTTACAGCTTGTCACTCACATTTAACCTGCTCTGGAGCAGAGGTTTCCCTCGGCAGCTGCAGATGAAATATGCTTCATCTGTGACTGTTTTCACAAGCACGAGGCACCCCCCTCTGCCAGGGGCACCCAGGCTGTTGCTCCACCGGTTTGCAAAGCAGAGTTTGTCCCTCTGTGTGCAGCAGAGCAGGAGCTCAGCTCAGTGGTTAATTTTTAACTTGCCTGTTGCTCCATGGTGCAGGGGAAGCTGCCAGGCAGGTGCTGCTGTTGGCTGGAGCACCCTGTGCCCCCCCCACAAACACTGGCCCAGCTCTGCGTTGGACTCTGCTCATGCCTCATGTGCTGGGTTTCACCAGACGCTGAAGGTCACGGCACGGGGTGTTCAGGCACTGGGAACATCCTCATCCCCTCCTGGACACTCTGGGCAGGCTGAGCCAGGCTGCTGACTTGTTCCAGCCCCATCTTTTCATGGACTTGTTTTGAGAGATGGGATGGGTGTTTGATGAGGGGACAGAGGGTGGGACCTCTGTGGGGTCTGCTGGCACTGACACCCCCTTTGCTCTGGGCTTTCTCTTTCAGGCACCTTGTGAGTTGCTGCTCACCTTCCCCAGTCTGTTAAGCCTAAGCTCCTGCCAAAACTCTTCCCCTTAGTTTTTGCCTTTCCGTGGCTTCTCCCCAGCCAGGGTGGCAGTGGGGAACCCCCAGCACAGTCCCAGCAGGCTGCAGAGCAGGGCGTTGGACAAGCTGGATAAAATTAGCAGTTCAGATGCACGCTGCTCAGGATGCTGGAGGGGGACACCCAGTACAGCCAGCTTGACTCATGGAGAAGAATTAATGGAAACGCCCGGCTCCTGGAGGGAGGAAATCCCTTGAACAGCCTTTTCCTCTGTTTGTTGTGCGGGGAGCCTGACAATGGCCCGGAGCGCGGCCGGGCTGGCCCCGAGCGCCGCGTGTGCCGCCCCAGGCGCCGGGGCTGCGGCAGCGGGGGCTCCGGAAGGGCCGGCACGGCCGGGGATGGCACGGCCGGGGGACAGTGGTGACAGAGGATGGCACTGCCGGGGGACAGTGCTGATGGTGACAGCCCTGCCGGGGGATGGCACTGCAGGGGGATGGCACTGCTGGGGGATGGCACCGCTGGGGGACAGTGCTGATGGTGACAGCACTGCTGGGGAATGGCACTGCCCAGTGACAGCACTGCCGGGGGATGGCACTGCCGGGTGACAGTGCTGATGGTGCAGCACAACTGGGTGACAGCACCGCTGGGTGACAGCACTGCCGNTGATGGTGACAGCACTGCTGGGGCATGGCACTGCTGGGGGACAGCACTGCCGGGTGACAGTGCTGATGGTGCAGCACAACTGGGTGACAGCACCGCTGGGTGACAGCACTGCCGGGTGACAGCACTGCCGGGGGATGGCACCGCTGGGGGACAGTGCTGACAGAGGATGGCACTGCCAGGAGATGGCACTGCTGGGGGACAGTGCTGATACGTGACAGCACTGCGGGGTGACAGCACTGCCGGGGGACAGCACCACTGGGGGATGGCACTGCCAGGTGACAGTGCTGACGGGTGACAGAGCTGCCAGGTGACAGCACTCCTGGGGGACAGCACTGCCAGATGACCTGCCCTCGCACACCCCTCTGCACGGGCTGACCGCAGCAGGACCGCACAGCACAGCCTGGCACCCTCATTGTCAGCGCTGGGCTTGGCCGTGCCCTCCCTGGCGCATGGGCTGCCACAAACACCGAATCACCAGGGATGGGTCCAGCTGCTCTGAGCCATCCAGGTGCAGCCCTGGAGGTAAGCAGAGCAGCAGCACAGTGTGTGCAAGGGCCCTGGGGTGGTTGGACATTTGTACATCAAACTCTCTTTGGCTCATGTTCCATGAGAATTCATTGCAGTCTTTGTTGAGCCCACTGTAAGGCATGTTCCTGGAGCACAAACCTGCCAAAGCAGCAGGCAGGCTACAACCAAGGAAAATTGCCTTTTTTCACTCTAAATATCCAGTAATCACATAACTTCTTAGCAAGTGGCCTTTATTTATCAGGGATACCAGTTGGGCTAATGATTTCAATGTAATGAGACAAGAGGGACTATAAAATCCCCAAGTCAGTGGATGTTATGAATCATGTTATGCAAATGTTGTGAACAGGACTGTCTGGGCAATCCTAGGACGCGGCAGCAGCCACCACTTCAGTGGTGCTGATTTCAGTCTGCCACAAGCAAGGCTTCTGCCAGATTTGCTTCCTTCTCTCAAGGAAGGGCTGTTGGCAAAAGATACCCCAGGCTGCCCCGGTCACTGAGGAGCTGGGTTTGGTTTTGGGAGCCCAGAGAGTGACAAGGCTCTGCAAAATCCAGCATTGGCCCTGGCACGGGGGTGCATTGTGGACACCTCAGTGGTGCAGGGCAGGGCTGTGTTACAAAATTGTCCCCAGTGCTGTCGGGGACTGTAAGGAAGGTGAGAAATCCAGACTCCATCATTCAGCAGACATGACAGGCAAAAGCCTCTCCTTTATTGATAGATCTCTTCTTTTCCCTTGTTTGCTACAGGTGGACCTAATTGGTCATTTACTTAATCCATTTCACATGATTAGCTAATTAACACCTTACTCTAAACATCACCGCGCAGTTAACACGATCACAGCTGCAGACTGTTTGGAAGACTGTTTGGAATCCTTCATCTCCAGCTCCCTGATGTCTCCCAGGCTGAGCCATGGGAAATCTTGCCTGGCTTTCTCCTTCTCTGACCAGGCTGTGCATGCACGGGGGAGCAGGGAGCAAAGCCCCAGCAGCAGGGCCAGGGAAGAGCTGATCTGGTCCCTGCAGGGTGTTCTTGGAGCCTGGTCGGGTCCTGGCAGGTAACACCCCCCGGAGGTAGGTGGGCTCCTTGCCCCGCTGGTTTCTGTCGTGCTGTCACCCGAAGCTGCTCTGATGGGAGCAGGAGGAGCTGTGGCATCCCCGGGGCCCGGAGTGGCTGGGAGCAGCAGGGCTGGGCTGTGGGCAGGCACTGGAACGCCAGCTTTGGCCTTTTTTGGAAACGGCCCGTTTGAGGCAGATTTTGTCGCCGTGGATGGTTTGTGGGGATGTGTCACAGATGGGTGCAGCAGCTGCGGCCAGTGTGGGCGCTGCTCTGGTTGGATGCTGGAAAACTGGCAACTTCCTCTGGAGCAAACCTGCTCTGAGACAGATTTTTCTGAGTCAGGACAGTTCTGAAAAGCCTTTGGAAGCGCTTTCAAACAGGGTCATTCCAAAACAGTTTACTCTCTGGTCTTCCTGGGAGGGGAAATCACCGTGCATCCCTCTCCAGCTATAAAAAATTATAATTGCCCATTCTATTAGGTGGCTTAAAAGATTATTTCCAGTCTCCCTGACTTATTGGCAATTTGGAGTTCTTACTGTAGGCAAAAAAAAAAACTGTAGCTGGGCTATCACTCTTCCAAGCTGCTTTATCTTTGTTGCTCTAAGCAGAGTCATGGGAATGTTTTTATCTAAACCATCAGGCGGTTATTAGAGGACAGATTTATAAATAACCAGTCTTTGCTATTTTTGAGTACTTTCAGCATCGTCTATCATGATAGTACAGCACAACCTGCAGAAAAACAGGCCAGTTCTGCTGCCAAAGCTTCATAACTTCTGGTTTTTAGTGATGGGGAGCCAAGGCCAGGTTCCTTCTCTGCTCTGCAGAAATGCCAAAGGCTGCCGAGCCGTGCTGCCCACCCTGGCCCTTAACCATCGTTTTCTACACCTTTCTTTCCTCATTGTGGAAGATGTTATTCTCCTTTATTACAGAGGGGGAACTGACACTGGAGTTGATTAGCAATTAATTTGGTGAGGCCTTTCTGGGATGGTTGCCACAGCAACCGTGGGCCAGCCTGGTGCTGCCAGGTGGGATGGTGGGGCCGTGGGGGAGCCAGGGCTGCTCCACACCCTGAGAATGGGCCAAAGCCATACCTGGGGAATGAAGGAGAGGTGCAGGTAGTCTGCTCCTCAACTGGGTCTCTGTGAAATGACAAAAAAAATCTAACCCCACCACTCCAGGAAACTGAGCATTGCAGACAAGGTAATTTATATTTACTTCATAATTTATTAGTTTTCACATCACTGTATGCAATAAATTATAGCTGATATAATAATAACATTGTCATAAAAGATTGCCATGAAGTAAGTACTCATCTAATAGTGACTGTAACCTACACAGAGAAGAACTGTAGTTATTATATTTAGATTTTTAGTGTTAGTGGTAAGTGAGCATAATATTAGGGAGCTTCACAGTAAATTCAGGGAAATTTGTCATTATTATTGCTTCTGTGCAAACGACTTTTCCTGCACACATAGAGCTCGGGAAGGAAAGGTACAGCTGTGCAGAGTGTCTCTGGAGCAGACGCCTTCCCGGGTGGCTGAACTCGCCGCACCACACGGTGCGTTTGGGTGCGTTCAACAAACGCACAGTGACCGTGACCAGCAGCTGATCAGGGTCCAGAGCCTCCCGCCAGCCACGGCCGGGGCTCTGCACAGGCTCAGGTTTGAGGAAACGAGGCTGAAGAGGCAAAGCACCCGGCTCAAGTCCATCAGCACCAGGTCCTGAGTCACACCGGGGTGTGTGGCTTTGCCCCCACGGCTGCTCGGAGGGGTTTGTATGCCTCCAGTGTGAGGTGGGAGCTGCTCTCTCTCTGCGAGCCTCTGGCCACCAGGCTGCTGTCCACACCCTTGTGCCATGGGCACCGATCCTGGTGTCCACACCCTTGTGCCATGGGCACCAATGTGCCATGGGCACCGATCCTGGTGTCCACACCCATGTGCCGTGGGCACTGATGCTGCTGTCCACACCAGTGCTGCCATGGGCACCAATGTGCCATGGGCACTGATCCTCATGTCCACACCCATGTGCCGTGGGCACTGATGCTGCTGTCACACCAGTGCTGCCGTGGGCACCGATCTTGGTGTCCCCACCAGTGCTGCCATGGGCACTGATGCTGCTGTCACACCAGTGCTGCCGTGGGCACCGATGCCGCTGCCAGCTCGCGGTTGTTGGCGGTGGGGCTGGAGCCCTGTGCGTGGGCTGTCAGGTCCCCACGGGGCAGCAGAGCATGCTGAGCCTGGTAGGAGGTCACAAACAGTCCTGTCACAAAATGTTCTCCATTTCTGCTCCCTCCGCCAGTTCAGCGAACTTTGATGGAGTATTTCCGAAGTGTCAGGAACTGGAGCAGTTTGTCTTTTCTCCTCTGCTTTAGTGCCATTAGCGCTCTCGTTTTTTCCTCCATGTCCTGGTCGGTGGCGAGGATTATCTTGGCTCTCTCCTCCGCCTTCTTGTCCCCGGAGTTTTTGAAGAGTTTCTGCAGGGACGCCTCGTTGATGCTCTCGAAGATGTTGGCCGCGGCTTTCTTGCGCAGCGCCGTGTCGAAGCGGTAGCCGTGGACCGAGGGGCTCACCCGCAGCGACGTGGACATGGCTGCAGGGCTGGAGCTGCTCTTCGCTCTCATCGACCTGGGCCTGCCGGCTCTGCCCGCGGCTCCGCTCGGAGGAACGGCTGCTGTGCTGGCCCCAGGACTGGTTTTTAAAGGCAGGCTGGAGGAAAAGCTGAAGGGCTCCGGTTACAGCGGTGAGATCACGATGATGTCAACACCCAGCGGTCGCAGGCAAGTTTAACATTTAAGTTGCCAACTTTCCTGTCGTGCGGACGAGATGAAAAGTCTTCTCTGCTTCTGCAAGGGAAATGGGGGGGTTCTTTTTGGCCCACCACAGAACAGGCTCCAGCCATCGCTGTGGGACCGAGCCAGCACAGCCCAAACTCCACTCCTGCCCTTGCTGCGTGTGAGAAGCACTGCGTGCACAATGTATCGTATCAAAACCAGGTAAAACTCCAGGTGAGAGCTGTTGCAATGCTAGCAAGAGGCTGGAGCCTGTGCAAACAGCCAAGAAGTTGGCTCTGTCTCCTCTGCAAACACGGCAAACCTGCTCCTGTCTGGGCATGGGTTCCTTTCTGCTGCCTCCCAGCAGATGCAACTCGTCTTTAGTGCACACAGAGCTGCAGTCTCTAACTGACACGTGCTGTCCCAAAGGCAGGTGATCCACAACACCCTCTGAGGTGACTGCCCTGGCTGTTACACCCTCAGCTGCCCAGCTGCACGTGGCAATGGTCTCAGGGGGAGCAGGAAAACTCAGTTTGCTGCCCTGCTCCTGCCTCCAGTGTCCTTTTGCTAAAATTTCATGCTCGTTAGTGCTGGAAAGAAAGCTCACCTCTGCTCCACAGGAGTCTGTGCTCTCCATACCACCCCTGGCCAGTGACAAGCCCTTGGGCTGGGAGGACTCTCTCTTGGTCATGTGGGGAGGTTTTGGCTCCTGTGAGGAGCAGGGAGCTGGGCTCTGTGACCCTCATGGGTCCCTTCTCACTCGAGATGTGCTGTGGGCAGGGCACGGCTGCCAGCCAGGGGCTGGCTCTGAGCATGGGTGCTCCTGCTGGGCTCAGACACCTGGATTGTCCTGAGCACAGCCAAATCTGGCCCAGAACAGCTGTGGGTTCAAAAGTCACCTAAGGCCAGGAGCCAGAGATAAGTGTATTTTGGTTAATGTTTTAAAGCAGCCGGATGCTGCAGAGGCTCTGTTTGGAAAAGCAGACGCTTGTTTACTGTTGTTGCTGACCCTGTTACTCATCCTTGCTGAAGGACTCTAGGAACAGCCTCTGCCCCCATCCCACTCAGACCTGGGGTTCCCCTGACTTGCCAGAGAGCTGCGGAAATTACCCCGACCACACTGAAGAACAGATCCAAGGAAACGTCACCCAGATGCTTTTTATTCCACATTCCCTTCAAAACTTCAGTGCCTTGGGGTGGAGGGAGGGGATGTGTCTGAGCCATACATGCCTCTCCACGGTCAGTGGGAGCCGTGAGGAGGTGAACACACCTGAAGCCCACGTGTGGATGTTTGTGCTGGCTCAGAACAGAGAAGGGCACTACCTGTGAGTTGTTGCTCACCAGGTGAGGTGTGAGCAGGGCAGGGCAGGGGCCTGCCTGGGCCCCAGAGTGACTGGCAAGTCCGGCTCCATCCGGGCTCAGATCAACTTCCAGCTGGCCAGGACTTGCCAGGGTTCTGTCCTGAGGAGAGGGAGTGGTCTCATTTCAGTGTCTGGCCACTTTCCTTCCTGGGACTTGGGACTCACCCGTTGGTGCTGCTGGGCGCAGCCTGGAACAGCCCTGAGCCCTGCAGAGCCCATATCCTGCCAGGACGTGGGTTTCCCCACTGCTGCCAGGACTTTGCTCTGGCATGAGCTCTCTCTGCACGTGCCACCGCTTCCTGTGGTTCTGTCATTGTGTCAGTTACTTTTTACAAGCTTTTCACCATTTCTTTTGTGTGTGCTGGATGTTCCGTGCTTCAGTGTGTAAACAACAGCTTTGCAAATCCCTGGGATTCTTCTTCCACCAGCCAGACGTGCGGCCTTGCACCTTGCCATGGTCTTGCCAGATTGGTGAGACCAATTAGTCAGCTGCTTGTTCAATATTTGCAGGGCTGATAAATCCACCCTGAAAATAGGACAGTTTTGGTGTGGCTGGATCTCTGCCTAGGAAAGACCTCATGGTTTATAGACTCTGCTAACATGAAACGTGATGGGGGAGCAGAGGGGAGCAGGGCCACATGTGCTGCCCAACCCTTCCTGCTCAGAGCTGCCCGGGCACTGGGGGGGAATCTGCCCAAAACACGTGTCCGGATGAAATGCTGAAAGTGCATTGCTTCACAGGACAGATAACACAGTGCCCGGGTACTTGGGGCAAAATTCAGTGCCAGAAGATCAGCCAAGATCTTGTGGCGGAAGAAAACAGTCCTGTTTGTGTGCCCTGGTCTAAAAAAAGAGCTGAGGCAGGTTCACGTGCGCCTTGTTTTCACCACTCCCACCGCACATGGAATCACTCTGCAGGTATTTGCAGAGATGTGGCTGACAGAATAAATTAGCAATATCTGTGGAAGATACAAGCTCAGAAAAGTATCTGCCATGGAAACCGAGACTAAAGCTGATGCTTCAGGAGTAAGACATCAGAAAGCTGCCAAGATCAAGCACGCGTTCCTTGTGAGCTCATCTCGCACAGAGCGGTAACAAATGTCTTTGCCCCTTCAAGCTTCTCTGCCCACTTTGTATAAATTTAGTTGTGCTTGGCTCTGACAGAGCGATGAAGCATGCCTCGTCTGTTTTTTTCCAGTAATTTTTGTTTATATGAGTGTTTTAACACTGCTTTCCCAGTAATGCCTAGGAGGAATTATTCATGTGTTGGATTGGAGAGCAACTCGAGAGAAGATGTGATTTCTATCATCGTTCTCCTGCTATTATTGTGTAATTGCTTTGTGAGACGCAAACGCTCCATTTCACCCGTTAATGGGAGGATTAATTCCCATCCCCACCGTCTGCAGAGAGGCGCAGCCACATCTCTAATTGTGCTCTGCTTCTCCCGGCGTGACGGGCTCGGGGTGCTCTGGGTGCGGGTGGTTCTGCTGCCAGGGAAGCCCCCGGGCTGGCCAGGGAGCAGGGCCAGGAGCTGGCAGCCCCAGGGCAGGCGCTGGCAGCCCCAGGACAGGAGGGGAGGGAGGCTGGGGCTGCCCCGGGTGCAGGGAGCAGGTGGGGCAGCCAGTGCCTGCACCACAAAGTCTTGCAGAGGACTTGCTTTGCCTTCATGTAACCTCCAAAACCACTCCAAAGAAGGTAATCCGGGATGCCTGGCAGTTGCCTGGGGCATGTTTTGCATAGCTGTCCCTCCACAGCTGCTGCCAAAGCCTGCACGGTCTGTGACACCCATTTGGGACCGGAGGGTGCAGCAGCCCCCGTGGAGCATCGGTGCTGCCCAGACCTTCCCAGCCAGGCACGGGACATTGAGAAACTGAGACTCAGAATATCCTGTGAAACCTGTGAGATATAACAGATAGATATAGATGATACAGGTAGATATTTGCTTTGTCTTCGGGTCATTCAGTGAAAACCTAAGAATGGGGAATGTCCAGGAGCCTCCAGCCATCTCTGCTCTTCCCATCCTTTCCTGGCTCACGTGGTCTGGAGCTCTGGCTCCTCACAGCCTTCACAGCTGCCACCAGCCTGCAGCTGGGGACCCTCAGCCCTCCTCAGGAGCCAGAAATCTGCTGGGAAAGGTTTCAGAGGTGGAAAGGTTTCCGAAATGGAGTGCTCTGCAGAGACAGCTGTGGCATGGCTCTAAGGTCAAGGAGGAACTGGTTCATTGTGCTGCTCTTGGAATCCAAATTCCTGGGAGGTTGTCAGACATCGAGGTCGTGCAAATGGCAGTGCCTGCCCTGGCTCCAACCTGGCCACAGCCTGTCTGCACAGGGACTGGTGTGCCTGGGGACTCCACCTGAGGTTTCTGTTTGTTTGGCTGTCGCTTGGGTTTTGCTGTGGTTGTTGTTTCTTTAATAGAACATCTGGGAACACTTGTCCAAATCTCACGGCAGGACGCTGTACCCTTTGCTCACAAAAACCCCAAGAGCTTGTTTGGCTATCGGTGTTCCTTGTGACTCCTCCTGTGGTTCCCATCTCAGAGACACAGGGCAGGTACTTGTCCCCAGTTCAGAGGTACAGGAAGGAGGGGATATTTGTCCCCAGGTCAGAGGTTCAGGATAAGGAGGGTATTTTAAGGTCATTTCTGTTGCAGTTCAGCTGCTGGGAAGCACAGATATGTCTCAGACAATCCTCACACAGCTCCTGCCTGAAAACACGAAAACCATACTGGTTTTCAGACAACAGAAGGCATGATGGCACAATTAAGCCAGTTAAATTCCATCAGAAAATATTTTAATAGGGGAAAAAATTAGCGCTGGACTAAGTGGGGGGAATGCAGCCCCAGAAATGTGCGGAGCAGCCCTGTCCTGCTCTGGCCCAGGGAATGGCTGGAGCTGGGTGAGCACTGCCTGAGCCAAGCATTGCTCCGTGCAGGGAGACCATATAAGAGTAAAGTCAGTGGTGTTACTGATAATGAATGTCTCCTCATTTCTCATAAATTCTCTGCTAAATGTACGATCACCAAGTTAATAATGCAGTGCAGGGCATAACGGATAGCCAGTTACAGTAAGTAAATCACGTCTGGTGAGAAACAGAAGAGAAACAGAAACTTCTGGCACTTTTACCAGCAGGACCCCTTGGAGCGAGCCCTGCACGCAGCAGAGCAGAGCTGGGGACACATCTGGTGTGGGTGCTTGCTGCCACAGGGGACTGCAGGGGCTGGGGAGGGCTCACTGGGCAAGGAAGCCACAGGCGATTGATCCTCTTGGTGCTTGACACATCCAAAATCCACCCTGCAAAGAGCAACTCTGGCCGTGGTGCTGCCCACGTGCCATGGGAGATCACTCCTGAAATAGAGCGGCGGGTTGCCAGCCAGCAAATCGTCACAAAAAGAAGAGCCTTGTCTGTGGGGATGCAGGTGAACGATGCCCAGGGGTGTGGGGCAGGATAGGAGTGGGAAAATGTCAGGTGTGAGCATGTGCCAGCTGGACCAGGCCTGTGGGATGGGACCAGCCCTGTGGGATGGTGCTGGCCCCAGGGATGGCACGGGTCACCTGGGGTGGCACTAGGACCCTGGGATGGCACTGGTCCCCTGGAATGGCACCAGGGCCCTGGGATGGCACCGGTCCCCTGGGATGGCACCAGGACCCTGGGATGGCACTGGCCCCAGGGATGTCACCAGGACCCTGGGATGGCACCAGGACCCTGGGATGTCACCAGCCCCATGAGATGGCACTGGCCCCAGGGATGGCACCAGACCTTGCTCACCATGTCCTGCTATTCCCATGGGAGCCAGGGAAAGTATTTGAATGTCCTGACTTCAGCATCTTCCCCCCGGGTCAGGAATGAAAGTTTGGGCTGTCGAGCACGAACAACCTTTTCTTTCTCTGCCCGGTTTCCTGTTTGATCTTCCTGAAGGTCCCGAGGACCCGTCGCTGGAGAGGGGCGCAGGCAGAGCCGTCTCCAGCTGTCAGACAGCGCATTGTCTGCCGCCGAGGGGACGGGCTCACGGGAAATCCTGCGCGGGGCTGGCCGGGGCTGCCTCGGGTCATTGTCACCGCGGCTGGCGGTGCCCAGCGCGGCCCCGGCGCCGCAGTGCCCCGCTCCTCGGGCTCTAATCTCTGCCGAGCCGCTTCCTCTGCCGCGGGAGGGGTGGCAGACAGGATGCGCCTTTGTGCCTTTGTGCTGCTCCGCCTTCTGGGGGGCTGCGGTGCGCCCCGGCCCCCGAGCCGGATGAGCGGGACGGGAGCGGCCGGGGCGGGACGGGGCGATGCAGCCCTGGGCTCTGGGGCCGTGTCAGGGGTGGTCTGGGGTACCCCCGGAGGGCTGTGGCGGTGCAGAGGGGATCCCGGGCTGGGCAGGGGACACCCGAGGCTCAGGCTCCTGGGTCTGTCTGGGGCCAGGCACAAGGCAAAGCCTGGGTGACCTCTGTGCAATGTTTGAAAGCCTGCAAGCGGTCCAGGCTGGGGAACGCCGGCTTCATGGTGAAAGAGCTAAGCCAGGTCCAAGGTCAGAGGCTTCTTGAGCAAAATTTAGTTTTCAGTTCCTTAATTCTGTGTCGAAGCAAAGTGGGATGTGGCAGAGGGAGCTCCTGACCCGGCTGTGTTTTGGAGAGGAACAGCTGAGGTTTGGGTATGTGTAGCTGGGAGAAGAAAACCGGGAAGGGAAGGAGGGAAACAGCAAAGCTGTGTCCGTGGAGATTTATCAGGGAGCCAATGCAGTGTTGATCGTCTGGGAGATGAGCTTGGCACTGCGGAGTCATCAGCCTCATAGCTCATTTCTCCACTAACAAAAGAGTTTCTGGGAGAGAACAGATGGTGTTTGGCTCCTCCACCATCTCTTGCTTTGTAGCTGCTAGAAAAGCAATTTCTGTGATCCCCTTCCCGTCCCTGTGGCTGTGCCCGAGCCACAGGGGCTGCTGGCTGTGTTGGGGTTTTTGGGGGCACTTTTTGCGTGCTGAGGCCCTTCTGCAGATCCTCCCCAGGTTCAGCTGGGGCCCCTGCTGCTGCAGGAGGACGGGAGCTGCTCCCTGGGTGTCAGACAGGTTTGTGCCTGGGCTCTGGCTGTCCCCAGGGCCCCCGTGGCTGTTGTGGCAGGTAGCTGAACTTTTGCCAGGGGTTGTTTTCCCCAGAAGGCTGCAGACGTCAGCCCTGCCCAAAGAGCAGCAGCAGGGCTGTAAAGCCTCTCCCCGGGACAGGCAGGGCTGGCACCTCCAGGCACCAGGGCAGTGTCGCCTGTCTGAGCTGGGCAGAACTGGAGCAGGGAGGCTCCCACGAGCCCTGAATCATCTGTGGGGCACCGACCTGCTCTGTCCAGCACAGGGACTCCCCTCGTGTCCTGGCCTCAGCAGAGCCGCCAGCCCCGTGCTGCCACCTCGACAGTGTCAGCCCACTGACAGCCCCTGCTCTCAGACGTGTTTAACTCTCGCAGCAAGGCCTTCTAGATGTTTCCCCACAGTCACAGTCACAGCCTCGGTGACTGATGCCTTGTTTACATGGGAGCCTTGTCTTTGTTCTCGAGATCTGCCCTTGACTCGCTGTAAGGTGTCAGTGTGCAGGGGCTTCAGGCTGTCTGTTGGGTTATTTATGCAGCACTTCAGGCAAAAAAGAGCCAGTTTAGAGCTGCCAGTAGATTTTAGTTCTGTGAGGGAGGGGAGGGAAGGGGGGTGATGCTGTGTCTATGGCAAGCAGTGCTTTGCAGTCCCTCTGGCTGAGCAGCAAAGTGCTGATGGTGAGCCTGGGCTCTGGCAGCTCCCACTGTGGCTCTGAGCCCTCGGTGGTTCAGGGTCAAAGCAGAAGCCCAGCCAGCAGTTTGTGCTCTGGAGTTGTTGGCATCTGCCTGGGAGAAATAAATCCAATTTGACTTGGTGCCTGCCTTGTGGAGAGAATCTGCCCATCACAAGGGTCTGTGTGAGACTGAGGGGGTCAGAGGGCAGGGTAAGGGGGCACATGGGGAGCCCTGCTCTCACCACTCTGATGGGCACAAATAAAATAAAGATAAAATTAGAAAAAAAAAATAAGTAATGTAGTCTGTCAGTAAACTGTGGTGGGTGTGATGTCAAGTTACTGAGGCCAGTGATCTCATGTCCAGGACCCTCTGTGCAGAAAGCTGAGTCAGTTCTGGCCGCAATGAGCTTTGTGGAAAGAGCATTTCCCAATGCTGTTTAGGGAAATCTTACGGAGAAAGTAAACAGATACCTGACCCCAAACCGTGCCCCTCTGCAGGCCTCTCGGATCCCCAGCAGCTGGGGAAGAGGATGCTGGTGCAGCAAAGGGGATCCACACACCCTGGGGCAGTGTCACGGTGCTCCCAGCACCATTTGGCGGGCAGGTGGTACACACCACGCTTCTTGTTTGGCAAATTGATTGGGGAAGAGAAAGGAATAATGGAGTAATAGCCTGGCCAACTGCCCCTGGGCTGGTGGGATGGTGTCCTGACCTGTGGGACTGTGTCCTAACTCGCAGGGGTGGTGTCCTGATGTGCCCCATCTGCTCGTGGGGAGTCCCACTGCACGTGAGCTGTGTCCCACGTCCCCTCAGGCAAATATTTTCCTCGGGAACTTCTTCCCCCGCCCCCTCCCCAGCGCTGTGGGGCTCCTCTCTGTTGAGGAAGTATCTTTGATCAGTAGAAATTAAACCAGGAAAATATTTTCCATTTGTGTCAGGATAAAAATGGCTCACGCCAGGCGTGATTGATAGGTGAAAAAAATGGGAGCAGCCCCCGTGCCGTTTCGGAAGGCTTCCCACTGTCCTTGCTTACAGTAAACACGGAATATATTTAGCTGCAGAGCCCAGCATGACACAGCCTCTTACTGCAATAATAGCAGCGCCTTGTCTCTTTTCCCTTTTTTTTCTCTTTTCTAAGAAATGGCATTGACTGGAGCTCCTAGGGTGCCGGGTAGTGATTGCCTCACGGGTTCACCGTGCCTCCTGGGACACCAGTATCTGTGTTTGCCCTTGTTTACCAGCGACTGCTGTGGTGACTAACTTGGCAAACGGGCTGTGGCACATCCTCCGTGTGGCACCATGACGTGCCACCATGTGGGCCCTGGTCAACCCTGCTCCCAGCCTGACTGGGCACCCTGGGCACAGAGAAATGATGTGACCTTCATCAGGACCTGCCTGTGTCTTGCTCCCACCCTTTGCCCCACGCTAAGCTGTTTTTATTCTGGTGCCAATGTTTGGGTCTCTGGTTTCTTTATTTACCAACAGCAGCAATAGTGCAATACAAACACTGGCCAGACACCAAGGATTTTAGGGAAATAAAACTCCTTCCCAAAGGTCCCTCTGGGCATCCTTTAGCTGATAATGAAGACTTTACCATCTCCCAGCCCTGTGTAACCACCTCTTAGCGGTGGTGGCTTCTCAATCTGTCCCCCAATCCCTCTCCATATTAGGTGTAATTTAAGCAGCTCCTCTCTCCTCTCCCATGCTGTAATTAGCACTTTTTGGCTTGAGTCATGGCCTGTAATCATATCTGGCCTGCAGAGGTGAGCCCTCCCCAGGTGCAGATAAGCCCCTGCTCGTGCCAAGCTGCGTGTTCCGAGGGCCACGCTGCTCCAGGCACAGCCCCAGGTCTGGGGCAAGTGGCAGCACAGAGAGAAGGTGAAGGCAATGATTTTCTGTGCTCTCACATCCCTCCCGATGGGAAATGCAGGGCAAACTTGGTTGTTATTGATAAATTGCTTAGAGACCTGTGGCCGAGGTGGAGCCCGAGCAGGTGACAAGGAAGTGTCCCCCCAGAAGAGCCCTGAGTGAGGCAGGAGCTGGGGGAGTTGCTCTGAGATAAACTCAGCAGTGAGTGGAGAAGGATGGGGATGGAAATGAGCAATCCTGGCACAGACCAGGAGCACAGGGAGAGGAATAGCAGCTGTGGCTCAGACTAGAATTGGCCGTGGCTCCAATGGGACCTTCACGATGTAACAACAGCCTGGGGACCCTGGGATGGGGCTGCAAACTCCCAGACACTTCAGGGAGGTTGATCATGAATGAGTTTATAGCTTATGAGGGGTTTGTAAGGGAGCCAGGACCCAGATAATGGGGGATTTTAATTACTTGGATATTGATGGATATAATAAGTGTGCAGCAAGCCACAAAGGGAAACCTATGGCTGGAGGGGAGAGTGAGATTGATCTATGCACAGCATGTTAAATCACTTAAATCATTCAGAGCCTCTCCTGGCCCCAGCTCCAGGAGCAGAGCCAAGTATGATAAATAAGGCCAGAATCGGGAAGTGTCTAGAATCCAAATGTTTGTATTCCTGTTCGATTTCAAATATTCACGGGGACAAAAGCAGCAGAGCACTTGGCTGGGTCTGCCTGGGGGCTGTGGGAATTCCTGTGGAGGGGGCCAGCCAGCACCAGGAAAGGTGCTCCGGAACTTTTGCACAGATTTGTCTCAGTGGTGACCTGGGTGAGACCTGGGCACGGCAAGGAGGGACCCGGAGGCCAAAGCGACTGAGAGCGATGGAAAGTGTGAGCCAGGAGCGTGGGAGGGATGACGGGCTGGGCATGGCCCAGGGAGCAGAGGGAGCCTGGCAGGCAGGGCTGGCCACCTCCTGGCCCCAGGGCTGGTGGGGCTCTGTGAGGTTTGGTGCATCAAAGGCGTGCCCAGGTGAGGTCTCCTCCTGCCACCTTGGGCGTGCACCGGGCTTCCTTCTCCATCACGCAGGTCTGACCATCAGATATCGCGGGGAAAGTCTCTGCTTAACAAAAGTCAGGAGTCAGGTGGACGGTGGACACTCCAAAATGTGGCTGGAAGAGCTGTTGGGCTGCTGGGCAGCTCTGAGTGGCAGCTCCACAGTGGAAACCTGTGCCTCAGTGCTGCAGGGACGGGGCCTGGCTCCGGAGATAAGGGAGATTTCTGTGTGGGTGGCACCGACTTGGGGCTGGAGCTGCTGCTCTGGATGTGGACAAGGGCTGTGACATCTCTCCTGGTTTTCCATCCACTCCCTGGCAGGCGTCAGTCCCAGCTGACCCAGCAGATCCTGCTGGGCTCGGGGAGTTGGTGCAAAATCCCGTTCTCAGTCACGTGGATCCTGGGCAGGCTGCAGATCCCAGCCTTGCTGCGGAGATCTACCTCTGGGAGCTGAGGTCTGGGGGGCAGCACCCCTCAAGGAGGGAGGGCAGTCTGCTCTTTTGCTGCTTTTCCCTTGCTGGAATACCATTAATTCTATTACCGAGGTGCAGAAGTGGTCCCAACCCTGTTCCAGTGCCCAGTTGTCCCAGCTGGGCTCTGACAGAGAGCAGCAGAGCCTGGGCATTGCTGTCAGGAGGCGATGGGTAGCTGTGGCTGGACTCACCCTACACATTCTGGGGTGGGCAGTGCCTGCCGAAACAAACCCTTCAGGACAGAGCTGCCTCAGGCTGGCAGCCTGTGGCAGCACGGCTCCCACTGGCGGGATGCAGCATGGATCCCAAGCACATGGTTATCCTCAAACACACCGTGCCATTTTTAGGCACGGGCATAAATTATTTAAATGCCATGTGCTTCCAGTCAGAATGCACCTGAGACCTTGGATCTCTGTGTCTTGTGATTAATGTTACACAGCAATGGTTTGAAAACAGAGAAATCAAAGCTCTCTCGGAGCAGCTGCCCCAGCCTGCCAGGAGAGCACACGGGAGAGGCCCGTGCCTTGCTGTGTCTCACTGTCTGGGTGCTTCCAGAGTGGCAGGATCCTTGCTGAATTCCGTTCCAAAGGAGCTGCAGCTGATTGTTTTCGAGCTGGCTGTGGCAGAGCGTTTGGTAACGTCCCCCGCAGGGCCAGCCTGCCCCAGCTGCCTCCAGTCCTGGCTGCCTTTCTCTTTTGGATGGAGTGATTTCTCCCCTGGTCCAAGTTTGCCGTTTTCCTGAAATGGTCTGAAATGTAATAGACCAAGACAATCATGGGGATGAAATATTTCCTACATGAAATATGCAGCAGCTATTCAGAAATGAAGATCAAGTGGAAGGAGCGCTGCCAGGCAAAGATTTAAAGGTGCTGACACGTTCCCGTGGGTTGTTTACTGAAGTCATCTCCAAAGCTCCAGTTTTAGGGCTATATCCAAAAAAAGAGCACAAAATACAATTTAGCAAGGGTTTTAATAATTCAAGCTACAGTGTGCTGAGCTTGTTTTTGCCCTTATGGGAACAATATCTCATTTCAAAGGACCTTGACTCTCTTCTGGTAGTGCAGAAGGGGCACTGCCAGGGCTATTTCTGCACCAAGACACTGATTGGGTGTGAATCCTGCCTCTGGTGGCTGTGCCAGCAAAACCTGGGCAGGCAAAACAGAGCCATATGGCCCGATTTCCCTAAAGATGCAAATTCCAAGGAATCTGGGCATGCTGACTTGCTAGAAAAGGGCAACATGGGCACCTGGCATTATAAAAAAAGCTTTAGCTCTTGACACAAGGCTCTGCCCACTCAGCCCGGCTCGGTGGTGCGAGGTGAGCCCATTCCCACACGCCCAGCACGGACGGGGCTGCTCGTGGGGTCTGGCTTCACCTGCAGCAGGTCTGTGTCACAGGAGCCTCTCTGTTGGGCTGACCAGGCTGTGTGTGATTCTGCTGCCGGTACCTAGTGAGGATCAGGGGTTTGTCAGAAGCATTTTTTCCCATGCTGGCCCCTTGGGGAAGCCATGTGCCCCCATGTCCCCTACTACAGCACTGTGTTATCACTGAGACCTAAAGTGAAGCCCGTGTGACCCCCGGGGTTGCAGCTTTGCCCCTGTGACATCCTGAGCCCCTAATGAACATCCCGAGCCCCTAATGAACATCCCGAGCCCCTAATGAACCAGGAGGGGCGATGGAGTTGGCCATGGAGAGCAGCCCCTGTGCCTCGGAACAGCCTCTTCCCGTGCCCACCAGCCCCCCGGGCACCCCGGGTTTATCCCCCAGCCTGGCTCCCTTCTCTCACCCACACTGCTCTCCTGGCTGGGTTTGGCTTCAGCGTCACCCCCATGACGGGAGAGCTGCTGCTCCGGGGACTTCCCCTGTGGGGTAACCGCGGTCCCTTTGCAGGTGCGGGGGGCAGGAGCCGTGTCCGGGTGCCAGAGGCCGGGGGCCACAGCGGGCAGCTCCTTCTCGCCCTTGGCTGTGCCCGGCCCGCTCCGCGCCCAGCCCACCCGTGTCCGCCCCGCCGTCCGTGCCCCGCTCGGTTCCGCGGCCAGACGCGGTTTCTGCCGCCACCTGGTGATGGACACACGGCCCGGCCCCGCGGCTGGCTCGGGAATCGCTGCTTTATTCGGGAGCCCACCCG
>WEZZ01008909.1:120858-149360 GCA_013400585.1 Chloropsis cyanopogon | reverse complement strand
CAGCTGCAGGCCGTTCTTTCTGCGCCCCCGGCGGGACCCCCTCCACTGGCAGTCGGGGGGCTGCCAGCCCATGTAGCAGTGGCACTCGCCCTTGTTGTCGCACACCTGCAAGGCCCAGGCAGGGGCACGGGTGTGCAGGGAGCTCGTGCAGCCTGCCCCCCCAGCCCAGCGCCCCGTGGGACTCACGCCGTTGCCGTGGCACTTTGTTTTGCTGTCACACTTCTGTCCCAGCACCGACAGTGGGTGGCACGTGTTGTTTATACACACCTGGGAAAAACCATGGCAGCTCCAGACCAGCACTGCCTCACCCAGACAGCACCCAGCACAAAGCCACAGTTCTGCCCAGGGGGCAGGCTGCTCACAGCCCACCAAACCTTCAATGCAATGTTTGCAAGTTTTTACAGTGTTTTTTAAATATCATGCACACTGCTGCGAGGAACAAGTGTTTCTATGATCCTGTTAATATTTACAGTTTCTGTTTGTCATTTCTGATGATTACAAAATATTTCCTTACCCTTCCAGAGCCACACTTTGTCCCTGAAGGAACCAGGAACGGGTCCAGCCATATGGATATGTTCAGGTAGTTCAGAGACACACACAAGTGGTGCCGCACTCGGGCGTACATCACGGCAGCAGCAGGTAAGGAGAAGGGCTTCTGGGATGGGTACGTGCAGACCAGCTTCCCACACCTGAGATCCCTGGAGAGGCAGTTTGCACAGGATGAGTACCAAACATACACAGACACACACAGACACCGCCTGATGAGCACTGGCACATTGAACAGCACAGACTGGTGAGAAAACATCAGCAGGACTGGGAGGACCTGGGACATAAGGAAGGCACCATATCAAGGAGAACACACACAGAGGCATTTATTGCTTCACCATAAACTGGAGTCTTGACACTTCTCCTGCCTGTCCAATCCCAACCAAACATGCATTTTAGCAGAGCCATGGGCCCTCCCCAGCGTACCTCCAAGCACAGTGCCGGAACTGGCGCCCGCTCTGGAACCCGCAGTGCCCAAACCTGTCCCGCTGCCCGTTAACCTCCTCGTAACAGGCCATGGGAGCGTTCTTCGAATCTACAGGTTCAGCAGTAATATTTGTCACAGTCAAAAGGAGCACAAAGGAACATATTATGGTACCTAATAAATTCATTTTTCATTATTTCGTTAGAGAAAACATACCTATCCCTGCCCAAACCCCCAGCAGTCCTGAACCTCAGAAATCAGCAGGGGAGTAGCAAATGGGGAAGTTCTCTGATTGAGTTTGCCCACAGAAAATAATTTGCTTTTTGTTCTTTCCATTGTTATCTGTGAAGCACTGGGGGACTCTGTTAACCAGAGCCGAACCAGAGCTTGAAATGCTTTCCTAGAGCTGTGCCTTCTCTCCAGGTGCCCCACTCTCACCCGAGCTTGGTGCATTGAAGAGCACAGGTAGGAGATGTGTGGCTGTGATGCTGTGGCCACCCCTGTCCCCGAGCGGTGCCAGTGCCGCCAACACGGGCTGTTACCTCTCCCGTAGAGCTTCTTGCAGTGCAGGTCTGAGGACTGGCAGCGTCCCCGGTAGCAGTAGCCCGTGCCGTACCCGCACTCCTGCCCGTCCTGCAGGTACACGTCGGGCGGGCAGGAGGCGGAGGAGCCGCTGCAGAACTCGGGCAGGTCACACTGGGAATCGGCGGCCGGCCGGCACAGCGAGTTCCTCCACTTGAACTGCAGAGCAGGAGGAGTTCTGCAGCCTCCTGAGCCCACACAGCCCCTTCTGAGCACGGCTCAGGTGTGACACACGTGTGACACTGCCTGCCGCAGCCTCCCGGGAATATTCCCCCCAGGGCTTCCCACGGGCTGAGCTGGAATACCAGCCCCAGGAACCTTTCCCTTTGCACAGCAGGAAGTTTGGCTCAATCCCTCGGCATGGGAACACGCTACTTGTCCAAAAATAAGTAATGATTTTGTGGTAATTATAAAAATGCGCCTTACCTGACAATTTTTACAACATAATCCAGAGGCACATCTTGCTTTTGGCTTCAGTCTACACGTTGTAGTGCAACACCTGTCCTTCAGGCATTCCTGGGGACACATGGCAAACCCATGGTATTTTATTGTGTTGTACCCCCGAGCTTCTCCTCCTCCTCATCCTCTCCCCATATTGCTTGGGCAATACCCAGCAGAACAAACGGGCAAAGCTGCCGCCAGATCGGTGCCACACAGAAACCATCTCCAGCCCAACAGAACCCTCCCTGGGCTGCTCCCCCTGCAGCGGGGCTCCCGGTCTCGGGGGTTGGCTGCTCCGCACGCTCTCGGAGCACAAAGGCAGGGATTCAGCCGATCCAGGCTGAACCCAGGGATGCAGGGATCCCTCGGCCCCACCTGGGCTGTGCCGCAGTCGCACTGCTCGCCCGGCTCCACCACGCGGTTGCCGCAGATGGCCGCGCTCCGGCGGGACGGCTGCGACAGCCGGGGGCTGCCGAAAAGGCACCCGCCTCTGCCCTGCTTCAGGAAGGCCTCGAAGTCCCTGATGCTGCAGTTACTGAAGGCTTTTGCCCCGCTGAAATGCAATGAATAAAGCAATTATCAGCTCATATATTACACATTCACCTCTCTCTAGCCCCTCTCTCTCTCCAAAGCTCTGTGCAAGCCAAGGGCTCGCCCAGACACTGGCACAGGGTACGATGGCCCCAGGAGTCTATTAATTCACCTGATCTACAGCTCATTATTAACAGAGAATGAAAAACATTCTGAAGTACCTTCATCTTAGAGAGCAAAGGTCTCTTTTGTCAAATTAAGCACCAAATTGCTATTTAATTAATTCTTTTTTTTCTTCTTAGAGGAATAAAAGCAGGTATTTCTTCACTGAAATAGTGGTCAGGCATTGGAATTGCTGCCCAGGGAGGTGGTGGAGTCCCCATCCCTGGAGGTGTTCAAGAAATGACTGACACAGTACTCAGTGCTCTGGCCCAGTTGACAAGGTGGTGATTGCTCAGAGGTTGGACTCAGTGCTCCTGGAGGCCTTTCCCAGCCTGAGTGATCCCATGAGCCTATGATTCTGATTTGTTGTACTTTTTGCAGTGGAGTGACAGTGGTGGTGGACACCTCTGACAAGGGGACACCATGCAGCCACCCCTGTCCCCCACCCCACGCGCCCCAGCCCCTGCAGCCCCTCGGGGAACTCACAGCGCCGCGGGGCTCATGGTGCAGACACGCCCGGGGCAGCTGCAGCCTCGGGGGCTGTCGGGGCTCATGCCCAGGCTCTGGCCCAGCACCTGCGCCAGGAGGACGGAGAAGGACTCCAGGGTCACGTTCCCGTGGTACTGGAGGGAGGAGAGAGGTGAGCAGCCAGAGCTGAGCTTTCCTGGCAGAGATCCCTGCTCCGCACACAGATCCTCCACGTACTCCACCCACCCCTGCCTCTGCTGCCCACGGCTGAGGCCACAGCTCTGAGGGCTGTGAGGGACAGGCAGAGGTCACAGCCGTGTGGGCTGTGAGGGACAGGCAGAGGACACAGCCGAGTGGGCTGTTAGGGACAGGCAGAGGGCAGAGGACACAGCTGTGTGGGCTGTGAGGGACAGGCAGAGGACAGATGGGGCCATACCAGGGCCACTGTGGCAGCAGCATCTCTCTGACACGCCTCTCCTGGAGCCGCTGCGCCCACGAGTGCTCCTCGGTCCCTGTACCTGGGGCAGAGTGGGGTCACTGCTGGTCCCAGGGACCCCCTCTGGCTGTGGTGAGTGGGGAGGCTGGCTCTGTGCAGCCCTTGGTGCCCCGACTGTTCTGCTGTCCCCAGGGGAGCTGGGGCAGGGTGTGTGTGGTGGGAGGCTGGTGCCTGGTGCTGGGCAGGGACTGGGGGCTGCCACCACTGCCATCTCCTCAGCCTGGCTGGGTGGCAAGGGATGGACAGAACCGTTGCAGCTGCTGCATTGCTAGGAGGAATGTCTTGGAAGAAATACTTCAAGAATATTACAGATTTAGGAAATATGGATTTTTAAAAAAGCATTTGTCAAAGTTTCAACTTACATTGGTTTGACTGATTGCTAGCGCATAACCTTTAACACTACTGAACCTTTCTCTTACCCTAAGAGAGAAGCAATGTTGTGTGCCTGTGACTCCAGAGACAACTGTTTCCACTGTAAAAATCGCTCTAGAAGGTCATCTGTGTCCCCTGCTGTTGATATTTTATCGCCCTCTTCCCACAGCTCCAAGGAGGACAGCACAATGGTGACATTAAGGGGATTAAACATCTGAAAGTATGAGAGAGGAAACCTTCTCAGGAAACATGGAATTTTTTACATAACATCCTAAACCTAAAAGCAGCTAGAAAAGAGATGGCCACTGCTAACATCAACATCCCACAGCCCACTGCAGTACAAACCGGACTTAAGAACTCACATTGTTGATTAAATTGAAGGCCTGGATTACGTTCTGCGTTGCAGCATTCGGGTCTGATCCCATATAGTTGTACTGAAAAACAACCCAAGAGGACACAAGGGCAGACCAGGTGCTTATCAGGGTGAAGCATGTCAATGTTGGAACACTGAAATGATTCCCAACACTGAGCCATGCAGACATGAGCTACAAACTCACGTTCCTTCTTTCCTACAAAATCCACAGTACGTGCAAGTTTTCAAAACAGAAAACAAATCCATGTAGAAGCTGGGAAATGTTATCATTTCCGTGGCCACAGGAGTCAGGCAAAGACAAGGAAAAAGTGGCTGGCATGGACTTACCAAAGCCTTGTCCAAAACCACGTATACTGAGAGGTATTTGGGAGATTGTGCAGCGGCCGAGAGGGGCTAAAAGAGAAAATGGGCTTCAAAGTACAGATTCTGCATTCTCTGGTCGCCTCACTGCTGCTGTTGGCTGTGCTTCTTCAAAGCTTGTGTCCAAGCGTCTGGCCAAAGCTTCCAGCAGAGTCAGACCCCTCCTCACGGGACAGGGACACCAGCAGCACTGCGAGAACAGGCAGGGCTCACCTCGTCATCCCCGGGGGCCTTGTCCAGCCTCTCCCAGGCCGCCAGCCCGCCCTGCCCTGCCTCGGGGGCCGGGGGGGCCTCTGCCATCTGCTCCTCACCCACTCGGTACAGCACGTGCTGGAACGCAGGGGAGTAGCCCAGGGGCTGGATCCCGTAGCTGACGTTCTCAAACTGCAGCAAACCCCTGCCAGGGCACCAGCACCTGGTGCACACTGGGCACTGGCACAGCTGCCCCAGCAGCAGCTGCACCCAGGCCGGGCTGCCAGGGTGTCCCTGCCCCCTGGCATCCACGGGGAGGGCAGCACGGGGACAGGGCTGGCGCTTTACCTGAGCCCCGAGCAGGCGTTGAGGGTCACTGCCGAGCTGGGGAAGCCGTCGATGTACCCCCAGTAGTGGCAGCCTCCCTGTGACATGTGAGAGGACAGGGAGCCCCTTCCATGGCTGGGCAGGTGATCCCCTACCCACCACCCAGACAGCTGGGCCAGCTGCCTCAGGCAGAGACACTCGGAGCACAAACAGCCCAAAGCAAGGCCGGGTTACCTCAGTGTGGGCAGAATCAGAGTGCAAATGTCCCTGCTCACTGGACATGTAAGTCTGGAAATCATCGGATAAAAAGGCACTACAAGAGAGGTGCAAAGTGAGGTACTTACAACAGCATCCATTACCCAGAGCTCCTCAAGCTTCTTGCAGGTCCTGCAGCCACCAGGGAACAGGGCAGCCACTGTCAGTGAGGGCAGTGTCAGGGCCAACTCACTGCTGCTGCAGGTGGATGGTGTATGGCCTCCCCTCAATCCTCAGGACGTAGGACACTGCCTCCTTGTGCACACAGAAAAGCAGAGAACGGGAGAATTGGGAACAGGGAGTTGGAAATAGCACGATCCAAGGCCTGCTGTGAGCAGCAGAGGGGGAGCAGAGTGGGTGCGGCCACCATGGTGCTGGCAGCTCTGCTGTGGTGCCATCGTTACAGCTGCCACCACATCTGTGCTCCCCCAGCCCTCTTCTGCAGCTGAACCTCATTTCCCCTCCCTTCTCCCAGGCTCCCCGGAGCCCCCCCAGCACCGTGCCTGCTTCAGCCCCGCCACTCCTTTGGTGCTGGCCCCCAGCTGCTGCGGGATTGTGATCTGGGACCAAACCCGCCCACCCACAGGGGACAGAGACCCCCATGGCTGAGCCCAGTCCCGGCGGGCGGGGGGCTCGGGGGGGCCCTGCCCAGCCTCGTGCAGCAGCTCCAGGAGCAGCAGGAGCAGCAGCAGTGGCATTGCACAAAGTGGCCCCACGGCCGGCCGGTAACAGCCCCACCAGTAACAACGGCCCCACCAGTAACAACGGCCCCAGAGCCCACCAGTAACTGCCCACAGGTAACAGCCCCAACCCCCTTGAAGCAGAGGCGGAGGCAGAGGTTTGTACAAAACTGACATCTTTATTGCTTGTTGGGTCTGTACAAAGGGGTCGGGAACAGCCCTTTGGCCAGAGACCAGCGCGGGGCCGGCTGCAGAGGGGGACACGGCTCCAGCCCTGCCCGGGGACAGGTATCCATACACTTTACAAAAGGAAGTCAGTAGTCATCTTCAGTATTCAACAACAAAAACTGGAGCTGTTTCCTGTCCGTGGGATCGCTTCTCAAACCACACGTCCCTGCCCTCCGCCACTGCGGCTCCTCCAAGGGGCACGCCGGGAGTACAAAAACTCTTTGTCTAGTGAAGGCACCGTTTTCAGCATAGTTTAGTCCACACACACAGCGTGTCACACACGGTTAAGTACATCTCTCTGGATGACTTCATCCCCTGGATCCCCTCCTCTTTCCGCACCCTCTGACCAGGGCTGGAGATGGGCTGCATCCAGCTGCAGAGCTCGTTGTGACAGACAGACAGACAGACAGACAGACAGCCCGCTCAGGCAGAGCGGGACACAGCAACACAATTAGGAAGTAATTGATTATCTTGGAACAAGGAGACTCCCCACCAGTACAGTTGGTGAAATTCTAGGTGACATTTTACAGATTTTAATAGTGTTATAAATCTTAGTCTAAGTTTATGGGAAACCACAGGAGTTCAAGTATTTTATTACTGCACACACTATATATATATTTATGTATGTATATACAGAAGAAAAGAATTTTTTTTGGCAATATTAGGGGGATTTTACAGATTGAGCCGTGCTTGTGGTGAGCACAGAATGAAACAGCTCAGCACGCTCTTCAGCACTTATCTCACTTTTAGCAAGTTTGTGCAATAGAACCTCACTTCTAGCAAGTTGTGCAATAGATTTCTATTTGTGACCACGACATCCAGCTTCTACCCACGGCACCACGGGATCAGGACCTACAGCTCCCTCTCCTAGCACAGTGGATGCTGAGCACCTCTGCTCAGGAGGAGTTCCAAAATCCAGTCTAGCCCATGGTGCAGGAGCAGAGGGCAGTCTAGTCTGACACACAGCAGCCCAGAAGCATCCTGACTGACACTAGAAGGGCTTGGGTGTTAGGAGACAGGGTGCATCAGTCACCAGGTTCCCATTTAAAGTGCTCACAGAAGCTCTGGTGATCCAGGCAGAGACACTTCCCGCTTCCCAGTGCTCTGCAGGGACTGCTGCTGCCTTTAGACCTGAATTAAAACCTAACAGCACCCCTCATTTTTTAAACCAGAATATGGCCGTGTCTTCTCGTACCTTTATCTTCACTGCCCATCCATGTATTAGTGGGAATTAGTACAGGAGTCTCATTTAGCCACTCTCTAATTAAAAAGCAGTAAACTCAGTGCTCCTATAGCACAGCTTAGTGTCAATCAGCATGGAGTTAAGAATTTAAGTGCATCATTATGCATCTATAAACATATATACATGCATAAACATGTTTAAAATACATCTCTCTGCCTGAAAAAGTCCTCTGAGACCTGATTCCATTTATGCCATTAAGGTGTACATGGGAAACACTTTCCAGTCCACGCAGAGTAACTGTAAATTAACTGACCGGATCTCCTTGCTTTGCAAACGGGTTACTCCAATTCCTCACTGTACAGTCAGAGAGACAACAACAAATCAGACAATTTCCTTACCAGGGCTCAAGGCAGAAATGGGGAAACCCAAACCCACGTGCTGGATTTCAGGACTATTTCCCTGCAGGCTGCTGCACTCCTGCTGCCAGCCTGGCTGAAGTGGCAAAGCTTGGACAGAGCGAGGGACGGGCTGGGTGTTTCAGTCCCTGGAGCTTTGGTCGAGGTATTTATTGAGTGTAAAGTTCTACATTCCTGGTTTGGATCTCTCCTTTGCCCTGTCTCAGGCTGCAGCAGGGAGGCCGCCGGCACTGCCACGGGATGCCAGAAGGGGAACTGCAGTTTCAGCTGTCGCAGCCAACAGGTCAGCTCGCACAGGGCCCCGAGGGAGCCAGAAGCTATTTGGGAGGCAAAGGCGCCGGCCGGGAAGGGAAGTACTGTCCCTGAGGTAAACATTTCTGCTGCGGCGGCGGCGGTCCCTGAGGTACGACCCTCTGCTGCGGGGGCGGGGGCCTGCAGGGGGACAGAGGAGGTGAGGTCAGTCCCAGGAGGTCCCAGGAGCCCCACAGCCCTCAGGAGGAGAGGTTAGCCCCACAACCCCCAGGAGCTGAGCCCCACAGCCCTCAGGAGCTGAGGTGAGGTCAGTCCCACAGCCCCCAGGAGCTGAGGGGAGCCCCACAGCCCTCAGGAGCCGAGGTGAGGGGAGCCCCACAGCCCTCACAGCCCCACCGTGCCCGACCACTGCTCCCACCCTGGCCAGCACACCAAGACTCATTCCAAACATGCCGTGCTCAGACTGTGCCTTTAACAGCCTGAAATCATCTGGGAACCAACCCCTGTCTGTTAAACTCACCTTTTCTCCCAAAATTTTCTTAAGACCCCCCAGCCCACGAGCTCCACCAACATGAGCTGCATTAGGGTGGCCCCACTCAGTCACTGGCACTCCCTGGGTCTGTGTGTGGCACAGCACAGCATTGCATCTTACAAGCACAATTAAGTGCAAGATGAAAAATACAGGAAAACTTTCTGCTCAGAGTTAAGAGAAATGGTTTTGCACTTGGCCATAACATTCACAAATCAGCACAATGACGGATTTTTGAGTAATTTGCTTTTACAATGACTATTTCAACAGGCCTTTCATCCACCTGCTGGGCTAACCTGCCCGCACAGCAGCGCTCTGAGCCTCGTTCATCACCACACAGCCGTGACAGCGCAGGCTGAGCACGCTGCCTTCCAGGGTGAAGTGAAGGAGAAACTTCTGCCAGTGAAAAGTCACACAGCACGTGATGGAACACACCAGGGCTCCCAGGAGTGACAGCCAGGACAAGAAATGCCATTTGCAGTAAGTGCACTGACCTGCTGGGCACCCTCTGCGGCTGCTGCACCGGGTACTGCGGCGGGGAGTAGTAGGGCTGGTGGAAAGCCTGCTGAGGGTGCTGGTTAACTGGGTAGGCTGGCACAGGAAAGGTATTTGGATGCATATCCTACAAAGGAAATATAAAGGGAATGTTGACAAATTGCATATAGGGAACCAGAATATTTGGCTCACTAAATAAGTGATGTTCAAGGACACTTGCAAAGCAGCCTGGCAATGTCAGAGGTGCTCTTTCCTCTGAGAAAGTCACTAGGAAGAAGCAACAGCAGTCTGGGAATTGCTGGGTTTTGAAAAACACAGAAAGGTTGATCACAACAGCACTTGGTTTGCTCTGGGAGTGTGCTCTGGCTGGCTGTGGCTTTCAGAGGACAACTGCTGTGACAAGGAGAGGGGCTCTCACGTGGGGTGGGCATCTGTCATGAGGAAAAGAGAGCTGCAAATCTGGTAAAGTAAGCACAGCCTTAAACTGGGAAACTGAGGAGCCCCACATAAAACCCTTAGGAAGCAAATATTCTCTCTGCTTTTTACCAAGGAGAAATATAATCTTCAGAAATGAAGAAATAACTTTAAAGCTTTTTTTTAGGGCAAAAATTGCAGCAACTGCCTTAATCTCTTTACTTGAGAGTAACAAACAGAGCAAAGGAAAGCAGCTGATTCCTACCATGGGTACAGGTCTGGGAGCATAAGGCATGCCACGGGAGAAGCCTCTCGGCTGGCAGTCCCTGGGTTCAGTGTCTGGCCGAGGAGGAGGGGACTGAAGTGACCTGAAATCCAATGGATAAGGACTGTGTGAGCACATAACCCAGACACAATGACTGTGCAGGCACTGGGAATAGCTGGATTTATGCTATCTTAGCACATATCAAGTGTGAGAAAGATAATATTTACCACAAATCTAATAAACAACAACAATCCTTTTTCTGTTCAAGACTCTGGTGGATTCAAGATGGGACCCAAAAATATAAACCCCATATATCACCAATGCACAAGAACAAACGCAACAGTAAAGGGAAAACTCTCTGCTCTCTTGATTTGGGGTGAATTTATCTTTTCTGTCATTGCCAGAGGCAAGCTACATGTGCCACTGGATGCCTTCCCCTGACATCCTGGACTGGGATATGCCTCCACACTTTGGCACTGGCTGGTGTAAACAACCATCCATGGACTATTCCAGAGGAGAAGGCAGAAAGGAGGAGGCACTCACGAGTGGCAGCGGGACATCAGCCTCCTGAAGCCCCTCTTCAGCCTGTCCCTCTTGGCAAAGGCCAGGGCAGCAGCTAGGAGCAGTGGCAGCACCAGGAAGAAGAACACCAGCAGCCCGTTGCGCAGAGAGGTGTCCTTGTCTGAGGGGAAAAACCACAGAGAAGAAATAAACCTTACGTGGTGTTACCACCACCTGACTCATGACAGCAGAGAATATTAGGTAGCAATGGTTCTGTAACTGTTTTCTGTTTTTCATAGAAAAAACCCCAAAGTATCCAGTAAGATAGATGCCCAAATAGATCCTTTCTGTTTATCTTTTAGAGCTGAGACCCTGGGCTGCAGTAGCACATTAAATTAGGAGATCAATCCTCGTTTTTCATGACTGTAATGTTTCGTTGCTGAAGATCTTATAAGAGAGGAAAACAGAGCTTCTGCCTTTTGGTCTGATGTTAAATCTACCTCTTCTACAGCCACTGTTTGCTGTAGACAAAGAACTTGGGTTCTGAATCTTGACATTTTTACATGCAGCAATTTCTCCCCTGCAGGCTGTACTAAAACAGCCTTTCCCTTTTTCTGTCTGATGATTTGAGGGATCTGCCCAAGCCCCAGTGTGTTTCTCCAGCCTGTTATTGCATCAGAGTGCCTAGCTTTCCCAAACCCACACCAGCTTATGGAAAACAGGCTTCAAGATCATTCTTGCAGCCCACAGAAGTTACACCAATCCCATCTTTATATACTCCACATGGATACAGCAGAAGTCTTCTCCAAATGAGAGCTGGGCTCTGGCTTCCTATTTCCCCTTCAAACCCTCAGTGCACAAAGCAAGCTTCCAGCTCTGTCAGTTTGCTTTTTCTTGTGCAGGAATCATGCTTCCCTTCACTGGGGCTTCCCTTCCCAGCCCGGATACAGAGAAGCCCAAGAGGATCTTTGTGCCAAGGTGGCAGAAATCACCTGAACTAAACCAGTCCAGATCCTTACAGATCCCTACCCCAGCACCCCGAGACAGTGCAACAACTTGAGCAGAAAACCTCTGCCAGAATCCTGTGCCAGTGAAACCCAGTGCAGAGCCATCCAGCAAAGTTCACCAACACAGGGCTGCTCTGGAGCCCCCAGCCCCAGCCCCCACAGCCACTTGCCATTGTACGGAGGGCCACTGTCCACGCTGCCCCCGTAGCCTTTGGAGTCACAGAAAGGGGGGGCCCAGCCTGCTTCACAGTGGCAGTTCCTGTTGTTGTTGCACACCTGTAATCCAAAACACAGACACTCAGTAACTTCCACCTCTGTGCATTTAAATCTGCGTGCAGCAGCCACGACCTGCTCTGTCCCTGTCCGTATTGCTCAGCCTGGAGAGCTTTACCAGTAACTCCCCAGACAACTCCCAACAGCCCTTGGCCAGGCATCCCAAGATTTCACATGACTGAGCACACACAGCACTGCTCAGGAAGAGCTTCCAAGGATTAGCTATCCCAACAGCTTACACACCATGGCTTTTGCTTGGGTTTTTTTGGTGTTTTTTTTTTTTTTCTTTGTGAGATGAAGAGTCAAATTTCATTAGCAATACTGGAACTGGGAATTCTTGCCTGGCAGAGAGTTTTGTCAAAGATTTTTTTGACACTGCTAAAGGTTCTCTTGCCTAGAGGCATTTCATAGAGAGTTTTACAGTTTGACAAAACAGAAAAATAAAGCTACAGCATTCATCATAATCACCATTTTAAAACTTGCTGCCCCTTTTCCCTGCTTACCCCGTGCCCGTGGCACTGCTTCTCCACGTCACAGTCGTAGTTCAGGACAGAGGCACTCACACACTGGAAGTGCCTGCAGATCTGGGGAACAGAGATGCACACAGATGAGGGATGATGGCATTTCAGTGCCCCCTTGCCTGCCCAGATCCCTGCTCCTAGCCCACAGCCACGCTGCGCTTGCTGCCACAAAACCTCACACACTCTCACTGATAATTCCAAACTCTGCAGAAACTCTGTTCCACAAAAGGCCTCTCAGCATGGGGCTGAGCTGGCACTGGAGCCTTTTGTCTCCAGTCTGAATGTAAAGGAACAGCAATTAAATTGTGCCCAGTAAGGACATGTGGAATGCACATTCCTCTGCTAGGGCTAAGCTTCTGCACTCTTTAGTCAGATTTTAACTGAAAGTTGTCTTCAAGGCATTTGTGTGGGCCTGGCTCTTCCTGCTCATTGACAGAGCAAAGATTCTGGCTCTCAACAAACTCAATTTCTTTCGCTTCACCTACAAATGAAAGCCTCATTAAATGTTTGGTGCACATGCAGCGCAGTACTGGGCAGTGGGGGGAATCAATGCACTCATTTAGCTCCACATTAACTACAGGCACCCAAAAATAATCATCATAACTACTCATGAAACAATGCAGCTGAAAATTTTATTCCCATGAATACCCCAAATTATTACATTAGGATATCATTTTTAAATTTTTAATTACCTTTCCATTACCACACTTGGTGCCTTCATTCACCATGCCTGGGTCTGGGACATCAGAGCCCAGCTGGAAATCCACCCCCCAGCATGTGGTGCCTCTGATGGGAGTTTGGATAATAGCAGGCTTGATTCCAAACACAGGCATGGCTTTCACATTTTCACACTGCAGCTTCCCACACATGGCATTCCTACAACAGCAACACAGGAACACTGTAGTGACACTTGAATTTATTCTGAGAACCAGACTACCATGTGTTTGATACCATCTTTCCTTTCTACTAGAAGATGCTACTTGAAAACAAAATTGAGGCAACTCGACAAATAAAACTGAACCGGGCTTCATTCCAGTGCTGCAAGAGTAGTTTATCCCTTCTTTCTGTAAGCTGTTGGAATCTCTGCATTAAGGAAAATATGATGATTTGCTTCTCATCTTCCCACATGTGAACACTGAGGAAAAACACAATCCTTGACAAGAGATGTGGAACACGCTCTCCCCACCACAGCCCTGCACCCCTCCCCTGTGCACCCCCTACAACATCCCAAAAGACACCACAGCACCCAAATACAGATTCCCAGCCAGGTATTTCAGAGCATCCCAACACACTGGGCTCAACTCACCAGCTGGAGCATTTCTTGTAGTCATGGCCATGGAAACCACAGTTGCCAAATCTGTCCCCCTTGGAATTCACTTCAGCAAAGCAAATGTTGGGGGCTGCTTTGGCTTCTGCAAACAACAGCCCAACCCCAGAGAGAGGAACCACGTTACCCAGGCACAGAAACATCTCACACAGGATCTCCTGCACCCAGAGCAATGACCCTGCTACACCAAATATCTGGCACGCAGCAGCGAGCTTAGGAACTTGATCAAAACACTAAAGGGGTTACAACGTCAGAATTACAAGGTTCCAAGTTTATAAATGGAGAAAAACAGTTACTTAACCTGAGTCAATTCTAGCATTTGATACTTCTTTACAGCCCTATAGAGCAGAAACCCCACTGCACCAGATAAGTGCAACAAAATTATGACTTGAATCCTGAGGGCAACACAGGAAGAATGCATGACCAGTACGCCAAGCCATTACTGCCACTGCTTCAAATCCTCTGCCAAAGCCAGCCGGTCTTTGTCACAGAAAAGCAAATAAACATATTTTAAATAAACTTAGCGTATCCTTTAGTTACATCTCCTGGAAGGACTGTAACGCTGTGCTGTTCCTTACTGGAGCCGAA
Organism: Chloropsis cyanopogon; assembly: GCA_013400585.1. NCBI lineage: Eukaryota > Metazoa > Chordata > Aves > Passeriformes > Irenidae > Chloropsis > Chloropsis cyanopogon. The sequence continues at coordinate 135,152 of WEZZ01008909.1, read as the reverse complement.
GATGTCCTGGCACTGAGCGTCGTAGTACTGGCACACGCCGTTGTAGCAGTAGGCCTGCTGGCCGTGGCAGGGGTGCCCGTTCTGCACGGTGAAATCCGGCTGGCAGAACTGGGAGCTGCCATTGCAGTACTCCGGGAGGTCACACTCGTTGGTGCTGGCCCGACACTCCGTGCCTCCGGGAAGGAGCTGAGGGGAGGGAAAACTGCCTCAGAAAGCAGGAACCTCACGGCAGAGCTGGCACTGCACCGACCCACGGCACGCCCCAAACAAGGGACTGCTCTGAGGCCCTCGTGGGGCTGTGGACAGGCAGGACAGCTCCCTCTCACAGGCGCACTGACTGAGCCAATGCTCTCCTTTTCTCCACTTGCTAACACCCCAGTCTCCTACCTGGCAGTTTTTGCAGCAGTCACCATAAGCACACTCAGCACCAGATCGGAGCCTGCAAGTCCCTGGCTCGCAGCACGGATCACTTTCACATTCCTGAGGACACAAGGGCTGTGAGTGTCACAAAATCTTCCCCTCTGTCACAAACAGAGAGGGGGGCACAAGACTGCCCTGGCACCACTGGGAGAATGCACAGCTACGAACCTTTGGTGAGCCACAGTCACACTCCTCCCCAGCATCCACCAGCTTGTTCCCACAGTACGGGACACTGTAGGTCTCATCAGGCTTCGGCACGTTGAGCAGGCAGCTCCCACCTTTGTTGAGTGTCAGCTTCTCAAAGTCCTCTGCACTGCAGCTGCTGAAGTTCCTCGATCCCCTGCAATGGAGAAAATGAGCTCAGCTTTACACTAAAGCCAAGCCAGCATCCCCTGTGTTTGCAGAACAAGATAGATGTTTGCTTACAAGCAAAGAGGACTCTTTGCAAGGGGAATTTGAAGGTGAAAGTAATCCATAAAAACAAAGCATTTTGAGCCTTCTTTGCCTTCCCTTGGTCAGCTACTTACGATGCTCCAGAGCTCATAATGCAGCTGCTTGCCCCACAGTGACAGACTCGTTTGTCATCATGGTTCATCCCCAGGTTATGGCCGAGCTCGTGAGCCATGATGGATGCAAACATCTGGATACTGATCCTTCCAAACTGCACAGGAGTGACACAGGAGGCAGTCAGCAGAGAGCTTATACTGACAAAGCCAGTGTTTACTTCTGTGCCAAGGAGACTCTTTAGCCATTCTGTCTCTACATTATCAGGATTCTCAGACCAACAGTGCTGGATTTCCAACCAAGTGCATGGAATTTGCTTAGCAGTAAGAGCCCTCAGAGAAACCTCTCTGGGACACTACCCAACAACCTCCACTCTCCAGAGCAGCTGCAACATAAACACAAAAACTAGAACTCTCCACACCAGCCCAATTCTCCTGAAATGTGCAAATTCCAGCACTTCTGTCACTGGTCCAAAGAAGCCAGATTTCTGGGATCGTGAGTTATCTGAGACCAGCACTTGGTTCATTAAGAGTCTGCAGTTCCATATAAAACACGCAGTGAACCAGCACTGCCCAGGGAGGTCACAGCTGCAGGTCAGACAGCACAGGACAGATTTGAGAACACCCAGAGCTCCCACATACTTTTGAGGCAGAGATGCTTAAAATGACACAGAGAAATCCTCTCTGAGAAATCCTTTTGCATGAGTACTGCACACTGAGCAGAGGAGAAGCTGAGCAGAAAACTACAGAGAAGTTGTGATCCAGATATCCTGAAGTGTCAGAAATTGTTGGGGTCAACATAAGAGCCCCACTAAGCCACTTCAGCTTTATGAAAGACTCTGCTTCCAGGAGGACTCTCAGAGTGCAAACTCTGACCTCAATCACATTCAGAGATCACTGAAGAAATCTCACCACGTTAATGCCTCCTGCATGGCTCTTGGAGCACACTGTTCCCACATAGGCCATTCCAGCTGTGCCACCAAAACCCTTCTTCCTACAGCCAAGAAGAGAAAGGAAAGGGCATCATCTGTCTGTACAGACACACACAGAGTCCATATCAGCACCACTCCTGCCTGTGGGGCACAAATCCTGCGCTCCAGCTTTCCAAGGCTGACTCAGGAGCACTGCTACAGACTGCAAGCACAAATGGCACCAGTTAAGCTTCTGCTGTCTGCACCAGTTTCTTTTGCTGAAAGAAAGATTCCCTCCTCTGTTAATTTAAGACAAGTGTTTACAGAGAAAGTCAGCCTCTTCCACATCATCCCTCTGCATATGAGGAGCACAGGCAGCAGAGCTGGGCTGAGCAGGCAGGAGCAGAATGAGCTCCCAGGAGCCAAGGCAGGAGCTGGCGGGGTGCTGTGCTCACAGGACAAGCTGGGCGCTGTCGTGTCTCCGCCGCAGCACCAGGTTCTTCTCTCTCCACTGCACGAAGTTGGCCAGCACGTCCCCGGCCCCCCCGTCCGTGCTGATGATGTTCTCGTGCTTCCAGATCTCCAGCCCAACCAGCACGATGCGGATGTTCAACATAACGTACATCTGGGGAGAAAAGGGAGGAGCAATCTTCACTGGTATCTTCAGGCAAAAACAAGTGGCCTGGTGTTATAGATCTTACTGCAAGTATCCATCTTTTCTGTCTGGGTTTGATTTTTTTTCCACAGCTAGTACACAACTGGAACCACCAGAATGCATTTTCCCTGTGATTTAGACCTTCATTAGCTACAGGATCAATGCTTAAATGGCACACTGGCTACATTGTAAGACAATACCAAACAGAAATATAAAGAAGTCTCAATTCTGACAAATATCATGTGAAATAGTGGAGTTACAGACATGCTTTTTCTCCAACCTTTACACAGACACACGAATTGCAGTAACTGCAGCAATCTGTCCTGTCACTCACTGGATGTAGCACAGGTTGGAAGAGTTTTCTAAATTAATTCTCAAGGTGGATAAGTGCAGATGAATTTAGGGGTGGAAAAGCTTCCATGGGGATGCATTCCCCGAAGTGGTAGCAGAACAGACCCCAAGGTGGATATTTCCAAAAGGCAGCAGGGCTGCAGCACACAGCATGCCTCCTACTCACACTGTCAAGGAAGTTTGCCAGCTGCACCATATGCTCTCTCACTTCTGTTTCACTCTTCCCAAAATCTTCAAACTGCAAGAAAAAGAAACTTAGCTTCATGAACAGAAGAGAGAGAAAAAAGAACAGAACATTTTTGCCAGGCTCCAAATCTCCAAGAAGATGCTAACCAAGGCAACAACATCTTCACTGCTACTGCTCAGCAGCTCAATATTCCAAAGACAAGAGCAAAGGCAGTTTTTACCACGTGCTTTCCTTACACTACGAGATTCCTTACTAACAGAAGCTCTCCCTGTCTGATGGCTGACTCCTTTTCTGAGGAGGATTGCATTGCACACGTTTATCCACTTCTAGGATAGCATATTTGCACAACTTGGGTAAATTGTCAAGTGTTTTTCAACAATCCATTTGGCAGTAATGAAACCTGAGGGCTTTCCAGGCCCTCCCCTGAGGAGAAAGAAAAAGGAAAGCCACACAGAATTCCTACCTTTTCTTTATCCACAACTATGAACAGCTCCACATATCTTGTCTGATGCAGGACCGCCCTCTTTCTCTGGGGGAAAAAAAAAAAATGTTTTACACAACTTCAGATTTATTAATTCAAGTGTAAACAAAAAACCCCTCATGACATTGTCGTATTTCACTTGATACCACCAGCGGTTTGAGACACACCCAGAGCACACGGTGCCAAACCCAAGCAGTGTAATCCAATGCAACGACAGACTCTGTGTTTTACACCAAGACTCAGCTGCACAAAGACTCCCCTTGTTTCAAAAGCCAGGGACCTCTGCACAGGTTGCTTTGGAAAGTCAGATCACGCTTTCATAAAGGGGTAGAAAGATTCTACAAGCAAATGCCAATGATCTTGACGTGAAACACAACATTTTTCATTCTCCTGCTTTCATTTCAACCTTGCTCCTGTACAGACAGTCCTTGAAGGACAAGGGGGACTTCACACCAAACTGCTACTGTGATGGTGAGGAGGATGGAATAAACATGGCAATATTCTCCTGGCTCCTGGTGCAGTACTTTGTTAACAAGCCTCCCCATGGGGTCATGTCCCCCAAAAAGCCTAGGAATATTCTCATCAGCTGCCCCACCCTCACTGCCATGTGAGGAAGCAGGAGGAGACTGTGGCTGCTTTGGGGAAGAAACTGAGTTGTCCAGTAGTGCAGAAACCCCCCAAATCATAATCCTTTAGGTATGTGCTAAGTCCCAGGAAATCTGATAAGCTGCTTCCAGACTCTTAAATGAACTCACAAAACCCCTTATGTGGGGCTGGGGAGGACTTACCCGCAGCAGCTGGGTCATGCTGGGATGGAGATCCTCCTCTGCATGTTCCCCTTCCTGGCCCTCAGCAGTTACTCCACACGTTGTGGGCTCTTTCTTCACGTTATCCAGTCGATACAAAATGTGTTTGGAGCCAGAAGAGGGATCCATGGGCTCAATCCCATAGGTGACATTCCCTATTGTCACCAAACCCCTGAAATAAGGCAGGGTGTGAGAAATCCAGCCCTGAGCACAGAGGACAGTCACCAGAATTTTTACAGCTAAACAAAGGAACAGTTATTCCTGGACAACCAAAGCCTGCCTGTACCTCAGCTCTTGTGAACCAGCACACTTCAGGCCTGGCAGTAACCTTTCACAGAGCAGGGCCTTACAAATGCAGGAAAATAAATACCTCTGTAAGGCTCTGCAACGCCCCAGGAATTACACCACAGCCCTTAAGCAGAAATGCTTTAGTTCAAATACACTATTGCCACTCTGGTGCCTGACATGGCCCTACAAAAAAACCAATGGCACAGAATATATGGCAATTAGCCCAAAGCAGAAAACAATTCCATCCAACTTGAGGTGCATAAGGTTTAGGGCCAATTTTGTGAAATTTGGAGACCAGTGTTTAACATTCCACTTCTGCAATAGGTACAGTTGTTGTGACTATCTGTGCAAGTTAAAAAATAAGCCAAATATGTGTCAAAACCAACTTACTGAATTCTGGTAACAAACTGCATTAATAACTTATTTAATGGTACTTCAAATATCTGCGAACTCCTTGAATAAAAGATGCCACAGGACAACAGCACCAAGGCAGCCAGTGCCTCCCTGGCTGGCAGAGGCACAGTTAAACCAGCAGAACTGGGCTTGGGTTCAGCAGCCACAGTGTGACACAAAGGATGAGTTTACCTGAGCCCTGAGCAGGTGCTGACAGCCACCAGGGAATCCAGGCTCCCCTCCACGAATCCCTGATAATGGCAGTGATCCTGGACAGGAAAACAAGGCTGCATTACACACATGGGCGCATTACCCAGGGCAACCCCTGATCTGCCACTGACCAGCAGTCACTACCACTCAAGAACACAAAGGGTATTAAGTTAAATTTACCACAGCTGGATTTCTTAACTTGATCTAGACTAGCCTTCTCCTGTTCTGTCCTCCACCCTGCCTCAAATATTTCGAGCCAGCCCCTCCCTCCCGATTTGGGCCAAATTACTCTTCAGTCTTCTGGCAGAAAGTTCTGGCTTGTCTGTCACCTCTGTAGCAGGAGGAGGGGCCACACCTGCTGTGCAGGGCAGCCAGAGCTGTGCTGCACGGGGCAGCCCTGACACAGGGGGTGCTCCCACTGGGCGCTCTGGACATACCAGTTTTGGAAACTAGACAAGGGGTAGCATGGGGCAAATACTCTCCATTTTCCCTGGCAAGGGCATCTTCAGACATTGGTATTGGGGTCTATAATACAGATTCTGTCACATGTTGCTCAGCAAGGAATGCAGAGAGCACAGAGGGCTTGTGCTAAACGTTCAGGGCCAGCGTGACTCCTGTGACCTCATGCTGAAAAAGCAGTTTTCCTCTCACCAATCCCTTTTCACTAGGAAGCAAAGAGTCATTTGACTCAGGTGCTCTATTTTCAAGAACAAGATCCCATGAATCATGTGTGACTAATACTTCCCTTTCAAAGGAACAACATGGATCCCTAGGAGTGAAGCTGTTGGTTCCCAACAGCCAGCCCTGCTGAAGGGATGGGCCAGTGGCCCACAGCTGACAGTGGCTCAGGGACCAATCTGGAAGCTCATTGTGTGCAAAAGCAAAGCTGCCTGTTCAGCCCCCAGAGCACCCAGTGCTGCCCTGTGGGCTCCAGGCCTTGGAGGAAGAAAACACAACTATCCTTTTGTAATCCCAAGTCCCTCATCCCACAGATGCTCTGCTCCAGTCACCCACAGAGAGGGTATGAACAGAAGAAAATCCTACCTGGACATCTGGATTTTCCAATTGCAACTTTCCCTCCTTGTCATAGGTATAAACTGTGAAATCTTTGGGCAGCAGTTCTCTGCAATGAAAGGGGAGAAGGAATACAAGAGGAATTTCATGGAATGACTGCGACATTGGAGCAGAGCAGCCAGATGGCCCTAATCAAAAGTGTGACAAATAGGTAAATTGCAATTAAATAAGGAAAGATTTAAAAATGAAAACCTTCCAAAAATAACAAAGAAATTGTATATTTTCACAGCAAAATTCAAGAGATCAGAATGGTAGAACAGCTAATGAAACCAAACAAACCACCTCACCTCAGAGAGCAGAAAAAGCAGCAAAACCCATTAAATTGTACTAAAAGCCTGTTTCCAAGTAGGAAAAAAAAACTCTCGCCCTCAGCGTGCTGCACATGCCTCCTCCTCCCCAGTCTGAGGAGGAAGTGCATTGGGAGGTCTCCCATGACTAAGACTGCTGCACCATCCTGGCAATTCCATTGATGTGGTGCAGCTAAATTCCCACGTTTGAGGGTCAGGGCCTTGGCAAGTGGCAGCTGGAGCTCTCCAAGGGCTTGCACAGTTGTGCTCTGTCACGAGGGCAGTTTGGAGCAGCAGGGGCCTGGTGAGTGACCACGTGCTGCTGCTGCAAGCGGCCCCTGACCTGCAGACACACCGAGCCTCTATCAGCTGTGAGCTCTCGGTACTCAGACCTTGGAGAGAAAGTCAGCTTCCTCATTTATTAGTGTCCTTGTGCTACTGAGACAGGAAAACCCACAAAACTAACAATAAACAAGATCCAGACAAAAGTGCAAATATTTACTTGAAATACAGTTCAGCTAGTTTATTTTTAGCTGTGAATAGAAAGAGTTGTAGATTCCCTGGGTCTCCATGGAGTAATCTGCAGCTTCCTGCTCTGAAGGGGGTTCCCCAGGGCCGCAGGAATCAAAAAACATCTCTGGCTGATGGCCAGGACACCAGGACTCAACTCCTCCCACCCTGCAGAGCTGGGATGTACCTGCACTTCCCACACAGAACCCCTGGACTCAAAACTCGTGCGCTACCTGCCAGCTTGTCATCTGGACACAACAGTTTTGAATAATTTAATAATTTAAAGGAATTCATCACTTACTTGTTCTTTTCTAGATGAATGGTGTATTCTTTTCCCTCAATCTCAACAGCATATGACACCTTGTCCTGAATATAAAAAAATGTGCATTTTACTCATGTTAATGAATAAAACAGTCTTTGAAACCAACAAAGGTGGATGAGCCTGAAATTTATTCTATAATTGTCCCTGCCTCCAGAACCCAGCATCCCTTCCTGTGTGACTGGGGAAAAAAACCCCATGAAGGAAATGGTTTCAAAATAAAACTGTGGTTTTCTTATTCTTTCCTTCTAAAACTTCCACAGAAAAGTTCTGAGTCAGAGCCAGAAAAGGACAACACAGCTTTTTTACCGAACATGATGCAAGTTTTACACCCAGACCAAAAACCCACTGCATCAACTCGTGACCTCTGGAGGAGGGAGGCACTTCTGTCCCTCAGCTGCCAGCAGTGCCAGAGGTGATGCTCTCTGCAAGGACAGACACTGCCCTGCTGCCAGGTGAATCCAGCAGCACCCCATGGGCAGTTTTGGGGGGACTTTACTTGGAAGTAGACACTAAACTGAGGATCTGCCTAAGAGTGCCCAGTACCTGGATGGAGGAGCTGTTGGAAGCCTCTCGTCGCTCTCTTCCCAATCTCTGAGGAGTTACAACTTCGTAGGAAGTGAGCAGGGAAATCTCCTGGAAACCTGGAAAGCAGAACAGAAACACTAAAGGCTAAAGGACCAAAGCAATCAAGGGGATGAAGCACAAGGAAGGAAACACTTCTTCAGGAAAAGTCCACACACAGGGGAGCACAGAGCAAACCTCAGAGCAAGGCACAGAGAAAACAGCACACAAACAGCAGAGGAGACACCAATTTTTCCAGAAAGTTTCAAATTGACATCTTCACATCCCAAATACTGTCTTACCAGTACCCATCTCATGGACCACCACTCTTCATCAGCAGGAACCAGCATTTAAGGCAGGTCAGCACAGCAAGGACTCGCTCAGGGATGCCCAGTGTCAAACCCAGTGTCTGTCCTGTGCTGCAGAGCTGCAGAACTGCCCCGTGCAGCCTCTCCCAGAGAGCTCCAGCAGCTCCTGTGCTTCCCCTGGCACAGCTCAGCCTCACACCCCACCCTGCACAGCACAGCCACGCTCCTGACCTGAGGCTGCTGCTAACACTCATTATGCTCTTAGAGAGCTCTCAAGGGCCTCATCAAAACAACTGAGGTGAGACAAATCCCTGCAACAAAGAAGCTGGCACAGATCCCTTTATATATTATTTGCATTTGCAACATCAGACGGATCCCCTGAACCAAACAAGCCCACAGTCCAAGCTCCCTTTATCAGTTTTTGCAAGCAACTGTTTTATATTAACTATGTAAACAACAATAAATTGTGCATGCAAATTGCTTTTCCCATCAGTGGTGGCATCTGCTGGTGCCTGGCTCAAAGCTGCTCTCCCAGGAAGCAGGAGGTTGGCCAAGCCAGATCACAGAAAATATCCAGAGAAATAGAGAGAATAGAGAATTTCCTGGCTCATGGCAAGGGAATCAGTGAGCTCATCAGAGGAGTCTGAGCTTCCCAACAAAGGCAGGGGGAAGGGAACAGCTATCCTCTCTGTCTGCCTCCAGAAATCATCACCACATCTGGGGCAAGTGAGTGAGTGTCTGGTGTCCAAGGTCCTCCAAAATCTCTCAAGTGGGACTGAGATGCTGCATCCAGTTAAAACCAGCCCCTCTGGGCACACCAAAACTCACACTCCATCTCCAAAGGGCCTTTGGCTTCTCTAAGCTGCAGGACAGCACTGTGAGCTCAGAGCCTCCACGAGAGGCCTGCTCCATCCTTTGGAAAATGGGCAGGAGCCCCCACGCAGGCTTTAAGTGCCAGGGGGTCCCCAAAAAGCACCAGGCTGCAGGGACATTCAGGCTCCTTTGGATGCTTTCCCCTCCTCCTCCCATCCCTGGCAAGGTGACAGACACCATCATCACCCTGGGTGAGCACCCAAAAAGGCATCCCGAGGGTCCCCTTCCACACCCTTCCCAGCACTGTCCCTGAAGCCATCAGATCAGCTCCAGCTCCCCTCCCGTCACAGCACACGTGGCCATGGCAGCAGGCCTCACAGCTGTCCTGGCCTGCCACACTTTCTGTCATTTCTGCCACCCGAGCACAGGCACAGCCCCACTGCCTCTCAGGAAGTCACACGGGGCACATGCTGCAGCAGAACTTTCATTAATGCAGTGCTTGTAGACAAAAGGCATTAAAAAAGCAGAGATAAAACTCCTGAAAACAGCCCCTGATATTCACTGGCTACAGAACACGCTGTCAGTGCCTCCCTGGCCTGAAAACAAGGGAGGGAAGGGCTGCTTCCTTCCCTGGAATGAACCACCAGGAGCACACACTGCTGCAATCACTCCTCTCCATTTGTCACTCCCAAGCACACACTCGGACCCAGCCCGAGCCCCGGCAGGTCGCTGCTCTGCGCGTGTTCCCTGCCCACGGCCATTCCCACCCGCAGCAGTGGGGATGGCACGCTTGGGCCAGGCTCCGCAGGCTCTCGAGGCACAGCTCGCACCAGCAGCAGCACACAGCCAGCCCTGGCAGGGCTGGAACACGACACGTTTGCCCAAGAGCAGCTTGGAAACAGAAAACAAGTCAGTGAATCATCACATGAAGCAGAACTGGGAGGGATTTCTGGGAAGAGTACAACTCCAAGGATCCTCTTAGAGCAACAGCACTAAGAGGCCAGTTTTCAAGTCTCTGAATGCTCTGACCGTTCTCTCCCCACTTTCTGCCCTCCCTTCACCACCCCCAGTTTGGGAGGTGATGGGGTGGGAGTCTCCAGCAGGTGTGTCCCTGGCACTGCCCCTCACCTCCCAAAGAACCTGTTTCCATGGTGGGTGCCCTGTGCAGCACTTCACACAGCACCAGCAACCCTCAGGGAGGGCACAGAGTAGCTCAACAACACTCCAACCCAAGGGACAAGTGCAGCCAACCCTGCTCCCACACTTTCCTTCCACAAAGGCCAGTAGAGTTTGGAATAAACTTTTCAGCAAGTTACAGGACTGGTAATCCTCAGGTGCTTTCTGCCCCGGCAGCTGCAGGAGCTGCACCACGTCACCGCTGAGGACATGACATGCTGCTGACCCATTTCCGGGCTGAGATTTTGTTCCTGATCAGAACACCATGACCATATTTATCTCATCTCATCTCATTAAAGGCTGCCATTAATTACCAAGCATTGGAGACAACTAGGAAGATGTGAATCATCTTCCCCTCCGCACCCCAAACCCACCATAGGAATTCCATGCATAGCCCATGGCATGTGGGAGCTTGAAAAGCACCGGAACACATCTCAGCCACAACGACTCTGCAGGCACTGAGGGGTGTTCAGGTGCTCTGGGGGTGCCTGACAGGTCAGATCTGTGTTCAGCAAAGGTCAGACTGTGCCCCCTGCCCTGCCAGACCTTGGCCTGCCCATGGGTCGTTGGCTCAGTTACAGAATCACAGCACACAGCTACATCCACCTACACTCGCACTTCCCCTCAATTATCATCCTTCCTGAGCTGTGACTCCTTCCCAACAACAGAAGGTCAAAGATACACCCTTCAATGCAAGAAAAAAATTAAAAAGAGGGAAGTTCAAACTTTGGCCTCTTACAACACAAAACAAGCTGATTTCACAAAAACAAGCTCATCAGCATGTGAGCAGGTCAGCTGCTGACAGCAAAATTCATTAAGTTAACTGTGGTTATCATCAATTGATTACAATTAATAGCTGAGGGCAGCTGCACGAGTCATTCCACACTTTGGCAGGGGATGGCTCACCAGAAGTGCCAAAGGCATCACCAGGGCTGGGCAGAACCAGCACCAGGACCAGGAGCACCCCTGACCCCAGCCATCAGCTCCTCGTGCACCTCTGAGCCCAGAGGAGGGCAACCAGTCACCCCTCCTCTCCAGCTCCACATCTCTGCATTTCCAGTGTGCTGTCACACTTGGCTCTCCATTCCTGCAGCCAAGGAGCACCCACAGTCAGTGTTTCCTCACACCTCTGCCGTTCATATCAGGCTGCTCTGGCTCCACTCTCCAGTCAGATACCCTGTCCCAAAAAGGCACCACAACCGGGCACAACAGCCCAGGGAGGCCTCACACACACCAAGGCACGCGTGCTGTGTGTGTTTATGGATCTCCACAGCTTCCTCTCACCTCCAAAACAGACAGCACAGGTCTGATTCACCTGCCATTTAACCTCCTCTGACACCCATTTCCTTTCCTGCCAACACGCTCCTGCTCCCCGTTTCTCAGCCCCTCGTACAGACAGTTGTTTCCACCTCAGCAGAACACTTTGCACCATCCTCTCAAAGCCACTTATTTCTGACAGATACTCCTCTCGTGCTCAAATCACTTGGGATTACTATCCCAGTCTTTATGGAGCCTGAGTCCCCTCTGACTGGGAGGTACCAGCTGCCAGCTTGATCTGCATTCTCCACATCCTATTTTCAGAATCATACAGGAGATTGCCAAGCAGTGTCTGAGGAGAAACTTCCATGACCTGGCTTACTTACATACGTCCTTCAAAACAACAGAACCACTGCTGGTGGATTTCTCCAGGCAATGACACACCAGGAAATGCATTTTTTTGGTGCACTTGACTCTTGCACTAAGGTCACAGCTGAAGTAGGATTTTATTTTGGACTACTGCAAGCAAAAACTTCCTTCACTTTCACTATGCAAATATTATCCAAGTCCACTTAAAAATGTTTAGAGGTTTATACAAAACACAAAGATAACAAGCCTTCTTCTAAATGTAGGAATGTTTTCTATGGAGCCAGCAGTCCCAGCTCCTCCCGTACCTCAAACACTAAGGAGTGCCTCAGTGGTGCTTCATCTTCAAAACACCTGGGAACATCTGGCCAGCTGTTCTTCTACAGGCACCACTCCCTGGGACATTTCTTTCCATCTCTGCCTCCCCTGCTCTCACTCCTCAGACCTGCTGGGCCTCCTGCTGTGCTGGTGCCTTTTAGAAGGCAGGAGGAGATGACCAATTATCATGGCAAGAGAAGCAGATTCCTCTGTATGTACTGCTCACCTGGAATATTTGTGGAACATTAAACCTGGCCAGGGCAGTTCATGAAGTTCCTTTTGGTATTTTACTGGGGATGTTGGACGTCGATCAGGTTACGGAGCTCTTCCACAGAAATATTTCCTAGAAAATTCTTACACCCCTTGCTGAAATCCAGACCTATGCTGTAAGTGTTTCCTGTCTAGACTCTCCCCATTCCTTCTGCCCTTCCTAAAGCCTAATTTGTCTGCAAGACAACAGCTCCCCTTGTTCTCCAAAGAGGACTGTCACACGTGCCCACTGGTGCTGTCACAACATCCTCTGCACCTCGGAACCCCCTCACGAGGAGAAGCAGGGTAAAGCCGTGCTGCCTGCAGCAAGAGGAGCCCTGCTGGGGGGCACTGCCCTGAGCGACGGCGTGCCCACGGACAGGAGCTGAGCACGTTCAGCTCACCCACTTCCTCCCCATCTTACCAGCTGGGAACGCCAGCTCAGCTTTCTCAGCTGAGTCCGTGGGAATCTGCTCTCTGGGGACATGGCTGGCTTTACATCTGGCCACCAAAGGGAACTGTGAAATGCACGCTCTCACCTTCCTTTTAATTTTTAGCTTGAGAAAAAATAATGATCAAGACATGCAGAAACTCTGAAGCCATGGTCCTAACTTCCTTTTTCCAAAAGCAAGGCACTGCAAGAGGCAACAGTAGCAACACTGAAATGTCATTCCTCTCTTTCCTTTTCACATGGAGGAAATGACCACAAACCTGCTTTTTGCTGAATGATTGTCCCAGATTTGTTGCAATATGGGTGAGGCACTGCTGTGTTTTCTGTGATCTGAACAGAAGAATTATTTTAACCAAACACCCTATCTCCCCAGAAATTTAAACCCAAGACACTTCAAGAATTGTGGTCAAGCCTGGCTGGAACATCCTGGTGTGTGTACGACACCAAGTATCAAGAAAGAGATGGAGTAGCACAAAGCAGGCCCTGCCTGTGAATATTTTGGATTCATACAGTCAAATCTTGAAGGCTCCTATGGACACAAACAGGAGAGGAAAAGCCACACACACAAATCCCTTAAGGCCACACACCACTGTGTGATTATGGCCATTCAGGAATTTTCTGATAATAGTTTCTGGTAACACATTATACCCCAAGAGTTGGAAGTTTCTACCCTCTCCCTCACGCTCCTACCTCAGGAAAGGCAGGCTCCTTATAGTTCATGGAAGGTTTGGCATTAATAGCTGGGACAGAGAGTTCCAAAGGCAGAGAGGAACACCACCATCCACCATCAGGAACTGGCAGCAGTTTCTTTCCTACAGGCAGGAACTAAACTCTTTTCCCTCAAAGCACCCAGCACCCCACTGGAAGCACAGGCACCTGATATCTCAGAGATGGATAATTCCAGACATCACTCCTCGGCCTCCAGGCAGGCAGCTCCCAAGGTGCTGCACCACCTCTCCAAGCTGACTTTCACCTCACACAGCTCTCACACCCTCCAGCAACAACGCAGCAAGTGAGAGGAAGAGACTCCAGCAGAGTCCCTCAGGGAGAGGCACACACCACATAAGCACTGTCCTCAGCACGAAGCATCAAGTTGTGTATTCCTCAGCTGGGAAGACCTGACTACAAAAACATGCTTTAATGACAAACACAAAAGCTTTACACAGCACATGTGTCCCTTCAAGAGGGGGAAACAATGAGAGAGGAGACATTTCTGCCTGTCATGCACAGCCTTGAATCAGCACCATGAGAGAACAAACAGAACCATCTCAATTCATGATCAGTCCCTGAGGACAGCAGGGGACCAAAGCCTTGACAGCCACGCAGAAGATGGGATGGCACGGAGCGCTGCCCTGCCTCCCCGGGCACAGCAGCGTGCGCGGCTCTGCCCGTTCCCG
>WEZZ01008909.1:73179-99153 GCA_013400585.1 Chloropsis cyanopogon | reverse complement strand
GCTCCGGGCACGGCCACACGGGGCTCCGGGCGATGTCACACGGCTCCCAGCGCGGGGCTCCGGGCACGGTCACACGGCTCACAGCGCTGCTCTGCCTTCCCTCGGAGAGCCCAGCAGCTCTCCTGGGTTTCCCACCGCGTTTTCCTGCTGGAACCCGCGTGGGGGTGCAAGCAGCCCCTGGGACTCACCGAGACACCCCATCAGCACATGAGGGGGCGTGAGGGAAGTGCGGGGCAGGGCACGGCTGTGCCCCAGGACCTTTGGAGGCTGCACCAGCAGCCAGAGCCCCCCGCAGGAGAACACCCTTGGGGAAGGAACAGGATCCGCAGCAGACAGGGAATAATCTGCTTTCCACACGCTCTCCTCCGGCGGCAGCAGCCCAGCGACCCTCCAGGCACACGTGAACCTTCACAAGACTGTGTCCGTGTTCTGCAGGACCCCCGACCCTCGCAGCCTGCAGCCCTCACCGAGCTCTCTGCTCCAGCAGCACCCACGGCTGGATCCGCGCCTGCTGAATTACTCCTTCTCTTCTGTTCAAACTTGCTCTTTTCAGTTTCGGTGCCTGTTCCCCTTTTCCCCGCGTGCCGACCGCGGCAGACCCCAGTGGCCAGCGGCTGCCTGCTGCTCGCCCCGCGCCGCAGCTCTTGCAGTCGGATTCTCACGGTCCCAGCCATCCCTCACTCCCCTCATCACCCCCCTTTCTGTTCTCCTCGCCCTGTTCACTCCCTTCCACCATTCTCCCTCACGAAAGCAGCAAAGGGGGTTTCTCTAGCCGGGCTTTGAGCTGTGGGACCACCTGCAGCCCCCACCACAGAGCAGCCTCATCTCCCCCAGGTCTCAGCAGCCACCGGAACCTCTCTCCATCCACAGCCGAGCCTCAGGTTGCAGAAAGCAGCCCAAAATCATCTCTGCTGGGCCAGCGGGGAGGGAATGTGCTCTGGGACCCCGGGCTCTGCCTGGCAGAGCCCTNCCGTTGCAGTCGTCGCTGAAGCAGCAGCGCACGGTGGCCCCGCCGGAGCCGCCGCGGCGCGCCTGGTCACAGAAGGACTTGTAGGAGCAGGACTTAATGACGCTGTCTGCAAGGAAAGGCAAGGCGACACGGCGTCAGGCACTCCGGGAGCCGGGGGTGTCACCGGCACGGGGGGAAGATCGCCTCGGTCCGTCCAGCACAGCGCAGGATTGAAGCATCTCTCTCCTGGCCACAAGGAGCAGCCACCTCCTGCTCCGCCTCGGCAGATCCCCTGCTTCTCCTCGCCCTCCGGTCCCCTCCCAGACCTCTGGTCCTTCCCCCTGGAGCCCCCAGTCCGCCCAGCATCCTCCAGCCTCGGGACTTACTGGGCGCAGTGATGGTGGCGCAGGCGTCGGCGTACTGGGGGCAGCTGTGCGATCCCTGCTGGTTGCAGTCGTTCTCGCTGGATGCCACACATCTGTGGCATTTCAGAGCTTTGCCTGGGCGAAGAGGAGGACAAGGAGTGAGAGTGACAGCCACGCTCCGTCCCAGAGCCCCCGGTGACCCACAGACACTGGTGACCCCCAGCCCAGGGCTCACAGGTGAGGGCTGGCACCAGACGGAGTCGAGCCACGAGCAGNGAATTACTCCTTCTCTTCTGTTCAAACTTGCTCTTTTCAGTTTCGGTGCCTGTTCCCCTTTTCCCCGCGTGCCGACCGCGGCAGACCCCAGTGGCCAGCGGCTGCCTGCTGCTCGCCCCGCACCGCAGCTCTTGCAGTCGGATTCTCACGGTCCCAGCCATCCCTCACTCCCCTCATCACCCCCCTTTCTGTTCTCCTCGCCCTGTTCGCTCCCTTCCACCATTCTCCCTCACGAAAGCAGCAAAGGGGGTTTCTCTAGCCGGGCTTTGAGCTGTGGGACCACCTGCAGCCCCCACCACAGAGCAGCCTCATCTCCCCCAGGTCTCAGCAGCCACCGGAACCTCTCTCCATCCACAGCCGAGCCTCAGGTTGCAGAAAGCAGCCCAAAATCATCTCTGCTGGACCAGCGGGGAGGGAATGTGCTCTGGGACCCCGGGCTGGCACCAGCAGCCAGACCGGTTCGGTTCGGCGCCTTCCCTCGCGGATTCGGCTCCCCCGTCAATGAGAGGCTGCGAAGGCGGATCTCAGCGGCAGCGTTTATTGGACTGGCGGCGGTGGGACCCCTCCCACAGAGCATCCCATCCCACAGAGCATCCCCGCCCGCGTCCCCAGCCAGAGCGGCGAGGAGCGGCGCCGGGNAAGCATCTCTCTCCTGGCCACAAGGAGCAGCCACCTCCTGCTCCGCCTCGGCAGATCCCCTGCTTCTCCTCGCCCTCCGGTCCCCTCCCAGACCTCTGGTCCTTCCCCCTGGAGCCCCCAGTCCGCCCAGCATCCTCCAGCCTCGGGACTTACTGGGCGCAGTGATGGTGGCGCAGGCGTCGGCGTACTGGGGGCAGCTGTGCGATCCCTGCTGGTTGCAGTCGTTCTCGCTGGATGCCACACATCTGTGGCATTTCAGAGCTTTGCCTGGGCGAAGAGGAGGACAAGGAGTGAGAGTGACAGCCACGCTCCGTCCCAGAGCCCCCGGTGACCCACAGACACTGGTGACCCCCAGCCCAGGGCTCACAGGTGAGGGCTGGCACCAGACGGAGTCGAGCCACGAGCAGGCGCTGCCATGGCATGCAGCAGGATGCAGGATGGGGCCTCACCTGTCCACGAAATTAATGCAAAACTCTTCCAAGTGTGACTCAAAATGATGAGAGCTAAAGCGGGCAGGTGAGCTCTGCCGAGTCCTTGCCCTGCAAAGACTCCCTGGGAGTCCTGGAATTCCTTTTACAGTAAGAACAGGCAGACATAATATTTAAAACCATCCTAGATCTTTGTCTCCTTGTGCCAGATTTCACTTTAATAAGTATTTCGGGGCAGATGAGGGAGAATCCATCCAACCCGTGGGAGCAGCTCCCACATTCTGCGCGTCAGAGCCGACAGTGGTGCGAGAGCGGTGTGAGCCCTCAAAGCGTACACAGCCCCGGAGAAACCCAGGCCTGGAGACCCTGGAGACCCCTGGAGACCCCTCAANAAGCGTACACAGCCCCGGAGAAACGCAGGCCTGGAGATCCTGCCTGAAATGAGGAACCCTCGGGTTTGATGGGCTGGATAAAGGAGCGCCGGGGCTGGAGGTGGGGCTGCTCTCCGCCCTGCTGACCGAGCAGAGCCCTCTCGTGGCGGCGGGGCCGGCTCCGGCCCGGAGCTCCCACCCTCATCTCGGGGAGAATGGGGGAAATTGGGGTTCCATGGGCTCAGACGCCACTAAGCGCCCTCCTTTAACCCACAATGAGCCGGCTCCCGCTGCAGGGCTGTACTGTGTCTCCCTTGCTGTTCCAGGCCCAGCCTTTCACCTGCCCAGAGCTAAAAACACAGTTACATTCATCTTGCCTTGGTCCAAAGATCCTGAAACTGTCCAGAGCTGCCCCTGCTCCATGGCATTGCTCTGAGCACTGCAACCACCCCCCTGCCTTCTACTACGGCTTTTGTGATTATGCCTTGGAGGAACGAGTTTTAGCAGGGAAACACAGCTCTGGCCGAGGGAAGCTGCAGGGTTTTGGCTCAGGAGCCTCCATCAGAGCTGGAGACCAGAGACCCTGTGATCCTGCTGGGCACTGCATGCCCGGGCTCTGTGCCAGTGGCAGAGAGGGACAGGGGGCTTCTCTTGGTGGGACTCCGAGGAGAAAGCCACCCTCCCCCCCAAAACATCGTTTTCCTGCCGGGGTGGGAGCAGCACGGGGCAGGGCCAGCCCGAGGGAGGCGGCAGGGATGGGGCAGCAGCAAGCTACAGCGATTTACCCGACCCTGTGCTGCCCGGAGCCAAGGGGCACTTACTTCCTCCAGCCAGGGACGTGACGATGGCCAGGGCCAGCAGGGTCCTCAGGGCAGGCATCCTCAGCAGTGTGCGGTGTGGGGTGCCTAGCTGCTCTTTTGTCTGAAGGTCTTACAGCTAATCTGCTTGGGTGAGAGCATCGGGGGCTGGGATAATGCCATCTTAGCTGGGGGACGGGACACAGCTCCCCAAGGACAATGGGAGAGGGGCAGAGCACCACACAGGTGCTGCTGCAGGGCTGGGCTCTGCTCCCTAGCCTGCCTCGGAAACATCTCTGGACACAGAACCTTGTGGTGGCTTTGAAAGGTCTCGATCAAGCCCACCTGCTCCACCCAGAGAACAGCCCCTTCCTGGCCACAGTAGCAGCCAAGCTGGGGAAAACCCCTCCAGGTTTTCCAGCCCACTGAAAGAGAAGTGCAAGAGAACCAGTGAAAACCCCTACAGGGCTGGGAGCCCCCACGGAACCATTCCTGCACCCCCAGGGCTCCACACTGCCAGCAGGATTTACCCAAGGCCGCCCAGGGCTGTCAGGGTCAGTGCAGGGATTAGGCCAAGGATTCTCCTGGCTGCCATCCCACTGCTGCCTCAGCTCTTCCTGCTGTCTGAGCTCCTGCCATGGCTCAGGAACACCCCAGTGTGGTGGGAGCCACGGGGCCAGGAAAGTCATCCCAGGTCTGAATGTCAGAGCTCAGAAATGCAGATTTCAGGAACAGATGATACCTGTACTTATTTGAAACCCACTGCCATGTAAACCACATAAATAAAGACAAGACCCATTCTGGAAGGTAAAGCCAACTCCTCCCAAAACTCTCCACCAGCCTCACAAACACCAAGAAAGCTTTCAAGAGTGATAAACACAGTTTTTACTCAGGCAATGAAACATGGAAAAAAATATATTAGTAATCATTATAATAATCTCATTTGTGTGAGTATAACTCTTACAAATATTTACCTGACATATAAAAGGGAAATTATCGTACATATAAAACCGATGGCGATGGCAGTTACACACATGGCTGGAAGCAGAGGGGTGGGAGCCAATGCCGAGGAAGTTCCTGCCTGGGGAGGCCACACGGGAGGGTCGGGGAAGAGATCAGTAGTCGGGGGTTACTGGTTGGCACTTGGTTACAGACAGATCTGCTGGCAAACACACACTGCAAACAGCAACGCAGCAGCAGGGCAGGGCAGGGCCCGCTGCTCCGAGAGGGCATTTACAGGAATACTGCGAGGAACAGAGGACAAACACACCCAGCTGTGACACCGCGCACGGGGACCGGCCATTCCCTGCGCAGTGACAGGGACAGCCTCACCTCGGCACTCAGCTGCACCCATCCTGCCCGCTGCAAACTCACCGTCTGCTTTATAGAGCTACCCCCATCGCGCACGCATTTATAGACGTGGAACTAGAACCATGTTAGAGTTAATTCGTCGTTCCGTAGGAATCTTCTTTGCCCGGGCTGGGGTGCGTGCGGACGGGCAGGGGAGCGCGGCGGCACCGGGCCGGGGGAGGCGGCACCGGTGTGACCGGGTGGCACCGCGAGCAGGACAGGAGGGGCAGGACGGTGTCCCGTGGGCTCCCACCGTGGAGCCCACAGGGGAAAGCTGCAGCAGTGACTGCTGTGTGCGGCTCAGGGGGCTGGGGAAGTGGCCGGGGGTGAAATCGAAACTTCTGCAATTATCCATCAGCTCCGAGGGCCAGAGCGACGCCCCAGGGAGAGACTGAGCTCAGGCTGTGTCACCCTGAGCCAGGACAGCACAGGAGAATCACGGCCCCGAGCAAAGCAGGAGGCTGAGGGCTGCCACAGTCCCCACCCGGACCTGGCTCCTGCAGCCTCACACCGCGGGCGCTGCTGAGGCAGGACAGAGCCCCAGTGCCCCAAAGCAGAAACCAGCCCTGTCACCAGCTCTGAGGGGTGATGCAACGCTGCACTCTGCTTCCTCAAGGGAAAAAGCCAGCTGCCCCAGAAATGTCGGGGTCTCGGGGGTGTGCTTTACCTGCACAGACCCCCAAAGGGGAACAGAAACAGTCCTGGTTGATCACAGGATTGAAGCTTTTTCACCAGCCCAGGAGGGGGACACGTGGGGAGGTCAAGGGGGTTAAAAAGAAAGGGGAAAAAAGGGTTTTTCTTTTCTGTCAACTGTGCAAAGGGTGAATATCCAGCACGAGCAACAGGTGCACTGCTTTGAGTGGTGTCAGCCACTGGTTTCCATGACCAGTCTGTCACTGGGATAACTGGGGGCGTGGAGAGCAGGCTGGGAAGCTGTGTGCTAGGGCAGGCTGCTGACACCTTTGCTTAAGTGTAGAATAAACTCTCTCTATATTATATAACTAATAAAATATAATCAAGTGTATGGCTCTGGCTTAAACAGGTGTTTGCTCTGCATGCTCAACACAGGGAGTTAGAAAATAGAAGGAAAAGAGCTCAATTCTCTTACAAAAAGGTAGCAGCAAAAAGGTTTGTGAAAGTGTTCAACAGGCTGGGCAGGAAACAGTCCAAACTGCAAATATTTCCCTTATTTCACACCTATCCATTCAAGGCAGGGAATCCTCCACCACTGCAGCCACTGCAGCACCCACGGGGGAGCTCAGGGTTCATTTCCTTCCTCCTGCAGCCTCTGAAATGGGGCCCTGAGCTCCCCATGGCACAGGGGGTCAATGGCAACGGCCCTGGCTGTGCAGGTGTCCTACACCAGGTCACCCAGCCCCGGCAGGGCCAGGGCCACAGGCAGGGTGGCCACGGGGAGGATGGATGGGCAGGCCCAGCTGTCCAGAACCAACATCTCCCCTGCTTCTCCTGGAGCAGAAACCTCCTGCCTCCCCTCACCTGGACTGCCCTTGAGAGGACTGAAGCTACTACAGGTTACGTGACTGTTCCAGTGCCCTGGGGTCGTGCCTTGTGCCGTGCCTGACTGGAAGGAGTGAGCAGAGAGCCCGAGTGCCCATAAATGCTCATAAAGTGCAGGAACGCAGAGGTGTCAGCTCCCTTCCTCCGAGGCTGGCACAGCGCGGGGCAGGGAGAGGCTGGGCTGTGCTTCACCCACCCAGCAGAGCCCAGCCTTCCCCGTGCCAGCAGCTCCTCCTGCCACCACCCACGTCCCAGGCAGGACCTGCACGGGGCCAGACCTGCTCTGCCGAGCACAGGAGGACAACCAGCGACAGAGAGCGCGGTGGGGACACAACTGACCCGGCCCAACCAAGGGGGACAGAGCCCAGGGTGTCACCTCCCTCCTGAGAGGTGGCACCAGTGCAGAGGGACAGTGCTGCAGGCCCTGGGAGGGACACACAGGCCCAGGCTGGCCACAGGATTGCCAGGCTGACCACAGGGGTCCCCGAGCTGTGGGAGGCAGCCAGGGAGAGCGAGGGGAGCGGCTCTGCTCAGGAGCCACGGGCCCTGCAGCCCAGCGGGGCAGCTGGACACACGAGCTCTCTGCGGGGGCTCCGGGGTAAGGCAAGGTGCTCAACGTCACGAGAAAAGCAGCCAAGTGCAGCGTGCTGGGCGAGGGGTGCTGAGGCTCAGTCTGACTTTCCCAGTTTCGCTATCAGCTCGTCGCATATCTTGGTCAGCTCCTCAATCTCCTGGTTCTGGAAGAAAAGCAGATCTTGGGGACCCCTGTGGTGGCACAGCTGGGGGATAACACCTGGGATAACACCTATCTGCCACCAAGCATGGGTGGGAAAGGGCAGCCAGCTCCTACGCCTGCCCTGCAGCAGCTCCTCTGTGCACCCAGGCACTGCATGCAGCCCTGGGCTCACCCTCCATCCCAGGCAGATCTCGGTGCTGCAGAGATCTGCAGCAACCCAGCCCCAGCCCACATCTCTGCAAACAGGCACACATAAACCAGCAATGCCCATCCTGCCCAAAAAATCCAAACCAACCCCACAAAACACAAAAAAAACCCCCAAGCAAACAAAAAAAATACCCCAAAAACCAAACCCACGAAGCACCTTCCGGACCAAAAATCTGGAGGATGCCTCCAGCACCGACAGGATGCTCAGGGCGGCAGCAGGAGCTGCTGGCAGGGCTGGCAGAGGGGCAGGGGTGTTACCTTCTGCTGCAGGGTTCTCTCCAGGGACTCCACCTTCATCTGCTCCCTGCGCAGCCCCGCGTGCAGCGCCGCGCTCTCCGCCTTGGCCTTGGCGCGCACCTGGGCGATCTCCTCGTTGGCTCTGCGGGGCCACAGAAGGGCCAGTGCCCACGTCAGGGTGCAGGCAGGAGCACCACAGCATGGCCTGAGGGCATGCAGCAACTGCAGAGCCTGGCTCTGCTCGCCAGAGGGGTTTGCCCCATGGAAACTGGGTGAAACTGGGTGANTCAACTGTGCAAAGGGTGAATATCCAGCACGAGCAACAGGTGCACTGCTTTGAGTGGTGTCAGCCACTGGTTTCCATGACCAGTCTGTCACTGGGATAACTGGGGGCGTGGAGAGCAGGCTGGGAAGCTGTGTGCGGGGGTAGGCTGCTGACACCTTTGCTTAAGTGTAGAATAAACTCTCTCTATATTATATAACTAATAAAATATAATCAAGTGTATGGCTCTGGCTTAAACAGGTGTTTGCTCTGCATGCTCAACACAGGGAGTTAGAAAATAGAAGGAAAAGAGCTCAATTCTCTTACAAAAAGGTAGCAGCAAAAAGGTTTGTGAAAGTGTTCAACAGGCTGGGCAGGAAACAGTCCAAACTGCAAATATTTCCCTTATTTCACACCTATCCATTCAAGGCAGGGAATCCTCCACCACTGCAGCCACTGCAGCACCCACGGGGGAGCTCAGGGTTCATTTCCTTCCTCCTGCAGCCTCTGAAATGGGGCCCTGAGCTCCCCATGGCACAGGGGGTCAATGGCAACGGCCCTGGCTGTGCAGGTGTCCTACACCAGGTCACCCAGCCCCGGCAGGGCCAGGGCCACAGGCAGGGTGGCCACGGGGAGGATGGATGGGCAGGCCCAGCTGTCCAGAACCAACATCTCCCCTGCTTCTCCTGGAGCAGAAACCTCCTGCCTCCCCTCACCTGGACTGCCCTTGAGAGGACTGAAGCTACTACAGGTTACGTGACTGCTCCAGTGCCCTGGGGTCATGCCTTGTGCCGTGCCTGACTGGAAGGAGTGAGCAGAGAGCCCGAGTGCCCATAAATGCTCATAAAGTGCAGGAACGCAGAGGTGTCAGCTCCCTTCCTCCGAGGCTGGCACAGCGCGGGGCAGGGAGAGGCTGGGCTGTGCTTCACCCACCCAGCAGAGCCCAGCCTTCCCCGTGCCAGCAGCTCCTCCTGCCACCACCCACGTCCCAGGCAGGACCTGCACGGGGCCAGACCTGCTCTGCCGAGCACAGGAGGACAACCAGCGACAGAGAGCGCGGTGGGGACACAACTGACCCGGCCCAACCAAGGGGGACAGAGCCCAGGGTGTCACCTCCCTCCTGAGAGGTGGCACCAGTGCAGAGGGACAGTGCTGCAGGCCCTGGGAGGGACACACAGGTCCAGGCTGGCCACAGGATTGCCAGGCTGACCACAGGGGTCCCCGAGCTGTGGGAGGCAGCCAGGGAGAGCGAGGGGAGCGGCTCTGCTCAGGAGCCACGGGCCCTGCAGCCCAGCGGGGCAGCTGGACACGCGAGCTCTCTGCGGGGGCTCCGGGGTAAGGCAAGGTGCTCAACGTCACGAGAAAAGCAGCCAAGTGCAGCGTGCTGGGCGAGGGGTGCTGAGGCTCAGTCTGACTTTCCCAGTTTCGCTATCAGCTCGTCGCATATCTTGGTCAGCTCCTCAATCTCCTGGTTCTGGAAGAAAAGCAGATCTTGGGGACCCCTGTGGTGGCACAGCTGGGGGATAACACCTGGGATAACACCTATCTGCCACCAAGCATGAGTGGGAAAGGGCAGCCAGTTCCTCTGTGCATCCAGGCACTGTGTGCAGCCCTGGGCTCACCCTCCTCATCCCAGGCAGATCTCGGGGCTGCAGAGATCTGCAGCAACCCAGCCCCAGCCCACATCTCTGCANAACACCTATCTGCCACCAAGCATGGGTGGGAAAGGGCAGCCAGCTCCTACGCCTGCCCTGCAGCAGCTCCTCTGTGCACCCAGGCACTGCATGCAGCCCTGGGCTCACCCTCCATCCCAGGCAGATCTCGGTGCTGCAGAGATCTGCAGCAACCCAGCCCCAGCCCACATCTCTGCAAACAGGCACACATAAACCAGCAATGCCCATCCTGCCCAAAAAATCCAAACCAACCCCACAAAACACAAAAAAAACCCCCAAGCAAACAAAAAAAATACCCCAAAAACCAAACCCACGAAGCACCTTCCGGACCAAAAATCTGGAGGATGCCTCCAGCACCGACAGGATGCTCAGGGCGGCAGCAGGAGCTGCTGGCAGGGCTGGCAGAGGGGCAGGGGTGTTACCTTCTGCTGCAGGGTTCTCTCCAGGGACTCCACCTTCATCTGCTCCCTGCGCAGCCCCGCGTGCAGCGCCGCGCTCTCCGCCTTGGCCTTGGCGCGCACCTGGGCGATCTCCTCGTTGGCTCTGCGGGGCCACAGAAGGGCCAGTGCCCACGTCAGGGTGCAGGCAGGAGCACCACAGCACGGCCCCAGGCCATGCAGCAAACTGCAGAGCCTGGCTCTGCTCGCCTGGGTACCCAGAGGGGTTTGCCCCTATGGAAATTGGGTGAAACTGGGTGAAACTGGGCTAATTCAGCTCCTTGAGCCCCTGCACGAAACTCTGCTCTTTCAGTGCCAAGCTAAGCCCGTCCACCACCCACTTCACTCGGGGTTCCGTGTGCTGGTGAGCTCCTGCTCATCAGCTGGGCCCCAGGGCTGCACAGCCCTGCGTGCACCACGAGCACGAGCGCTCTGAGGATGGGAGCCTGGTGAGTGACTGCAAATAGACCGTGAACCTCAGATTCTCCATTAAAAAATGAACGAGCGGAGCTCAGAGAATGCGTTCAGGGATTTGCTCTGCCTTGCTTAGAGACACTTCAGCCCGAGGTTGTAAAATGCAGCTTTTCACATCATTCAGCTCCTGCCTCCCAGCCCCTGGAAAGCAAACGAAGCCGCTTCCCTACAAGGTCTTGGAGCACCCAGCAATCTCGTGCATGACCTTACTTGTCTAATTTTTCTTCTGCGTGGACTTTCAGGGCCTGATACCGCTGCTCCTCCTGCTTGACACGGGTCAGATAATCTTGAGCACATTTCTTCAGAGCTTCTTCATTCTGGAAAAGAAAGTACATCCATCTGCGTTGGGACTGGGCACAAGGACAGTGCTCTGACGGGATGACAGACACTGTTCTGAGTGCAAGAAAAAAGGTTTTAAAAAAACCCAACTTCTGCTCTATGCTGGAGCCCCTAATCCAGCTCAGCAGCATAGAAACATGGGGTGTGACTGCACAGGAACCCTGTGCCCAGAGCTGCGAGCTGTGGGGAGAAAGGGCAAGCCGAGGTAAGAACCTTCTTAAATCCTTCCAGGACGCCCTTCAGGTTTTCATATCTCCTGAACAGATCTGACAGGGACCTCTCCACCGAGTTCAGGTCTGCCAGGGCCTGGTCCTTTTCCATGGTGAGCTGCTGCAGGTTCTTCTGAGATGTCATGTTTGTCCTCTGCTCGTCCTCTGGGATGCAGAACAAACAACAGGGACACAGTGGTTGAGTGGGGACGGCTGTGGCAGCCAGCTCCCTGCCCCGCACACCTGGCCAGGTGACAGCACCTCACCTATCATCTGGGCAATGGTCTTTTCATACTCGGCCACGATTTTCCTGTGAGGAAGAGGAAAAAAAAAAAACAGGTGAGGGGCCACTGATTTTGGAGACGTGCACCTCCAGCTGCGCTGGCAGCAGCCTGCCCCACAGGAGGCCCTGCCACCCCTGCACCCCCAGAGGAGCACGGACACAGGGCCCAGATGTTGGGGCTGCACCCCAGATGTTGGGGCTGCACCCCAGATGTTGGGGCTGCACCCCCCATCAGCGCTGCCCCAGACCAAAACCTGCCTCTGCCACTGGCACAGCTCACGGGGTTTTATTTCTGCAGCAAATATTTCTGCGGCTTGGCACAGCACCAGCACCGAGAGAACGTCCCCGCCAAGACACCCCGCCCTGGTGGGGCTGACCCGGGTCCCCCTCACACCCTGCCCGGAGCCCTGCAGGGCACAGCTCCCACCTCATCTCCAGCACCTCCTGCCGGCTCTCCTCGTATTTCTTCTTCCACTCGCTGGCCTCGATCTCCTTGGTGATTATCTGGGTGGCAGCAGACACGGGACCCTTGGGACGTGCTCTGAGGGGTCTCCCCTCTCCGTCCCACGAAGGGGATCAGATCCCCCCTCCCGGGCAGAGCAGAGCCGCCCCTGCTGCTCTGGGATGAGGTCCAGCGAGGGGCAGGGGGATGGGGACAGGGACAGCCCCGGGGGACAGGGACAGCCCCGGGGGACAGGGAAAGGGCTGGTACCTCTGAGGGACAGCCCCGGGGGACAGGGACAGCCCCGGGGGACAGGGAAAGGGCTGGTACCTCTGAGGGACAACCCCAGGGGACGGGGACAGCCCTAGGGGACGGGGACAGCCCTAGGGGGACAGGGACAGCCCTAGGGGGACAGGGACAGCCCCGGTACCTCCTCTCTGATGAGCGTGAGCACGGCTGCCTTCTCGGACTCGCTGAGGCAGATGCCAGCCAGGGGACTCTCGCTCCTGCTCACGCTGGGGCACTTGTCCACGGAGCAGAGCCCGGGATTGTCCTGGGGGAACCACCCAGCTGGGATGTCGGGGGGTTCTTTTCAGCCTCCTCCCCCGTTTTATCAGCACTGCTCACGTCCTGCGTTTCCCTGCCTGCACACAGAGCCCAGAGCCTGCCCCTGGCAGAGCCTGTGTGAGGTGTCAGTGCCGTCCCTCGCCAGGAGCACACACAGCACAGCCGTGAGCGGCCCCAGGGAGGCAGAACCCCAAAAGGGAGACCCACCGAGGGCCCATCTCGGGAGGAGGAGACCCAGCCCCAAGCACAGATGTGCTCACACCCAACTTCCCTTACCCCATGGCTGGTTTAAAAATATCCCCAGCCTCTGGCCCAGGTGCTGGCACTGCCTGTCCCTCCTTTCATCACCCAGACAAGTGACAGCCGTGCAGGATGTCCCTGAGGACGGGCCACCATAAATAGAGACGTGCTGGGAGGAAGGAGGCAGCCTGCTCCTCGCGTTGTGAAAACGAGAGCACTGGAGCACTTCTCCCCTCCCCTCGAGCTCCTCGAGCCCTTCCTGGCCCTCCCAGCTCTGCTGTAGCCACGGCCAGAGGTGGGAGCCACCCCCGGGGCAGCTTTGGGGCCGCCTCCCACCGCTGAGGAGGAGCTTTGGCAGCAGCAGGTGCCTCCCAGCAGCAGGTGCACACCTGAGCAGGTACCTCTGGGGTGGCACCAGCCCACCCCCCTGGGGGGGACCAGGGCCTGCCCAGGCTCTCCTGGGCCCCAAACCAAAGGTTCACTTTGCCTCACGTCCTTGTGGGGCTCAGCACAGTTAAATCTGTCTCAGAGGCTGGTTCTGCTGACGTTGCTAATCTCATGGTCACCTGCTTGCCAACCCAAGCAGCTTTGGCCAGGGCTGCCGGGCTGGCACAGCGGGCCCCTGCAGCAGAGAGGTTTTGGGGCTCCTCGGGGTGTGTCAGGGGTGTCCCAGCACAGTGCTGCTGCTGCTGCTGCCAGGGTCAGCGTGGCTGCAGAGCCAGGGCTGTGTCCTCTTCCCCCATCGCTGCTGCCAGCAGGGCTGAGGATCCCTTGCAGAATCATCAGAGCCAGCCCTGGACACCCCACGTGAGCCACAGCCCGTGCCTGGCAGCTCATCCCCTCCCCAGGGTCCCCTCTGCCCTGCCCCTGCCCTTCAGCCGCTTCCCAGAGCAGCCCTGGCTCTGCCCTGCCCCTGCCTCCCCGCCTGCCTCCCGCACCCCAGCGCCCACCCAGCCGGGCTCAGCCTTGCCAGGCTCCTCCAGGCCTGCTGGGAAATCTCTGCTATTTTTATCAGGTCCCTGCGTGGGCTTGTCAAGAATTTTACCTCCCAGAGAAACTCATTTCAGAAAGGAAAAAGCGAGAGGCACTCACAGGGAAGATGCCAGGCCCTCCCTTCTCCATCTGCTTGCAGATCTCCTTCTCAAAACCTAAAGACAATGGAACACAACCTTTTATTGGTTTGGAAACAGCGCCCTGGGCACACACACAGATTTTCTGAGACAGAGGAGGGCACCTCTGAGCCTCTCTGTCCCCCGAGCTCCCCCTCCCAGAGGCGTCTTTGCCCTTGCGTGGAATCATTTTGGTTGGAAAAGCTCTTTAGGACCATGGAGCCCCCAGCATGCCAAGGTCACCGTCAAACCCTGTCCCCAGGTGGCACAAGGTGCACCCTGCCAGCCCCCCAGCGCTCCTGAGTGCAAACCAACACTCCCCTCTGGTGGCAGCCCGGCCTGTGCCCGTGTCCCCAGGGCTGCCACCCCGAGCCGCGGCGCCCGAGGGGGAGCAGGAGCACGGGACGTTCTGCGCTGCAGCAGGTGCTGGGGCAGGGCAGCTGCTCGGAGCAGCCCGAGGAGGAGCAGCCCGCGGCAGCCCGTCTGAACGCCCTCCAAAGGACCGGCCAACAGCCCCTGCCGCTCCCGACAGCGGAGAGCGGAGAGAAAACAGCCCCGGCCACCGGCAAGGCGGGGGACATCCCGAGCCGGAGACACCCTGATCTGGGGGACACCCCGAGCTAGGGGACACTCTGACTCACGGCGGGGACACCCCGAGCCGGGGGACACCCTGCCCCACAGAGGGGACAACCCGAGCCGGGGACACCCTGAGCCAGGGACACCCCGAGCTGGAGGACATCTCGAGCCAGGGACACCCCGCCCCACAGGGGGGACAGCCTGAGCTGGGGACACCCCTAGCTGGGGGACACCCCGAGCTGGGGACACCCTGCCCCACAGAGGGGACACCGCCTCACAGGAGGGACACCCCGACCTGGGGGGACACTCTGCCTCACAAGGGGGGACACCCCGAGCCGGGGACACCCCGAGATGGGGGACACCCCGAGGGGTAGGTAATTCATGGGCAGCACTCACACAACTGCAAACACAACTCCTGTGTTAACCAGGCAGGGAACAGCGTGCTTAGAGAGCTCAGCCTGGCGGGGAAGGAGGGAATGTGACACTGGTGACCGCAGACTTCCCAGCGTTTCCCTCCTCTTATCCTGGTGCCAGCAGCTGCCCCCACAGCTCCCAGCCCATCGCTGCCGAGAGCACCACGCACCTGCCCGGCCCTCTGAGACCAGCAGAATAAATAAACCCTCCAGCCTCTCCCTTCACCGTCAGATCTTCCTCCCCTGAGGACAAAGGACCATTCTCCGTGGAGCTGGCAGCCCAGCACAGCCATCAGGGGAAGTGATTAATGGGTTCCTGCAGAGGGGCGGGCTGCAAACCCCCCGTGGCGATTTCTCCTGCTTGCACCTAGGACTTGGCCATTGATTAAATGCCATGTTGCCTGGCTTTTAATTATTTTGTAATGGCTTGGTCAGAGAGGCTAATTACGTGGGAAACTGACAGCAGAATTCCACCGGGAGCAATAACTGGGGTCTCTGCAGGCATTACTGAGATCTCCACCAACCACAGCCCCCGAGCCAGGACACCAAGCCTGGCAGCTCTGCTCCAGGCACGGGCTCCACGCAGGGACCCTGCAGCCCAGGGGTCGGGCAGGATGCTCTGAAGGGTGGACAATCGTTCTGCTCAGCAGTGAGCGCTGGCAGGGAGCACCACGGGGAGGGAACCTGGTGCCCGAGCCACGTCCCACTGGAGCATTGTGGGGAGAGTGCTCTGTGCCCAAAGTCTAAATAAACACAGCCGGGACCACTCTGGAAACAGCGCAGGAAAACAATGGGAGGTTGCACCAGAACCTGCAGCAGCCTCCAGCCCTGTCAGTGCGAATAAACTCTGCTGAGGCTGCAGCACCAGCTCCTTGCCAGAGGCTGCAGAGGCGCCCTGGGTGCAGCCAGGGTGCATCCCAGGGCTGAAGGCAACCAGGCTCTTCCTCACCTGCCTCTGCTCTGTGCTTCGCTGCAGACACGGGGACGTTGGAGCACTCGAAGTACTCCAGGTCATCTTCTGCCTCGGCCTTCTTCTCCAGCCCGCCTGGTTTCTGCGTGCACGTGGTGGAGGCCAGCTTCTCCTCATCGGTGGCACGCCCATCCCGGTTTGTGATGTCTGGGATCTCTGAGATCAGCACTCCTTCCTCCTGCAGGATCAACACACGCAGTTAGGCAAGGTCTGCGGGGATCAGGCCACCAGGTGAGCTGCTGGACACTCCATGGATGGCTTAAAGCCCACAGGTGAGCCGCTCCCCACCAGCCCTCCTCCCTCCCCATCAGGAGCTGCCCACAGGGGAGATGCCAGCCCAGCCCTCCCCAGCAGCATCCCTGTGGGATCCAGCAGAGCCCACCCGCAGCCCCAGGATGAGATCCCTCCTACCTGAGCGCTGATGTCCAGGACCAGGGGCTGCGCCTCGTGCTGCTTCACCTTGCAGCCGCTCCTGCAGGAGAGAGGAGCAGCAGCTGAGGGCGGTTCGGGGGCACTGAGGGGGACGTGGGAGCGCGTGGCAGACAGCCCAAGCAGGGGGAGGCAGCCCCAGCAGCAGCTGCGCCCACCGCGTGCCAGCACCCCACTCACCCGCGAGCGCCGAGGCAGAGCGGCTGCTGGGAGGGACGGAAGGAACGGGCAAACAAAAGACACCACTACACAGGAGTTGGGTTTGTCTGTGAGGTGTTTATTCCTGAGGAAGGTAAGGATTGCAGCCAGGGCCCCAAGAGGCGAGAGAGGCAAAGAAGGATCTCCCTCGCCGCGCCCTCACCCTGCGTGTCCACCACAACGGCACCCCAGGCTTCGGTGCACGGCAGCTTTCTGCAGGAACAACCACGTCCAGGCTGTCTCATGCCCTGTCCCTGCAGCTGGAAGTTTGTCTGGGACTTCTCCACAGCATCCACATCTGCCACGTGAGCCAGGCCCGCACGGCCAGGGCAAGGTGCTGTGCCCGGAGCAAACGCTGTCCCAAGGAGAGGGGCCCCTCGGGTGGGCAGCGCAGCCCAAGGAGGTCTTGCAGGTGGTCCCCTTGCCCTCCAGGGAGGAGGCAGTCCCTGGAACTCCATCCCAGGCTCCTGAAGACACCCATCCAGAGGCCATCTGTGCAGGACTGCAGGCACAGCCGCATCCCCACACACCGGGCACAGCAGCGGGGGCACGGTCCCCGTGGGAATGAGGGTGGGACAGCACGAGTTCCTCTCCTGCACCTCACCCCCTGACACTTCACACTCAGGGATCTCCCAGGCTCCTGACCCCCCAGGAGACACTTGCTGAGCTGGAACAGCTGGTGTGACAGCCCCTGGGGAGGGACCCCAGCCTCCAGCCACGGCACTCCCTGCACGGGGACACAGCCAAGGCTGGAGCAGGACTGCAGGGAGCTGTTCCCAGTTCACGGAGCTGTTCCCAGTTCACGGAGCTGTTCCCGGGTTCATGGAGCTGCCCCCACCCTCTGCACTCTCCAGCCTCCCCCCCACCGCACACATGCGCAGCAGAGCACAGCGAGCGACGTGGCGCGGCACACGCGGGGTTCTCTGCACGCTGCCATGCACGCCTGGGCCACACCGAACCATTGCTCCGGGCTGCTCTTCTCCCTCATGCCCGGCCATGAGCCAGTCAAACTTGTCAGGTCCTCACCCTCCTCTTTTCTGCACCCCCTCCTGTGCCAGGGCTAACCCATCACCTGGCAGCTGGTTTGAGCTGCCCCCAGCACCAAGGTGACAGCTCTGGATTGCACAAAAACCTGCTGCCCCTCCAGTAGCTGGAGGTTTGGAGCCCCTGTCCACCATCAGAAGATGCTGCAAGGCGGCATGCTGCGAGGGCAAGCACAGGCGTGTGCCTCCGCTGCAGCTCAGCTCAGCTCAGCTCTCCTCCCTCACTCCCAGGCACTCACCAGGCCAGGCCGCCCTGGGGACCCGCCAAGGGACACAAACCAGACAGCAGAGAGCACAAGTCAAAGGGCAGAAGGAGCCAGCATGCCATGGAGACAGGTGGGGCAGCACGCACCCAGAGAGAGGACAAAAACAGCAAAGGAAAAGAGGAGGAATACAGCAGAGAGTACTTACAACAGAAAACAGAGAAATTTCACTTGCTCAGTAGTCCTGATGCACCAAAGCACGGACAGGGAGAGAGACAGACAGATGGAGAGAAGAAGAGTGTGTGAAAAGACCTGAAGAAGAGTGTGTGAACAGCCCTGGGTGTTAACTCTGCCCTGGAGAAGCACGGTGAGCTGCCTAGCTCAGTCTCTGGGAAGGCACACACACACAGGACACTCTGACCCTGCATCTGCACAAACCTCACTGCCAGGGCAACATCCTGCTGCCTGTGCTGCCCCAGGGTGACAGGGAACGAGCAGAGGAGTCCCTGCTGCTTCCCCTCCCCACTGGCTCTGCTCACCCGCAGCCACACATGGCAACACCAGCTCTCAAAAAATTTTATCCACTCTCCGTAAAGTATTTCCTGGACAAAAACATCCAACACGGCCTGATTTTTGCCTGTGAGGTTTTCTCTTTCTCTGTTAAAACCCACTATCTAATTTTCTCACTGGAGAATCCGACAGCAGAGTGAGAGTCTACCTGTCCAACCTGTTCTCTTTCTCTGACATAAAAGAGAAATTCAGTGGCAGCTCACAAAAGGTCTCAGCTACGTTTGACCAACCACGCCTGCATCCACCAGCTCCTGCACCTCCCTGCACAAGTCCAGCAAACGCGTCGGCTCCAGCCTCCACCGCGGGTTTCCTCGGACACCACACCTGCACCCTGACCCGCCAGCTGCACCCCCCAAAGAGGGGATCCTGCAGTGGGTCCCAATCCAGCCTTCCCTCGGGACTCAGGACAGCGGCACGGCTCCGGAGCACCTGTCCCTCTCCTCCCACCAGGGCAGGGGACAGGCACGGGGAGCTGCCCTGAGCTGGGACAGCAGGCGGCTCAAACCGCGCCACCAGCAGAACCTGGGGTGCACAGCAGGACTGGGGGCTCGCCCAGGAGGCACCAGGGCAGGAGCACAACCATCATCACCATCACCTGCTCCATCACCACCTCCGTCACCTCCTCAGCACGGCTCTGCCTGCCCGTGGGGAGCACAGAGGGGGCTGCAGCCCCGGCTCTGACACACTGGCACTCACGTTATCAGGCGTGACTTGGGCTTCCTGGGGGAGTCTCTGCCTTTCAGGGCATCCTCCTGCATCTCCAGGGTCTGAGATTCGAGGATTTCATTGAGGCTGTTGTCTGCAGTGGAGCAAGAGTCAGCGTCGGTGCTGGCCAGCGTCTTGGTGGGCTTGAACGGATCCATGGAGTCAAAGTTATTGGGGTCAAACTGGTAAGAGCCCTTGGGGAGAACCGGTGAATTTTGCAGGGCTGAGCTGCCACTGAGAGAGTTGAGGCCGGGGCCGTCCCAGCCCGTGGGCCCCAGCTGGGAGGAGCCCCGGGGCGGCGGTGGCTCTGGGGGACCCCTCTCTGCATCCTCAGCGGGTTTCCTGGGGGGCTCCCGGTGCCTCTTCGGGGTCAGCTTGCTGGCTGGGATCCTGCTGTCCCTCCTGGGTGAAGCTGGCTTGGCCTCCAAGCTCTCTCTAGCCTCTGCACAATCAGCCCCAGGTTTCGGGACCTGCCCTGGGGCCTCCAGAGCCGGGTCCCCGCCCAGCTCAGTGGGATGGGGAAGGCGTTGTGGGGCTGCCATGGCAGAGCTCTGCAGCTGGCAGGCCTCTGCCACCGAGGGGCTCACACTCCTGTCACGCTGCTCAGGGTCATGCTGGCAGGATGCCTGGGTCTCCTCTGTGGCTTCATCCGTTCTCCTCCCCAGGGAAGGTGTTTTCCCTTTCCCGAGCTGCTCCTGGGCCAGGGTCTCAGCCCTCAGCTCCAGCAGCCCGGTGCCAGCATCCGCCGTGTCCCCTCCTGGCATGGCCCAGGTGGCTGTGCCCGCATGGGGCACGGGGGCTGGCGCCACGGCAGCGTGGCCAGGGTCAGCCCTGCAGCCCAGCCCGGCCAGGGGCTGCATCAGGGCCGAGTTGTCGGGGTCAGTTTCCCCTTTGGCATCCGAACCGGCTTTGGGGGCTCCAATCTCTGGCTGAGCCTCATCTTTGGGGTGCTTCCCAGGCGAGCTGTCCCAGCGGGCTTCCCCTACCAGCAGGTCACCGTGGCCACCTGGCTCTGGAAAGATAAAAGGAGATGGTTAAACCCCGACCTGCAGCGGGCTTTCTGTGCCCTCCTCACAGCTGCTCCGGGGTCGGATTTTATGGGGGATCCCCTGACTCACAGCTCAGCTTCCCTCCTGCCAGACAACAGGGTTGGGCAGAGAGTTAAAAATTAGTGAGAAGGGTTCAGGGACGCACAGGCTGAGGCAACACCACAAAATGTGAACAAGCAGGCCCCAGGGAGAAGGGGAATGGGAAGATGTGCTCAGTAAGGAGCAGAAAGAGGCTGCAGGAGGGATCTGGGGCTGCAGGAGGGATCTGGGGCCGCGGGCTGGACGTGCCCAGGGCAGGAGAAGCTGCCTGTGGCACACCAGACTGCTGTCAGCCTCTTCCAATGACAAACCCTGATCCATGACTTAATCAGCATCACTCCAATCCTTCCCCCTCAATCCTTTTACTGTTTAATCTTTTCTTTGAAATCAAGGCATGGAGAAGATGCTTTATCTACTGGGGCACCCTGAAAGCTGCACCCACCGAGCACCCAGAGCCAGGCTGGTGGTGCAGGTGTGCCCAGGCACGAGAGGAAAACATCTGGTGTTTCTCCTGCACCCCAACCAGAGACAATTGCACAGGTGGCACCTGCAGCCCTCACAGGCACCTTTCTGGGGAGACACAGTCAGCCAGGCCCTCCAAGGGCAGAACAGAAGCAATGCTCTCCCAAGGACCAAACTGGCTTGAAAACCTGGCTGGGAAGAGGAGCCTGGGTGATGAAGAGCTTGTGCCAGGGAAATCTGCCTGTCCCTGCCCCAGCCCTGCCCTGGTGACAGCTGCACAGGGGAGTCACCTCGAGCAGCCCCCGTTTGGCAGGGGGACACCGACCAACCCACAGCCCCCCATCCCCGAGCACCAAGGAGAGATTTTTCCCATCACCAGGCATTTGCAACCAGCTCATGTGTGCTGGTAACGGAGCGAGTCACAGGCTGGCAGAGGAACAGTGAATCAGGCAAATATCTGGTCCCAGGACGTGCAGCCAACAATCCTGACTCAGTTGATGGCTCGTGGTTAGCATAATTGATCCCCAGGATGCTAAAAGCCATGAAAATGAATCATGTGGGTCTGTGTCCTCCCTGAGACTGCAAAAATGCTTCCTCTGACTGCAAAAAAAAAAAAGCTCCCTCCAAGTAGACGTTGCCTCGATGCCCCAGAAAATGCACCAGTAAACACAAATCCAGTGGATGAGTACTTGGAGTGCAGCCAGGAAACAGTCTGAGGCAGCGCCTGGCAGGCCTTCCCATCATTAGGAACCAGGAAAACCTCCTTAACAGACCCCAAAGAAAACTTTATTACACTCGCTGTGCTGCTCAGCTGTTTGAAGCCTTCCTGAGACAGCCCTGAATAGAAGAACAGACTTCAAAGTCAGGGCAAAAGGACTATTTAAGTGCATTTTGCGTTCCCAGCGGAAGGTTTGGCAGCCGCTGCTCTCACAGACATGAGCCCATCCTGGTTTCTAACCCAAGCAATGAGTAATTACTTCTTGAATAACAAGCAGCCGGCACACAAACTGCCTCTCCACGCTGTGGTGTCTACAGGCTGGGGAGGAAAGGCCACAGCTCAGAATCATTTTCCCACAAAAAATCAGAAGAACCACCCACCCGGGTTCTCCAGTTTTGTGATTCCCTCACTCTCTGCACCCAGGAGCGCTCAGCTACTCAGCCCCCCGCCCAGCCAGCCTGAGAGCTGAGGAACTGGGATATACTGGGAGGCAGGAGGCACGGGCAAAGGGCAGCTCAGGTGCTCGAGGATTGTTTTGGGATTCTTGTGCAGCAGAATTGTCCCTCCTGAAAGCTCAGGGGGGTTTCCCCTAGTTCCTCCCCTCTGCATTTCTTCTGCCCCCAACACGGCACGACAGGAGCGCGTGTCCCTGTGGGAACGATTACACAGGACACAGAAAACAGTGCCCTGAAGGGCCTTGGGGTGCACAGGAGCAGCCCAGCTCTCTGCCCCAGCCCCTGCAGCACTGGGGATACCTCAGTGCAGCCCTGGCTCCCCCCACGGAGCCCTCCCTGCTCTCCTGTGAGTGCTCCACCGCGCCCAGCTCCCGCCAGCCCCGGGCAGGCACGCTGAGAGCAGCAGCGCTGGCTCCGCACGCACTCCCCTCGCCCCCGGCTCCTGCCAGGGAAACCAGCCCGTCCCCCGGCCCTCTCACTGCCCAGATCCTCCTTGTGGGCCAAAACTGAGCTGAACTCGCCCCGGGAGAAGGCAGCACTGACCGTGCACAGCTCTGTCCCCCAGACATCCCAGCACATCCCTTACTGCAGCGTCCCGGGAAGGTGACCCTGAGGTCTCCCGCTCCACCTCTGGCACTGTGCCCTGCAGGGGGGGACAGTTCAGTCCCAGCACGAAAACAGACGCTGTCAGAGCATGGCACACAGCCCAGGGCCCGTGCCAAAGGCACACCGAGCACGGGGCACCGGGTCCCATCCACACCCGGCTGTGTCCTGGCTGTGCACGGGCTGCAAAGCTGCTCCACAGCCGGGTCAGTACCTGGAGGGGATGCCACAAGGTGAAACCAGAGATTTTTTTACTTGCTAAAGGAAAACAGTCAGGACAGTCTGGCACCGCAGTAATAGACACGTTGTGCCTCTGCATTTTAATTGCTCCGCTTGTGTTCCTCGGGCTGAAATTAAACACAAACACCGACTGAAACAGCTTTCCGACGTGCCAGCCCTCAAACGAAGCAGGAGCACTTGGCAGTGCTGCGAGGCAGAGGCTCAGAGCCCTGTCCATGGCACAGGCAGCACCAGGAGAAGCAGCAGCGATCCCTGCCTGGCCCCCGTGCCAGAGCACCCCCTGCGCTCTCGGGGCCCTGGATCCGCTCAGGGCAGCCTGGCTGTGAGTCACACACTTGTGTCTCAGCACAGGATATCTGCCCCGCACACACAGCTCAGTCCTGCACGGCCCAGCACTGTTTTCCTCTTTTGGCTTCCCGTTTGTGTTTAGCAGCCGTTGATCTATTTTTAAATCTATTCTGTTAAGAATTAGCATACCGGCAGGCGATGCTAAGGCACCGGAAAACACGTGCCCCGCATCAGGGTAACGGCAGCTCCAGCACTGACGGCTCCAGATCTGCTGCTCCTGCTCATTTCCTGGTGCACAATATCGACCGGCAGATCACCGGAGACAACTTGAGCAGGAATGGGACAGAATCAGTCCCACCATCCGAGACCACAAGAGGAAACCGAGTGATCCTGAGTGGGCGCAAACCCTCCCTGCAGCCCCCTCCAGGGCTGAATTTCTGTCCCCAAGGACAGGGTTTAACACGCCCAGGTCACCTCTTGGCTGTGCACGGAGCAGCCAGCCCCAGAGTCACAGCTTCTGCCACTCCTCAGCCGATTTATTCCCAAGGCAGGGTGAGGCTGCAGCTCTACCACAGACAGTGCCTGCTCCTGGCTGTCCCTCAAGGCCAGGGGCACCGTGCCTGCCCCAGGTGCAGCTCTGGCGCTGCCCCCAGACAGCCCAGCAGGGCCAGCAGCTGCTCCCCAGGCACTGCAGGGCTGGGGCTGTGCTGACACGCAGCCATTCCATGGCACTGCCTCGGTGCCACTGCTGCTCCGAGCTGCAGCCAGACCCAGGGGCTGGGGCTGCTCTCGAGCAGCAGCAGGCAAAGATGAGGCCCTAACGCATGGATTGCACCGGTGCTGCAACAGCCCAGGGCGCCTCTGCACACTGCAAACCCACCTGCACCCGGACAATCCCTCCTCTCCACCATCCCAGACAAATGAAAAGACACAGCCAGAGACACGGGCAGGGAAGGGCCGGAGCCAAGCGTGGTGGCACCGCAGTTTGGCTCTGCCGGCTCCAACATCCCACTCCCTGCCAGCCAGCACAGAAAAACAGCTTTTGCTGTGCCCTGGTCTCCAGAACACTGGGAGCTTTGTGTGCAGGAGCAGAGACTGCCTCGCTGCTCATCCCAGGACAAGGGGCACAGGCACCCACGGGCACAGTGACACCCCGGAGCCTGAAGCAATGCACTTCCCTAAGCTGTGCCAGAACTGATCCTCCTACCTGCTAGGGAAGCCTTCATCCCTCCCCGCCTTCCCAGGCGTTATCCCCAAAGTAAAGATGTCTCCATCATCCCCCCTTAAAAGGATTATTCCCAGAGCTGTGATTACTGGAAGCACGAACCGAGCACTCCCTCCACCACAGCAAACAAACACGAGATTTCCACGGGGCTGGATGAGCACCCAGTCCCACCCCAACAGCAGAACAGCACCCCAGGAGATGGAGAGCCACAGCATCCTGCTACTGACACGGTGCACACTGCCCGGGCTTCTGCACAGCAGGGCCCACGGCCAGGACCGAGCCCACGTGCTCTGAAACCAGCCCCACGAAACGCTCCCAGCCGCTGCTGCGAGCCGCCAAGGAAGGCACAGCCCTGCACATCACACTCCAGGGTCTGCAGCAGTGAGGGGCAAGAGAGGGCAGGGAATGCTCAGGACAGCCTGCCCAGGACCTCCTGACCACCTCACAGCGCCCTGTGCCTCGGAGAGGCTGCTCTCCTGCAGCCACCCCGGGGCTCACAAACACCCCAACACTGCCCAGCCACCCTGCCCCACCGAGAGCAGGGGGAAGGGGAGCTCTCCTCCCTGCCCAGCCCCACCGAGAGCAGAGGGAAGGGGAGCTCTCCTCCCTGCCCAGCCCCACCGAGAGCAGAGGGAAGGGGAGCTCTCCTCCCTGCCCAGCCCCACCGAGAGCAGAGGGAAGGGGAGCTCTCCTCCCTGCCCTGCCCTGATAACCTCCCCTGGGCTGCTGCAGCCCTGCCAGAGCTCCAGAGCTTCCTCCCAAAACACAGCAGCACAAAAACAGAGATAAGCACCAAGATCAGCCACGGACACCGGCACAAACCCCTGAAGAGGAGGGTGTGGGGACAGTGGGGAGCTGGTCCTCAGGAGGCCATGGGCTAATGGGGAGCCTCACTCAGGGGAGCAGCAGCAGTGTGGGGCATATGGACAAACCTGCAAAACAGCTCAGGACCCACCAGCAAAGGAAACCTCACACAGTCAGAGCAGATCCCACACAATTTCTCATAAAACGGGGTCTAGCAGCATTGAGCTTTTGCATCTTTAGCAGCAGCTGCTCAGTGAGGACACCTGGCACCTAACTCCAAGGGAAAATGGCCTGTGCAATGAAATCCCCAGCACTGACCAGCCTGGGGGACACAAACCTGGCATCCTGCCACTCCTGTGCAAGAGCCAGGGGTGAGTGACACACGAGTAAGGTGCCGGCAGCCAGCAGCAGCCAGGGCAGCCCCCAGGCTGCAGGGAAAGTGTCAGAGGAACGTTTAACTGATAAAATAATTCCACAGCACCCTCGGATTCCTCTCAATCAGCCCATCACAGCTCGTTGTGGAGCGCCCAGCCCAGCCCTGACATTTGAACTCTCCAGGCCATTAACCACCAAAACTGCACCAGGCATTACTCAAAGCCAGAGGATTTTACTCCTTGACCCCACCCTGCCTTACTGCCACAGGAGCAGAGCACCGAGAGCAGAAGGTGCGCCCTGGCTCTTTACCTCGGGTCCCGGCCTCAGCCTCTGGCGATCCCGGTGGCTCGCAGAACTCCTTGAGTGGCGAGCAGGCTGGTGTTTCTGCTTCAGGGGTCTCAAAATTATCAGTGGAGTCCGAGCTGCCGAGGGGGGGAAAAGAGTGAGGAATTACTGCTTTCAGGGCTACCTCTGACATCCTCCACAGCGCCTACACGTCCAGCCGGCCCCAGGCTGGCCGCGGGCATCCGGGCTCGCTCCTGTCCGGCGGGACGTGCTAGCAAACGGAAAAGGGAGAGCAGGTGAAACATCGTCGTGAGCAGCGCCCCGTGCAGCCCAGCTCTGCCAGGCCGCTCCCGAGCCGAGCACGCAGCACGGGCCTCCAAGGACGCGCAGCCCCGCAGCATCTCCCCCGCCGCTCC
>WEZZ01008909.1:51438-62203 GCA_013400585.1 Chloropsis cyanopogon | reverse complement strand
TGCCCGCCCTGAGATCCAGCTCCTGGCAGGGCAGAGCGGCAGGAGGTGCCCAAAGGCGCCTTCCAGGGTCTGGGAAGGCCCTTCTTTCCATCGCAGGGGCTGGGGGAGCCGGGGACAGCTCTGCACCCTGGGCAGCCGAGCAGCCCCCGGGCCCGGCTCTCCTCCTCCCTCCAGCCTGATGTAGGCAAGCTCTGGGTGAGCGCCCCAGCCCTCGGCTCCCTCCTGCCTCCTACCTGTGCAGCCGCAGACTTGTCGCAAGCTCTGTCACCCTCTGCTACCTGTCCCGGGGCTCCTTCGAAAGCCGCTGGCGTAAGCGGCGCCTGGAAAGGAGCGGCGAGGAAGGAAGGGGCCGGACGGGGTGGGGAGGGCCGGGCGGCGGTGTCTCGGCTCCCTGTGGCCGGGGGGGAAGGAAGGAGGAGGATGTTTTGTAATATTTGGCGAGGGCTTCCACGGGCAGAGCGAGGGGAGCGGCGGCGCTGGGTGAGCCGGTACCGGCGCCCCGCGGGTGAGCGCCGGGCCCTCATGCCGGCTCCTGATGCCGGCTCCTGCCGGGGCCCCTCTGCTGTCATGCCGTAAAAATGCGCTCTCGGCTGGAATTTGGCAGCCTAGCCCCTGGCGGGGAGGGAATGTCTCCGCTTACAGCGGGAGCGGGAGCTGCGGCCCTGGGGCTGCGGGGAGAGGTGATGGGAGCTGTTCCCGAGCTGAGCGAGGCTGGGGAAGGAGGGCCGGGGACAGCGGATGTGCCCGCGGGTTGGAGCTTTGCCCCGGCAGGGACAGACAGAGCCGCGGAGCTCCCAGAGCAGCTGGGCAGGGGCGCCCAGGGCAGCAGCCCGGGGACAGCGGGGAGTTTATCTGGGGACACATTTTGGAGCAGAGGAGCTGTGAGGGTCCCAAGGTTTCGTTCAGGGCCCCACCCCAGCGAGGGGCACTGAGGTGTTGCTCCGGTGAGCATCTCCGCCTGCCGCAGCTTCTCGTCCCCGTTCGGCTCCCGCTCCTCCTTGGGGCAGGTCCCCCTCGCCCTGAGGCCATCACCCCCAGTTTGCCTAAGCCCAAACTTCAGCCTGGTCCCCGAGCATCCCTCCGGGCAGGACACGCACCGAAATCGGCTCAAGCCGTTCAGTTAATCCCCCCGGCCCCACCCCGAAGATTTCGTGCCAGGAGTGCCAGCCTGGTGCGGCGGGCAGCGACCCCCGGCCCCTGCGGCCCCCCGGCACCGCCCGCTCCTGCAGAGGGAGCGCAAGGAGCGGGAATGAGCCACGGGCTCCGCGCAGCCATTTCCTGCTCGGGAAGCGTCAGCAGGGGTGCTGCCTTCCAGAGAGAAGAGAAAACTCCGCTGGGGCGGGGAGCTTCCCCTCGCAAACCAAATACGCCGTCTGCTCCCGCAGTGCCAGCCCCGTGCCCCGTGCCCTGCCCAGAATCACCTTCCCAAACACCGCGGGCCCTCGGCATCGGAATCACCTTCCCAAACACCCCGGGCCCTGCCCGGAATCACCTTCCCAAACACCCGGACCCTGCCCGGAATCACCTTCCCAAACACCCCGTGCCCTGCCCGGAATCACCTTCCCAAACACCCCNTCGGCATCGGAATCACCTTCCCAAACACCCCGGGCCCTGCCCGGAATCTCCTTCCCAAACACCCGGACCCTGCCCGGAATCACCTTCCCAAACACCCCGTGCCCTGCCCGGAATCACCTTCCCAAACACCCCCGACCCTCGGCCTCGAAATCACCTTCCCAAACACCCCGACCCTCGGTATCCGTGCAGGGGGATGAACCTGCCCCCTTCACTCCCACCGCCCGCAGAAAGCAGGAGGGCAGTGATTGGAAAGGAACCGCTGCAGCTTCCACGGACCGGCGGGGCGGGGAGCGGCAGCCCTGGAGCGCCCGTGACTTCTGCCTTCTCTGGGCTGCTCCCTGTCTGCCCACCCTTCCCTTCCATCCCTCTCTTTCTCTATCCACAGGGCCGATGCCTCAAGCGGGAGGGAGAGGATCCACCTTGCCGGGGTGGCTGCTGTGTCCCACCCGCACCCGCACTCGGCTCTGCGTGCTGCCAGCCCGTGCCAGCGCCCCAGGATCCGCGGTGTGCCCGGGGCTGGGGCAGAGGAGCGCTCCCGGCTGCCGCAGCCCCGCAGGTGGCTGTGGCAGAGGGCAGTGGCGCTCCCCTGCTCGTCTCACGGCTGGCCCCAGTCGAACCTTCAGCTCCCCTCTCCCAGGTGGCTCTTTCTTTTCAGCTGAAACTTCCTGTTGGCTCTCGTTTTCACTCTCTACCTCTTCAGCAGTGCAGAAAATTGGCATTTAATGTGCCCTGCGAGGCTGTGTGGCAGCAGCTTAATTGACCCTGGTTGCATCACGCTGGCCACAGCTCGGTCAGCGAGCTCTGCCTTGGGCCACGATCATTTCCAGTCCGCTCTTTGTTTTCCTGCCCCTCCCAGGGTGCTGCTGGTGTTCGGCTCCAGGTGAGGGTCGCAGGGGAGCAGGGCTGGCCCAGGCTGCCCGGAGAGCTGCAGAGTCCCTCCCAGGTCCCCAGCCAGGGAAATCTGGCTCCCTGCAGCTCTCCAGCCTCCTTTCCTCCCTCATCCTCGTGCCTCCCCCAGCTGGTCAGCAGGTTGCTCCAAACCCTGCCCATCCCAACGTCCCACGTTTGATGAGGCGTGTGGCAGGACCGGGCTGCAGCTCTGGGAGCTTCCCCAAGCGCTGCAAATCAGTCAGAAACCTGAGCTGCTGGCTGCAGCCCTGGCCTTGGCAGCTGTTCCCCAAGAGCTGGTCCCAGGCACCCGGCCTTGGGTGGAGGGATGGCAGGGTGTGTCAGTCCCAGCCAGAGCAGTGGCACACTGACCAAAAAGCTTGTGATAAAACCAGACCTGCAGCAATCACCCAGCCGTGGTCTCAGCTTAGCTCCAGTTCCCTTATTGCATCCTTTGGGGCAGAGATTGCTGCAGGAAGACCTGAAATAATTGGTATTCAGGTAATATAAATAATTGGTATTCAGAGCGCCGTAAAACTCCACGTGAGGCTGACGATCCAGGCAGGGCTGCGTTATGGCAGATGTCTAGCAGGGGAATAAGATTTTCCAGGTGAAGGAAGGAAGGAAATGCATATTGCCATTGTTCTGGGACATCCCTGAGCGCCGCTGAGGAGAAGCTGAGCTCACTGCTCCTGCTCAGGGGGAGCAGAGCGCTGCCACCAAGGCTGTGCCCAGCTGCTGCTCTGGCACTCAGCCAGCGGCACCCTCCTCACCCCACGGGCTCTGGGGGACAGCAGGGCCACACCGGCAGCAGCAGCAGGTCCTGCGGATGTCCCTGCAGGTCCCCGTGGCATTCCCCGGGCTCGGGTGCAGGTTCCCAGGGCAGGGCTGAGGCAGCGGCTCCGGCGCTGCGAGCCTGGGATGCTCCGTTCAAGGAGGGTTTCCTCCGATCGAATACCTCAGCACTCAGCGGTGCTGGAGCATGGAGTCCTTCCAACACTTGGAGCACAATGAGTTAGTATCTGCTGCTCTGGAGCCCGCATCCCGGCCAGCTGGGAGCACGCTGGGACCGGGCTCGGGCACAAAGAACAATGGGAAGGCTCAGCAAGGGGCTCTGGGGGCAAGAGCCAGCCTCGGTGACAGCGCCGCGTCTGGGGCTGCTCCCAGCCCTCTGATTCTCCACCGGGAGAGGATCACAGCCTCCAGACCCTCCTTTTAACTCTGCAGCTTGTCCCCTCGCTGGTCTCTGCTGCGCTTTCAGGCAGCGGGCTCTGCGTGCCAAATGGGATGCTGGGGAAGGCGCTGCTGCCTGGACGGGCTCCAGATGCAAGGCAACTAATCCATCTTTATGGCCGGGAGCAGGTGTCTCGTGCATCCCGAGCAGCTCCTCTGAAGAACGCTCTTTTCATTTGGCCACAAGCCCTGGAGGGGTCCAAAGGCATCAGCCACCCCTCGGTGCCCTCCAGCTCCAGGAACGCCCTGTGGGGCCACGGTTCTGCTGCATCCATGAGAGCAGGGAGGGATCCAGTGCTGTTGGCATCCCTGGCCAGGGTCACCTGCCTGCACCTCGCTCCTGGGCTTCAGAGCCACAGGGACCAGTCCCGGGGTTGTGCAGCCCCCCCAGGGCTCCATGGACTGACCTGTGCGTGCACAAAATGAAGAACACAGTCTTGAGGTTATGGAGAAATTCCTTTTTGCTTGTACTTTCCCCCAGTTCCTGTGCCTGGGAAGAGCCAGGACCTGTGGGGAGGAAAAGAAAATAATCCGCTGTTGGAGCCGGAGGTGGCAAAG
This sequence comes from Chloropsis cyanopogon, assembly GCA_013400585.1. Lineage (NCBI taxonomy): Eukaryota > Metazoa > Chordata > Aves > Passeriformes > Irenidae > Chloropsis > Chloropsis cyanopogon. The sequence goes on along the minus strand of WEZZ01008909.1, from coordinate 57,949 downwards.
GCCAAAGGGTTTGTTTTCCATCCCCAGACCTCAGCAATGCGGCAAGTGGAGCTCAGTCAGGAAAGCCCATCCAAACCCACAGCCCCTGAAGCTGCTCCGGGCAAACAAACCCTCAAAGGGCCCTCTGTCCTTGCCCGTCCCATTCCCGCTCGGGGAGGGAGCAGTGACCGCTGCCAGGGCTGCAGGACGGGGCAGCCTTGGCCGTGTCACCAGCACTGCTGCACAGCCCCAGCGCTCCCTGTGGTGACAGCCCCGGCCCCAGGGCAACACCTGGAGGAGCTGCAGCCCCAGATCCTCCGGCTTTGCCGAGGGGAGCAGTCCTGGAGGGTTCAGAGAAGAGCCCGTGTCTGTGCGGGGCCCCAGCCAGGGAGCTCCACCGCAGCAGCTACCGACACGCCTGGACTCATTGGCCCTGCTGAGACAAAGAGCCATTGCTGAATTCAGCTGCCCTGGGTATTTTTTTCCCTCTTCGATGAATCACCTGCTAAAAATATTATAAATTGAGTCCCTGGCCAGACCTTTCACTTCTCTGGAAGCGAAAATATTTATTTTACTCAGGCCGTGCCTGTGTTTTAGCAGAACTTTATGATCAATTTTGGAGGAATGTGCCATGCTGTATATTCAAATTACAACTTTTTTTGGCTCGCGGTGTAAGTTTAAAACGTCTTGTTTAAGACGCAACTGTCAAGCTGCCAGAAAAATGCGATTTCAGCTGTTTTCCTCCCAAAAGCAGCAGTTTTGCCCCGTTGATGGTTGCTGTAAACCCAGGTGCGTGCCTGTTCCAGGGCTGGGTGATCGAGGGGTGCAGGGTGGACTGGCTGGGACTGGGAGCTTCCCCTTCCAAGGAGAAAACAGCGCTCAGCTCCCAGCATCACCGCAGGGTCGGGTCCCAGGGAGCTCCGGAGCTGCCTGGCTGTTGGGACAGACCTATTCCCGCTGAACAAGGCTGCATTTCGGGAACCGCAGCGGGACCCTTTCCTGCCGGGGCTCCAGGCTGGTGCAAACCTGATGCGGATCGCCTGAGAGGCGCCAGCGCAATGAGATCCTCGAGGAGAGGATCGCCACAGAACCCCCGGGAGCCGGAGGAGCTCTGTCCTGGCAGCACCCTCCTCCTCCCGGGCTGTGCAGGCGAACCGTGCCGTGCTGCCAGCGCGCTGGAGCCGGGCTCTGAGCCGCCGGCCCCCCAGAGCCCGCCGGGACCCGGCACCACCGGCTCCTGTTGCTCTTGCTGCCGTGCCAGGCGCACCTTCCCCATAAACTCCCATCTGAATTTAGGAAGGAAATGAGGGAAATTTCTTTTTCTTGCTTCGGGGCAGAGAGAATAATGGGATCTTTATTCCCCAGTAATTAAGTTGATTTTTGTGCGGGTTTAATTTACACCCCCCTCCAGCCTCCCCCGCCAAGCGGGAACGTGGCCGTGGGTGGGCAGGGAGCACCAGCCCGACTGGGCACCAGCACCAGGTGCTTGTCGGGGCATCCCTAAGTGCAGGGGCTGGGGGCCCAGAGCCAGCACTTGGGATCCTCCGCACGCCAGTTTCCCAATCCCACGGGCTCTCCCCGCCTGCTCCGTGCCACGGCTTTTGGCACTGCCGCTGCTTTCCTGGACAAAGGCACCCAAAGCCTCGCAGCCCCGGGGATGATGAGCTGGATCCATCCCTTCAGCCCCTCGTGGGGAGCAGCTTCCCCGGGAGCGGGAGAGGGCGAGGGGCAGAGCCCCGGGAGCGGGAGAGAGCGAGGGGCAGAGCCCCGGGGAGGGCGGCGGAGGGGCAGAGCCCCGGGAGCGGGAGAGGGCGAGGGGCAGAGCCCCGGGAGCCGCATCTGGTCCCGCACAGGCGGTTCCCCCGTGCCGGATGTCGCAGCCACATCGCGGCACAGCGCAGCACGTGTGGGACGCGCTCAGCCCACCTGGCACATCCTCCGAGGGGCTGCGCTGGGCTGATGCGGCACCAGGGCCCCCGGGAGCGGCCGTGCTGCCCCCGAGGCGAGGCGGGGGTCGGGGCACCGGAGCGTCCTCAGCCCGGCACGGCAGAGCCAGGGCACCGCGCTGCCAGACTGCAGAAACCAGCAACGCGGAGATAGCCACACAAACATCAAACTCCCAGCAAGCAAGAGAAAGGGGGAAACAGTGTTTTCATCACAGATTTCTGGTACACGGATACCTGAAGCCAAAAGCTGCTGCTGCTGCCGCAGGGGATGGCCCCGGGTGGCTGTGGGGGGACACGAGGGGTCCCCTCGCTGCCACACACCCTCCTGCGGGTGCACAGTCTGCTCAGAGAAGGAGAAAGCCAGGCAAGATTTCCCATGGCTCAGCCTGGGAGACATCAGGGAGTTGGAGATGAAGAATTCCTCACAATCCTTACTCTCTGCAGCTGTGAGCACGTTAAGGTGGGTTGGGTGATGTTTACAGTGAAGCGTTAATTAGCCAATCATGTGAAATTTAATTAAGTGACCCTTGAGATCCACCTGTAGCAAACGAAGGACAAGACGAGATCTCTCAATGAAGGAGAGGCTTTTGCCTGTCGTGTCTGCTGAATGATAGAGTCTGGATTTGTTGCATCCTTTGCTGTCCCTGATACCACTGGGGACGGTTTTGTGACACCCCCCTGGCCCTCCCTGGCTGCAGGGCAGACGGCAGGGGAGAGCAAAGCCCAGCCAAGCCCAGATGAGAGCCTGCTGTGTCTGCTCTGCGCTCAGGGACTGCAGAGGGGGAGCAGCACCCCCATGTATCCACAGCCAGCCCCGTCACCGGGGGTGCAAAACCCACAGCAACACCTGCTGAGCCCTTTCTTTCTCTTTCTCTTACCCTGTCCAAGTGGATGATAAAATTCAGACACCTTAAAATCCACCATCTTGTTCTACAAGTCACAATATTAATCGAGTTTCAGTGTCAGCAGTGAGTTTCCTTGGAAATGGGGAAGAAAACAGCAGCATTAATTAAAGGCACAGCCTTTTGTGTTCATTCTTCGCTAGCTGTCTTTTTTTCCACTCTCCTCTTGTATATTTGATCTGTTCAAAGCTGAGGAAGTGTTACCCACAGCTTTACAATAGCAACTGATTTACAGTGCCTGCTTAGTCACTGGGGGATTTCTTGGATTTTATGTTTTCTGAGAAAACAGAACCACCATTGGCCTGGTCAGTGTACGGCTGACAAATTCAGACTGAGGCTCACCAATATTTTATACTTGTGGTTGGAGGTGAAATTCCACTCATAACTTTTTGACAGTGCTGTGCCCTTTTGCATGTACAGGGCTCTGAGCACCCTGCTGGAGCTGATGTCCCTGCCCGTGGCGGGGGATTGGACTAAATGAACTTTAAAGGTCATTTCCAGCCCCAAACACCCTGTGATTCTATAAATTCTCGTTCAGGGCTGCTCCACATCCCCACACAAGTGTCGGTCAGATGCAGATGAAGAGCCTGTCCTGCAGAACAGGCTCAGGAAGTTTCTGTCCTCGGCTGAAACCCCTTTGGTGTGGAAGAGCCTGGAACTTATTACAAATCGCTTAAGTAACTTTGGCTCACTCATGCTGATTAAATTGCTTCCCTGACTATTCCAGAGGCTCAAAACCACCAGCAGCTCCCAGGCTCACAGTGCAAAATTAATTAAAGCAGACGATAACTTGGCAAGGACAAAAAAAGAAAGTCTGATAGTGAGGACCAAGCCCAGCGTGGGGGCGTTTGCTGGAGCACGCGCCTGTGGGTGCTGTGAGGTGTCTGGGATACGGCCTCACGCAGGGATGGACCCCAGCTCACACCGAGCACCACCCTCAGCCCTCAGGGCTTTGCCAAATCTGGGCATAAAAATAAACTTGGAAGCTGAGTGCAGAATCGCAGCACAAAGGCAGGGACCCCTCGGTTTCCATAGGAAGCAGAATTAATGGCTTGGCAGAAGGGGTGCGTTTCCATTTTTGTACAAGAATTTCCTCCGCCTCCTGCGGGAAAAAAAAAGTTGTGTAAGGAACACGGATTCAGACAGGATTCTCTCCAGAACCTGGCAGCGGCTCCGAGGCATCCCGGGAGGTGCCTGCGGGACTTCCAGGTTTCCAACAAAAACCAAGCGGATCGTCACTCCCCTCTTCCTTGAAAGCACCGGCGAGGCGAGCAGAGAGAGGCACCTGGCGCCTTCCTCCTGCAGAAGGGGAATGGGCTCCAGGGGGCTTTGTCACGCTCAGCTCACCCGGTGGAGGTCCCTTTCGGCCCCCTGCGAGGAGGGGAGGGGGCTGCCTGCTGCATGTGCCGTGCATTCAGCAAGAGCCCTGGCGGCAGGACAGAGCCGAGCCTGAGCCTGAGCCCGACCTTCCCCCCCTCCCCTTCCCCGGCGTTATCTGAAACCTCAGCCTCGACTGGCTGCAGTTCTCATCCATCTGCAAAAGCACATTAAGGAGGGAGAGAAAGGCTGGCAGCTGACCACGAGCCAAATCCCCGGAGAGGTCCTTACCTGACTCCAACCAGATGCTGTTTATCAGCCCGAGCCTTCGCTGCATGCCCGATGTGACGGAGACAGCAGAAATACAAGAAATGCTTGTTATGCTCGGGGCTTCGGGGGGTTTTCATCCTCAGGCCGGATATACAAGTTCCAGGAGAGGAATATGCATCCCTGGAGTCCTGGGCTGGATCTGGAATTCATATACTCTGTAAATGTGCTTTATTTAAGACAGGAATCAAGAGAGGGTTTGGAGTTATTGCACTGGAGAGCTTGATTGCGTAGTTACAGCCTGGAATTAAGGAATGGCTGCAGATCTGCAGGGCAGGCACCAGCCCCGTGGAAAGGGCAGGGTGGTGTGTTCTGGCTGCTCTGTTCTGTCCCCGTTCTCCAACCACTGCCCCGCACGTGTTGAAGCCTGGAGAAGGTTCCAGTGGGGTCTGCCCCAGCCCTGCGCGTGTCCCATCCCAGATCTCCCTTTGGATTAAGCCAGCGAAACCCACCAGACCGGGAAGAGGCACCACAGGGTCCCAGAGCCCAGGGAAGCCTCTCAGGGCAGCACAAGGCCCAGGGCCAGGCTGGCAGGAGGGAGATGTGCTGCCAAAACCAGGGCAGCAGTGAGGTGGAGCACGGTGGCGATCCAGCCCAAGCAAGGCAGCTGTGTTTGGGAAAACGGGGACAGGACTCGCTGAGGGGTGGCTGTATCCTCGTGCAAGCACACATCCGTGTGTTCATACAGATGTACGCGTGCCTTCCCTGTATCCCAGCCTGGCTTTGGGGATCTGACGTGTTTCTGCTGCACCACCACGCTTTACCTGACACCTGCGAGGTGCGTCTGTCCCTGGGAGTGGCCCCGTCCTCACCTGTGTCCCCCTGGCAGCTCCGCAGGGCGTGGTGCCACCAGCTCAGTGTCACAGAGCGCCGGGGGTGGTGCCACCAGCTCAGTGCCTCAGGGCTCTGGGCACCCTGCAAGGCTCTGCCTGAGGGAACAAATGCCCAAAGCCCCAGTCCAGCTCTCAGAGCCTTGAGCTGGGCTGTTACAGCCACTTTTACAGCCTGCAGGGACCTGATTGCTAATTAACAGCTAATTAATGTCGGATTAACATCTGGAGCACCTCTGGAGGAGCCCCAGAGCCAGGGGGGTTTTCTCCCCCACCCAGCCTGGGCGTTAGACTCTCCTGCAGAGCTGCAGGCACTGAGCAGAGGGAGGGCACCCTGGCTGCTCCCTCTTTTGCTTTCCCAAGCGGATCTGCAGGGAAGATCCATCTCCCCACGCAGCCCAGGCCCTGCTCTGGGACCCCTGGGGATTACCAGCAAAAGACATTTTCTTTGGAAAGGCTGGGCCATGAAATCCGGTATAGGGAAGGAGTGACACCCCAGGAGATGCCCTGGCCAGCTGATCCCCGCTGATCCCAGCTGACAGGCAGGGACAACCCCCAGGAAGGTGCTGAGGAAGCGGGTGAAGAACCCTCTGCTGCATCAGTGTCTCCCGCTCCACCAGCTGCTGCGTAAATCACGTTGTCCTCGGAACCTGCTGGCAAAACATAAAGCAGCCTCCATGCTCCAGCCACCACAAGGGTATTAATCAGGCTAAAAATATAAAAACAACATGAAAAACACCATCTAGGGGGTGTGCGGCATCAGCCGCTCGCTCCGGGAGCTCGGCCAAGCGCTCGTATCGCGGCTCTCATAAATACCCCGCCAGGAAAACGCATTATCCCTGCAGCGCTCGGAGCAGAGCAGGCCCTGGCACCTGCTGCATTTTAATGATTCCTCCTCATCACCTGTGGGGAAACTGATTAAAGTGACTGCCCTGCGGCGCCCTGACCAAGCTGGCATCGGCAGCGTGGGGATCAGCAGTGCCAGCGGTGCTCTCACACAGATCCTCCCGCTCTGGAGCGCCAGGAGATGCCCACACACCCATCTCCTGTGCCAGCAGCACTGCCAGCGGAGCACCAGGCACTGGGATGTGGCAGCGTGCCCCGGCTGGGGTGGCAGAGGCGCCCTGGTAAAAAACACAAAGGCTTTATCGTGTTCAGGGAGCCCGAAGAACAGAGCTGATGTCGAAAACACGCCCTCTGCATTGCTCTC
>WEZZ01008909.1:28209-43749 GCA_013400585.1 Chloropsis cyanopogon | reverse complement strand
CCTCAGCCCTTCCCCCCCAGAGCCTTCCCAAAGCCCTTCCTCTCCAGAGCCCTTCCCCTCCTCAGACCTTCCTCAGAGCCCTTCCCAAAGCCCTTCCCCACATCCCTTCCTCCCCAGAGCCCGTGCAAAGCTCTCCTTGGCAGGAGGGGGAGATCAGGCACGCCGTTATTGATTTATTCCAGTTATTTTAACAGATTACTGGAAAGCACAGAGAAGGCAGCGGGGCAGGGCCGGGCTCAGCTGGCACCGCGCTGCTCCCGGCGGCTCCGGCGCTGCCGAGCCACCGCTCCCCGCGGACCCCAGAAATCCCTGCCCGGTGGCAGCCCTCGGCCTCCCCACGCCGGGGAGGCATTTCTGTTCGGAGCCGGCTGCCGCATCCTCTGGCAGCATCCACTTCTTGTTTGGGATTTTTTTCCTCCGCCCCCGCTGCGTTTCGCAGGCGTTTTGCTGTGCGGGCAGGGAGGGGCTCTGGGCAGAGCGATTCACCTGCAGCAAACCCGAGGAGTTCAGGCAGGGAGGGGCCCTGGGCAGAGCGCTTCACCTGCGGCACACCCGAGAAATTCGGGCAGGGAGAGGGTGTGGGCAGAGCGATTCACCTGCGGCAAACCCGAGGAGTTCAGGCAGGGAGGGGCCCTGGACAGAGATATTCACCTGCAGCAAACCCGAGAAATTCGGGCAGGGAGAGGGTCTGGGCAGAGCGATTCACCTGGGGCAAACCCGAGGAATTCGGGCAGAGAGGGGCTCTGGGCAGAGATATTCACCTGCAGCAAACCCGAGAAATTCGGGCAGGGAGGGGCTCTGGGCAGAGCGATTCACCTGCGGCAAACCCGAGAAATTTGGGCAAGGACGGATGGGAGAAGGGACCCCAGCTCGGGGCCGCCCCGCGGGTGCTCCCGTCCCCTCCAGGGCGGGGAGGGTCCTGCGGAGCCGGGGCTGCGTGTCCGGGCCCCCCGGGCCATGTGCCGGAGGCACTCAGCCTCGCACAGCCACCTTTTGTCGCCTTTCCATCCTCCTACATATTTATCAGCCTCATTTGCATGTCCTTTGCATAAACCGCTGGCCCGGTCGCTGCGGTGTCGCTCCTGAAGGCAAGCTGAAGTATGCATCTCCATAATTCTGCCGGCATTCTGACTTCGCAGGACAGAGCCTTTGTTTTATGCTATTGCCAGCAAATTCCTGCTCGGGTGGGCTCAGGTTTCCAGCGCACCATTAGCACACAGCCGTTCCCATCCAGAGCTCCAGAGAATCTCCCTGCTCCCTTCCAACTCCGAACGGCAGCAGCCCGGATCCTGTCGGGAATCCTCCATCTTGTTGAGGTGTCTGAACAGAGTTGGGATGAAAACCTTTTTTAAAAGCTCCAGGACCAGGGCTCTGCCACCACAGCTCAGGGATGTGGCCATTCCTTCCCCAGGGGCTGTAGCCAAAATCTCCTTTTCTGACTTCTCACAGCTCCACTGAGTGAGAGGAAATATATTTTTGATTCCAGACCCTAGCTAGGCCTCAGCAAAGGAGATAATGTGCTCTGTGCTCACCACAGGGCCCAGCATCAATCCCAGCTCTGGCAGGGTTCACTCGTGGTTCCCAAGATGGGGCTGAGGAGGGAGGAGGGTCTGTCCCCCCAGCGGTGTTTCCAGTGGGAATGGGGGAAAGGCTCTCACCACACGGGCAGAACAGGCAGGAGGGGGTTTATAAAAATTCCCCATTTCTTGGAGCGAGGCAGCCCTTCCTGTATCACATTCCCAACATCCCCTTCCACAGCAGCGCTGGGACAGAGCCCCGTGGGCCCGGAGCAGGCAGGGCAGGACCCCGCGGTGAGGACACCAGCTCGGGGGAATCGATTTCCCAGCCCTGGAAAAGCAGAAACCCCACAGCAACAATCTCATCGGATGTTCCTGCAAACACATCCGCGTCCATTAGCCGGGCCTGCTGAGCGCTCCCGCCTGGATCGATGGCCCCGGCTTTAGAAACCCACTAATCACCCTGACTCAGAGGTAACTGTCTCGGCGGCACCCGGGGCCGGTGCTTGTTCCGAGGGGAGGGGTTAAACCCTTCCTGCTTTTTAGTACCCTTTGCTCTGGAGAAATCTGCGGCTGCTGGCTGCCCCCAGCCCTACCCTGCCCTCACAAAGTCTGCGGGAGCACATTGCTGCGGGCTGGGGAGGCAGCTCCTGGGGCAGGGGCTCTGTGAGCACTCAAATTTTGGGAGTCAGGGCTGTGACTGCACCCTTGAGCCTGTTCTCTGCCCAGCAGCTGGTCTGTTACCTGCGGGGTTCGGCTCATAGAAGCAGGTCTGGTTGCCCTGAAGTGTCCTGGGGCTGAGGGGTCTCACAGATGCATCCCAGGCAAGCCAGGGAGCTGAGAAATCCCTCCCTGCCCGTGCCAGGGAGCTGCAGGACAGGCAAGAGCCTCTCCAGCAGCCAACAACATCCCCCCGCCGGGCAGTGGGAGTGAGAGCAGCATCCCTGGATCCAGGGCAGCTCCCTGGGGTGCTGCGGAGCATCCCCACGGGGTGCTGCCTGCAGCCTGATGAGCCCGGGCGGGGCCCCACCCCACAGCCGTGCTCAGCTAATCAAAAGGAGCTGAAGTGCCTCCCTGATTGCAGTAAGTGCAAATGCCGGGCACTGGAGAGCTCTTCAATCACACCACAAAGTGGATGGCACAGCCTGAGCCAGCAGCCAGCAGCTCTCGGGGGTTGCCTGGGGACCAGCACATCTGAGAGAGAGAGGGAGAGGATGCTGGGGGAGGAGGGAGAGGGAGCAGTAACTCCATCCCTGGGTGTTGTGGGGGGCTGCAGGAGACCCCCCAGCCCGGCTGAGGCGCAGCGTCCTCGTGGTGTTTCTGGTCTTCCAACCTGTGAACCCACAGGCCTTCAGCGTTTCCAAAGAATTTCCTGTATTTAAGGAGAGGGCTGCCCCGGCGTGCTTCCCTGGGTGCCTCGCTCATGTCCTGTAAATAACGCAGCAGTTTCACTTGCAGGGTTTGTGGTGCTGCTGGGGCGGCTCCTGCAGACAGAGCACAGCATCCCCCCCACCCCGGGCTCCTTCCCCCCCACCAGCTCCACTCCTCGTTCCTAATTTCCCTTTTCCTATTTAAGGAGCTGCTGAGCCCAGGGGCGATGCCCGTCTCGGAGTGCCCTGTGCACCAGGCAGGGATGATCCCATTAGGAGCAGTCTAGCGAGCCTGGCTGGATACATCCCCTCCTGCCCGCGGCTGTGGGCAGCCCTGCAGAGCTGCAGGGCCCCTGGGACCCCCTGCCTTCCCCAGGGGATGGGAGCTCTCCTGGAGCAGCGCAGGCAGCCCCACACTGGCTCATGCCAGCCCTTTCCTGGCATGGATCCGCACGTCCCTGCTCTGCCACGCTCCAGGCAGGTCTGCCAGTGCTTTGCAGAACAGACAGCTTCACCTGGGAGATGGACAGGCTTCCAGAAGTGTGGGTCACGCTCCAGGGAAAAGAGTGTTTTCAGCTGTCTGCTGGTGAGGCAGAGCAGAGGAGGGAAAACAGGATCTGCTGGTGGAACCCACGACCCCGGGTCCAGGGATCAGGACGTGGCAGCTCATCAGCCGCCAGAGACACGGCAGGTACGGGGTGTCACAGCGACACTGATCAATAATTCATCACAAAGGGCCAAGCAGAGGCGAGAGCTGGGAGCAGCCTGGGGTGGGGATACGTGAGCAGCCTCTGCAGTGCCGGGCTGCAGCGTGGCCCCACACAGCTGCTGGCAAGAGCTGCTTGGAAAACTTTGGGTGGCTTCACGTCCAGGAACACACCTGTTGACTTCCCTCTGTCCCTCCCGCAACTTTTGTGACATCCCTTTCCCTTTACATCCCTCTTCCCCTTTTCTGCTTCAGACCAGGGTAGGAAGGAGGGCAGCAGAGCCTCCCCCAGCTCAGGGAGCTCTCCCCAAACCCTGGAGAGCCCCAGGGGGCTGAGCCAGCCTCGCCCACAGCCCGGCTGCTGTGGGGCCCCCCTTGCCTTGCTCAGTGTTTGGGGAGCCCTGGGCAGGGGCTGCACCCCGGGGCTGTGGATCCCCGCTGCCCCCGAGCCCAGGCTGTGCCTCCATCCACAGCTCGCCGTGGGGCCGGGCTGGCAGGCCCCTGGCGTCCATCCTGCAGGTTAAATCTGCTCCCAGCCACAAATTAGACGTGTCTGTTGGGTTCATCTTAAATTACAGTGCAGGGCCCTTCTAATTAGGAGCTGTGCTCCGGAGGCACATCCCTGCGGGAACGCCCTGGGCACGCTTCCTCCTGCCAGGGGCAAGTCCCGGCTGAGGGGCCCCATCCTGCCCGTGGCACCCCGGGGGGGTCCAGCTGAGGACACTGCTGGGAGGGAAGGTGGCACCGTGTGATGCTGCCCTGCACCTCGTGACAGATTTCAGCCCAGGTTCCAGCTCTACAAGACTGGCACAGAGGAGTTGCCAAACTGGGTTTTGTCCCTAGCCCTCAGCATCTCACAATGGGTCAGGCCGTGCCAGGACCCCCATCAGAGGCACCACCGTGTGCCCTGGGGAGGGTGGCAGGGCTGGGTCACCTCCCTGCCCCACAGCCCCACGAACGCTGTGCAGCACAGCCAGCCCCTGCTCCAGCAGCGCTGCCTGGGCAGCCGTGCCAGGAATGGGCTTGGCTGCTCCCCTCTCCTGGAGCTGCCAGAGTCTGGGGCCAAGTGGCAGCTTCCCAGGTGCCCAGGCAGCTGCAGCATCTGCAGGGATAACCTGGCACTGCTGGAGCCTTTGTCCTAACGAAGGAAATAGCAAAGCACCCAGATTTTTAAAAAAACAACCTGGAGGAGGCCAGGAGCTGCTGCCCGGGCCTGAGCTGTGTGGGAGTGGGAGAGGGGGACAGGTTGCTCCTGCACCAGTGGATCCCATCCCAGCAGGATGAGGCACAGCAGCAGGGGCAAGGCACGGGGCTGTTCCCACACCCATCTGGCCTTTGGGTCAAAACAAACCCAGACAGAACATCTGCAGATTTTTTACTGAAACTTCCCATTCTCTCTCGCAGATAAAATTTCACTTTCTGGTTTGTTGTTTTTTAACCAGAATAACCTAAAACATTTCAGAAATGTGCTCCGTGGCCCAGCCCCAGCATCCTCGCTGCAGCAGCCCCGGCCCCAGCCCGCTCCTCCCCGGACGCAGCCGCAGCCCTCTGCGGCCGGAGAGCGCCGGACGTGTCCCTGGGCAGGCCCCTCCTGCCCAACCAATATTTTTGTGGTCTGGCAGCGGAGAGCCAAACCGCTCCCCTCTTCCCGCTGCCTCTGGTTTTGGCAGGGCTGCCAGAGCCCCAGCGGGTTCAGCACAGGGCTCCCAGCAGCCAGGCAGGGCATCCCTGCAGAGCCTCAGCTGCCCCATCCAGAGCAGAGCGCTGGGGCCCTTGGGACAGCCCTGCCACTGATTTAATTCCAGCTCCCCAGTCCTTCCCAGTGCCGTGCTGAGCGCTCCCATTGCACCTCCAGCCACCAACACTGCTCCCAGGCCTGGGAGGAGCCCCCATCCTCTGCACCCCTGTCCAAACCGGGCTCCAACAGCACCAGGCAGCAGCCAGGTGCCTCCAAGTTGTCACACCAGGTGCAAACTTGGGCCATTGTCCCTCTAGAACGTTTGTCACCTAAAACACCCACCGTGTTTTCCTGCACGCTGCTTTAGTTTGTAATTGGTGCAGATAAATATATATATTTATACAGAAACGCGGTGAGCAGGTCACTATTTAAAGCCTGGCCCAGGAGGAGGACCAGAGCCAAGCCTGGTTTTTAGGAATGGGACATAGGTGCAAGCCGAGGACACGGCCCCAGGGTGCTGGCTGTGTGCCAGGGCCAGGGACCCATCATCCTGGAGTGTAAACGGGGTTTGGGGGAATTTAAACATCCACTGGCAGCGGGGTGGGGTGCCAAGCCTGGCTCTGCGGGGCTGTGGGTGACCCCCTGCCCCTCTGCATCCTGTGGAATGCCCCGGAGGGGCAGAGCAGCACCCCAGAGCCGGAATGTTCAGTGCTGGGTGCCAGGACGGGGGAGGCCCCTGCTCTGCTCTGCGCTCACACCTGGGCACAAAGACAGGCTCTGTCCGGCCCCCTCCTCATCCTCCCCGGGGATTTGCGCAAGAGGAGCCCCGGCCGTGCCGCGTGGGAGGCGGCGGAGCCCGGAGCGAGCCCGGCGGCTCCGCTCCAGCCCGGGCACAAACCACCTCCTGCCCGCGGCTCCGGGGGCTGCCGCTTCCTCCCCACAAGGGACGGAGTCAGCCCTTCCCGAGCTCTCTGCCGGCAGCAGCGGCTGCCAGCGCCTCCCTGGAAGCCACCGAGGTCCCTTCGGGCCCACGACCCCCGAGCCGGCATCCACGGCTCCCGTGCCGGGCAGCGAGGGGGGTCCCCGGCTGGTGGGGCAGCCACGGGCACCCCCAGACCCCCTCGAGGAGCGGCGATGCCGAGTGGCACAGCCGGGGTCCCAGGCGGGCTGCAGCTGGCAGACAAGCCCTGCCCAGTGCTCCCAGTGCTCCCAGTGCTCCCAGTGCTCCCAGTGCTCCCAGTGCTCCCAGTGCTCCCAGTGCCCGGCTCAGCGGGGATGTACCTGCCCTGGGCCCCGCCCGCCGCCGGCCCGGCCAACTGGCAGGTGACGATGCCGCGGCTTTGTCCCTGCGCTATGATGTTGCCCGTGATTTATAGGTCATTTTACAGCAGCTGTAAAGAGGCTGTAAATTATAGGAGGGGCATAAATTAGCCACGGAGCCCTTTAGTGGCCATAAAGATCTAAGGCCCACCACAGCTGCCTTTGGAGCTGGCACCCCGGGACATTCCCGAGGACAGCCAGGGGTGTCTTCAGCCAGGCCAGCGAGGCTGTGCCGACTTATTTAGCACAACTCAAATAAATGGGGCCTTTTATTCGGCAGAGCCCGGGTGTGACAGGTGGGGAGGGGCCGGGCCATGGGGGCAGCCCGGGGCTCCCTGCCCACTCCCGACCCTTCCCCCTTGTTCTGCTGGGGGGAGAAGCCACTGCACCCCCCCAGCCCAGCCCCAGGAGGGTTTGGTGGCCCAGCCCAGAGGCCAAGAGGCAGCAGCAGGACCGGGATGACGCCTCAGGGGTTGCAGGTGGCTCTCTGTGCCATCTGTCCCTCCCCTGGTGCCCCCCGTGGCCCTGCTCGGAGCCCCCCGAATTCCTGCGCTGGCTGGCGGCAGTTGGTGCCCTGTTGTTCCCCGGTGTGACCCGGGAGCACAAACAGCTCTGTGGCTCCTCGCCTGTTAATTACATTATGTCTAACGAGCAGGATCAGGCGGAAGGGATTAAACCTTGAGTCTGCTCCTGCACAGTCACGCAGCGCAGGGGAGAAAAGCAGCTTTATCCATTTGAAATGGGAGTCACTTTTCACGCCGGCTCCAGTCCCGGAGCTGATCTCCTCAGTCTGCCCGGTGCACTGACAGCTCCACACACAGGCAGGGTGCTCCTGGCCCCAGCCTCGAATGTTCCCTACCTTTTCCAGCCTCGGGGCCTGCTGGGCGTGCTGGTGGTGCTGCAGCTCTGACAGGGCAAGCGCAGACTCTGCAAGCCCTGCCCTGTTACAAAACCATCCCCGGTGGTATCAGGGGGAGTAAAGAATGTAATAAATACAGACTCCACCGTTCAGCAGACATGACAGGCAAAAACCTCTTCTTTATTGATAGATCTTCTTCTGCTCCTCATTTGCTACAGGTGGACCTCATTGGTGATCTACTTAATCCATTTCACCTGATTGGCTAATTATCCTTTTACCATAAACATCACCCAGCACAGTTAACACGATCACAGCTGCAGGTTGTTTGGAATTGTTCATCTCCAGCTCCCTAAGGTCTCCCAGGCTGAGCCACGGGAAATCTTATCTGGCTTTCTCCTTCTCTGACCACACTGTGCACCCACGCTGCCCCAGCACTTGGCATGCTCCCGGGACCCTTCCCACGGCTCCTCTGCTCACCACAGGACAAAACAGCAGTTCTGGGGAATTTCTGGGAGCTGCCAGCAGCTCAGCATTTCCTGGGGCTGCAGGAACCGTTTAGGTTGGAAAATACCCTTGGGATCATCGGGTGCCACTGCTAACCCCGCACTGCCGAGCCACCAGCCCGCGTCCCACGCCAAATCCAGCCCTGAGGGTGCCCAGCACATCTCCCTGCACCCTGGCCTCTCTCAGGAGCAGCCTGGGACAGGGAAAACCTCTGCCCCGGGCTGGGCACGGGGCTTGGCCCCACAGCAGCGCCCAGGCTTGGTGGCAGCCGGTCACAGTCCCGGCGGCACGGCTGCCGGGTGACAGCCCCGGGCAGCGCGATCAGCCGGGCTCGGCTCGGTGGCTCTGTCCCCGGTAGCTGCAGCGCTGGGAGGGGCGGGCGCAGCCACCGAGCCCCGGCCGAGCACAGCTGCGAGGGCAGCGGTAAACCTGGACTCCTCGCTGGAGACCCCAAGGAGAGCATCTGCAGCTTGTTTCCAGCATGAACTCCTGTAAAAAGGGCACCGTGTCTATAAATCCATCACGGGGAAGCTTCCTGGAAACCCAGTTTGGCTTCTGTTCCTCTCGCTCCCCATGCTCAGAGCCCCCAGGGCTGCAGGGACGGGCTGGGAAAGGCTGGGAATGCTGGAAGGGCTTTGCACGTCTCTGAGTCCTGCAGAGTCACCTCTCAGAGTGGGAAGGGGAGCTCCCACCCTTTGGGCACCAAACCCCCCCTGCAGCAGCTCCCTGCGAGCCAGGAACCTCTGCCAGGGCCATCCTCTGAGCCAGGCTGTGCTCCGTGTCCTCTAGCATCAGCTAAAACTGGTTCTAACGCCTCCACAGCTCGGGAGCCAAGACAAGGGTGAATTAAGTCAGACGTTGGCAGGTGGAAGTACCAGAGGATGCTCCTCCCCGGGAAATTAAGCCCAGCTGAATTAATCAATGAGCCAAATTTAAAAAGCTTTAATGCACTTGTGCTCTATATATACACCAGGCACCTGCTCCAGAGCTGCTGGTCAGGATGAGACCCTGGGCAGAGCTTGAATCACCTTCACCTGGTCAGGATGAGACCCTGGGCAGAGCTTGAATCACCTTCACCTGGTCAGGATAAGACCCTGGGCAGAGCTTGAATCACCTTCACCTGGTCAGGATGAGACCCTGGGGAGTGCTTGAATCACCTTCACCTGGTCAGGACAAGACCCTGGGCAGAGCTTGAGTCACCTTCACCTGGAAGTGCCCTGCGGTCATTCTTCTCCTGACACCCACCCCCACCCCCTGCCCACCTGGGCATGCTGCAGGCACCTGGGGGTGCAGGAGGAAATCGGCTGTTAGAGAACAAGGGACAGGGCAGGAGGATCCCAGCAGCCCTGGATGCTGAGAGGAGCCATCTACAATCTGGAGGGGTGAGAGAGTTTAGGGTCTGTCTGTGGTTTCCTTTGCCTTCCTCCTCCTCCTCCTGTTTCCAGCGTGTGGGAGGCATCCCCATCCGGCCTCGCCAGCAGCATCAGGCTCGTGTGGGTTTGGCAGAGCAAGCGGGCACAGCTCTCTGCCCTGCTCTATAAATACAGTGGCTTCTCCAGGGCTGTCTAGACAGGAAACA
Organism: Chloropsis cyanopogon; assembly: GCA_013400585.1. Lineage (NCBI taxonomy): Eukaryota > Metazoa > Chordata > Aves > Passeriformes > Irenidae > Chloropsis > Chloropsis cyanopogon. Next base: position 34,216 of record WEZZ01008909.1, on the reverse strand, counting down.
GCCCGAGAACTGGGAGAAAACTCCTTGAGTTAAAGGGGACTGGGGCTGTGCTGGGAGCCCAGGGAAAACTGGCTGCTCACTTCCAAACCCAGGGAATCCAGGGCTCTGGATGAGGTGGAGGATGCAGCCACAACCACCCCTCTATCCTGCTCTGGCCTCTCTGCTTCCCATCCTTATGCCAGCCACGGCAGAGCAGCTCTAGGGATGGGATCCCCTGGATCCCTCGTTCATCAGAGCCTGGGCAGGGCACAGGGACCCAGCTGGGTCCTCGGGTCCTTCCTTCCAGGTGCTGAACCTCTTTGAGTTTGTTTTGCATTGCTTTCACTTTATCCTCCTGCAGGGGAAAGTCTCATCCTGGTTGTTTTGTCCCCAGCTGTGGCTTTTTTCCCCCTGTAAACATCCAAGTAGTACTTGAAAGAAAGAAGCAGCTCCAGTTAGTGGGGGAGGAACCATGGCCCGTGGGTAATGACACATAATGACAGCCCGTCTCGCACTGCAAGGAGCTGCTCTCGGGCTCCCAACCGGCAGCAGGCAGAAAACGCCATTAGCAGATTACCCAGCTGAAGGATCTTTGCAGTAACGAGAAGGTGAAATGCATCTGGCCTCGAGAGGAGGAGCTGCCAGCACCGTTCCCAGCCCTGTCCCACACAGGAGCGGGAGAGGCAGATCCCGTGTCCGCACTGATCCCTGCACCAGCCCGGCTGTTCTTGCCCTGGACACTCACAGGGATCCCACCAGGGCCAGGGACCAGTCCCCACGCCCCTGGTTCCCAGCAGGGAGAGGGACACGGTATGGGTGCTGTGGGTACTGCTGGAGGGGTGATAGAGTCCCCATCTGAAGAGAACCCCCACGTGATTTGTCTTTGCCTGTATCACTCGAAAGGCTGTAAATTACTGACATCTCTTATCTGGAGTGTCCTCCCCTGTGAAGATGAGATAACAGCCTGAGGAGCTGGCTGTTGCTGCTCTGATGGACTGCAGCACCTTTATCTGCCCCTGGAGATCTTTTGGGGCCAATCCAAAGATAGCCAGAGGATTTCTCAGGGTGGAGAGCCAAGGGGACAGGATGGGCAGTGCCCTGGCCCTGCCCCGGCTCTGGAGACAGTCGCTGTCCTGGGCAGCCACCGGGGTGTCCTGGTGTCACCAGGGCAGCAGAGCAGAGAGCCCACAAGCCCAGGGGTGCCCTGCTCCATCCCCAGCTCCCTGAACCTGCCTGGGTGTGTGGGCACCTCCACGGAGCCCGAGAAGCCTCAGCACATATCGAGCATCAGGGCAACTGATGGGAAGAGCTGGAGGTCCCCTGGGAGAGCTTATTAAATATCCCAGCCCCGCAGCCAGCCGGGCTGGAACAGAGTGACATTCATCCCGCAGCTCAGCCGCAGTGCCAGAGGGGCAATGTCAAACAAACACAATTAATTTCCCTCTGCAAATCAATGGGGGGCAGAAGTCAAGCTCTCCCAGTACAGGAGATACACTGCGGCAGATAATCATCCCACACTGTCAGCGTGGTCCCCCAGCTCTGCCAAGGGCTCCTGCTCCCCTCCCAGCAAACCAGAGCCTCCCGTGGGCACCATCTCGTGTGCTCTCCTCGATGGACCATCAGCGAGGCACCGCCTGCCCAGGGCAGGGGGCCGAGCCTGGCAGGACTCTGGGCAGCAGGTTTCTGGGGTGGATGGCTCAGCCCTTCACCTGGCAGCTCTGGCAGCGTGGGCAAGGCTTTGTCTTTGTGCCAGGAGCACCTGTGGGGATGCAGAGCCCTGAGCACCCTCCGCCCCCATCTTTCCCTCTGCCTGGGGAGGGGGTAGGTGCCTGTCCTGGGCAGACAGCGGTCTGGGGACACGCTGAGGTGCTGGCCTGGCTGCAAGCAGTGCTGTGGAATTGCCTGCCCCGACTGCTGTCTGCAGACAATAAAATATCATGTGATGTCTTAATGAGCCCCTCGGCATGTGACAATTGCAGGGGAGCCGAGCTCCTGCCCGCCCGGAGGGGCTGGTCCCAGCGCTGGGCTCTCCGTGTGAGCACCGAGCTCCTGCCTGCCCGGAGGGGCTGGTCCCAGCACCGGGCTCTCCGTGTGAGCACCGAGCTCCTGCCTGCCCGGAGGGCTGGTCCCAGCACCGGGCTCTTCGTGTGAGCACCGAGCTCCTGCCTGGAGGGGCTGGTCCCAGCGCTGGGCTCTCCGTGTGAGCACCGAGCTCCTGCCTGCCCGGAGGGGCTGGTCCCAGCGCTGGGCTCCCAGTGTGGGGACCAGCAGGAGCTGCCCTGTCCCAGGCAGAGGCTGCCAGGACTCTCAGCCCTGTGATGGGGCAGGGGCAGAGGGCTTTTATCAGCTGTGATTTAAAATGAGATACCACACTAACGTGAAGGAAATGACAAAAACAGCTGGGCTGGGTGCTTTGAAGGCCAGGCTGGGTGGCATCGGTGTTCTGCTCTCCCCGGCTGAGCTTGCTCGGTCAGCTCCTGCCAGGTCTCCTAAAACTGCAGCTGTGGGTGCCCCAAGCACTGCTGGTCCTGCAAAAGGTCTGCAGCTCCATGAAGATGATGATATTTGGGCAGTGTGGCAGGCAGGGGCTCCTAAAACATGTGTTTCCCAGCCAAGCAGTGCCGGGTGGGAGAGGTCATGGAGTTGAGAAGAAACCAAGAAAAGAAAAAGCCAGTGTGGGTCCCAAAGTCTTGGCTGGACGGTGGCCCATGAGAGGCGCTCGAGTTCTCTCCGAGGTGGCACCAGCAAACCCCATCCCTGCATCCCACTGCCGAGCTGCCAGCCTTGGGGCACTGTGCCAGGCCTGTCTCTGTGACTCAGCTGTTCCAGATGATGGAAGTGGTTTGCCAAGGCCGGGCAACACACCTGGAATCCCTGCAGGGTGCAGAGCAAACCCCGGCTCTGAGGGGAGAGCGGGAAAAGGCAGCAGCCATTCCTGAGGATTCGGACAGGGGGTGACACGGGCGCAGCCTGCCCCTGGTGCTGGCTCCCATCTGGGGACCAACGAGCGTGTCCTGCCCGAGCCCCAGGGCCCGGCGTTGTCCCTGTGAGCGCGGGAGCACGCTGTGCGCGCTGGCTCTGCCCGCGGGGCCGGGGCACGTCCCACACGCGCTCGTGTGCTCCGCCGGGCCGGGTGGGAGCCGCCAGCTGCCTGCCAGCAGCCCCGCACCCTGATGGGCTCCAGCCTTTTCAGGGAGAGATGGAGCTGACAAAGTCTTTGTCAGTCAGATCTGTCAGCGAAAGCTCTTTGTTCTTCAGCATTTGCTCTTGCCTCCCCCTCTCCAAACCTAAACTAGATGCATCTGCTTTTGTTTTCTAAATGCAGAATTAGGGGCTGAAAGGAGCCCCTTTGTAGTGGGGAGGAGGGGAGAGCTGCGGATCTTTCACGGGGAAGGCAAGGTCAGGGGGGAGCAGCTCTATTGTGCGGGGCCTCTCCTCCGCCGGCTCAGCCCTTTCTGTGCCCCCTCTCCACAGTCCGGTTCCCGCTGGAACCGCGCCGGGGACGGGGGGAAGCCAGCCCGGTAGGACGGGCTGCACCCGCAGCTGCGGGGACGGCTCCGCTTTGCCCGGGGTGGATTCTGCTGCTTCCGACGACGCAGCCGGGAGCCGGCATGTGGGGGCACCAGATGAGGAGGAGGATGAAGGCCCCCCATGGCCTTGGGCTGGCAAGTGGAGGCGGGCAGTCTGGCAGTGCTGCATGTGCAGACGGGCACACGTGGGGCTGGAGGGGCTACGAGTGTGCACACGTGTGCGTGACCGTGCAGGGACGGTGTGTGACACCGTGCAGGGATGATGTGTGACACCGTGCAGGGACGGTGTGTGACTGTGCAGGGACGGTGTGTGACACCGTGCAGGGATGATGTGTGACACCGTGCAGGGACGGTGTGTGTGACTCTGCAGGGACTGTGTGTGACACCGTGCAGGGACCTGCGTGCTCCTGGGGGAGGGCAGAGGTGGGTGCACGCCAGCAGGTACAGCCCCTGTTTGTGCTGCAGGAGGAAGGGGGGGTCTGCAGGAGGCTGTGCAGGCTCTGGGCTCTGGGAGCCTTGTCCCAGGGAAGCTGCTCCCCAAGTGCCTTTGTTCCTCCTCAGCCGAGACAAAACTCTCCAAGCTCCGGCCTCGCCAGCCTCAAAATTGCATCGCCGATGCAAATGTGTTTGTGGAAGAGCCCTGCACATCACGGGCTTCCTGCCCTGCTCCAGGAGAAAGGCAGGGGCCCAGCGTGGGCCAAGGAACTGCCCCAGCCCCTGCACATCCCAGAAAGTGCCAGCAGTGAGCTCCGGCTTGCTCCGTGGTCTCTGCTGCTCCTTAGCCCCAGCCATGCCCCTCGCAGACCCCCACCGGCTCCAGGAGGTCACTCCTCTCCCTGTCCATCCTGAAGGACCTGCTCGTGCGCAGCTCATGCCACCAGATGGTGACAGCTCATGGTCCCTCCTGTGCTGAGCCCAAGGATGCAGCCAGATCCTTGAGCCTCCTGGGAGCAGAGGATGGTTTTCCCCATTTACTGCCATTTCCATGCACCTTTATTGATAAAGGTCCCAGAACTTGTGCCCTGTTGATGCAATCCTGCAGAAAACCACGCCAAAGGAGCAGCCTGTCCATCCTGAGGGGTTACGGTGCAGCCCTGGCAGGTCTGTTTTGGAGCCAGCACGGAAAAGTCTGGAACAGGCGCCCAGTGGGAGTCATGGCTAGGGTCCAGCAGGTGTGGGTTCCCCAGCAGCCCTGGCACCTTCAGCCCCACACTCCTGGCTGTTGGGCAGTGAGGAAGGCAGGGCTGGGGATGGGTGACTGCACCCTAAATGTGCATTGGGTGAGTTGTGCACGTGTAGGGCTGGGGTCAGCTCTGCCATCCCTGAAACACTCCCCACCTCCAGCTGGCTGGGAGAACATCCCCGCAGGTGTGTTACCTTCGCCCCTCCTCCCTGTGCACAGATCTGCCAAACGTGAAAGGGAAATATTCCGTAGGTCCTGGCGTGGGGAGCTGAACGCTTGCCTGAAGCAGGAGGAGGCTGCTCCCGGGGATGGATGCCCAGCATTTGGTTCAAATCTAACACCAGTGACTGACAGGGCTAATTCAGCCTGTCCTCTTCCCTCTTATAGCTTAATCACTCACACATGGCCTCGGCAGGTCTTTCCCTGCTGGCTGGAGATGTCTTCATCCTGGGATGCCCTGCCCTGGACTCCTGAGTGCTTCCTGCACGGAGGCTGAATGCCCTGCCCCACCCGTGTTCCCTGAGCCAGTCCACCTTCGGGGGAGCTCGTCTGAGTGCCCAAACTGGGGCTCTGTGAGCTGGCCTTCCACACTGGGCAGTACAGAAGTCAGGCTGGGCTCACTGGTGTGACAATATCCCACTTTGCCCTTTGGCTTGGGGACTGAATGTGGCCCCAGCTGAGACTGAGCCAAAAGTGCACGTGGGGAGTTTTGGGGAGCTCTGTGTTAGAGCTGCCATGTTCCTGCTCCAAACCTCAGTGAAAACAGCTGGGAAGGGCAGGGGCTGCAGCAGTGCTGGCTCCTGGGAGGGACTTGGGGCTGATGACTTGGGGCCCTTAAACATCTGCCCTGGGCCTTGCCCTGCAGAGGGGCTGGCTGGGGGCTCCAGGCTGCCCAGAGCTCTGCCCACGCTGCTGCCTGCACCCACTGCCCGCATCCCGCTGCCTCCACACTGGGTGTTGCTCAGGATAACGGGGGGCAGGCGCTCCCCTCACCCCAGGCTGTACCCACAGGGTGTGAGGCTTCCCTGCTGCCAGCCAGAGCGACGGGGCAAGAGTGCAGAGGTGAGGGGAGCATCACGGGCAGCATCCCCGCGCCGCCCCGAGAGCAGCCTGAGCCGCCTTCGGGGCGACCACCGCCCGCAAACCGCGGGGAACGCCCGGAATCGCCCTGCCGGGAGGCCAGCAGGGTCTCCAGGTGGGGGGGCGGTCCGGCTGTGACTACAAGCCCCATCAGGCCGCTGAGGAGGAGGAGGAGGAGGGCGGAGGAGGAGTCGCGGCGGTCGGCGGGGCGGTGCGGGAGCGGCTTAGTTCGGCG
>WEZZ01008908.1:3413-36292 GCA_013400585.1 Chloropsis cyanopogon | reverse complement strand
ATACAGGAGGTCATAATATATATTGATTACATAGCTGCCACCTGGATATTTTCATACCTGCAAAGGCTTTTTCCCTAACACAAACTGCTCTGGGTTGGGTGTGGGTTTTCTTTTTCCAACCAGAACTTTTGTACATAGAATAATGGCCTTTACTCCAGTCTGGAAAGTCCTCTCATCATTTCATCAGCACAGATGTATGAAAAAAAAAAACAAACCAACAGTGGAGAATGAGAGGAACTGAAAAGGATCAAATTAGTCTGTAGAGGATACTGTCAGTGGAGGTAAAAATGAGTGCAAGCTGATAAAAGCTGTTGTAGTGCTAATGAGAAGCAATGGGCTGAGCATGGCCGCTCAGTGTGCTGCCTAGAGAAGGGTGTCTTAACTCTGCTTTTCATAGGGAAACTTTCTGTCTTTGTCCTCTCTATTCACATTGATAAAATCCATGGGAACTTTGGCAGTATGAAGCAGTTGTAAATGTTTCAATAAGAATTCATGTAGCTTGGTATCCTGTTTGATGGTGGCACTATTGCATACTTTGAGAAGAACAGTAGTGTTTGGAAATCTAGCATTTTATGGGCTTCCTTAGCCAAAAGTTACCTTTTACCTGCTGTAATGAACTACATTTAGCAAAGCAAGAGGGGGAGCTGTGTAACTTAGATCTTTTTTGATACCTGAAATATGCTCAGAAGTGAAACCAAAATACCTTTAGTCAGCTATAGAGGTGGTTGTGGGGCAGCAGTGCCCTGGCTGTTTTGATGTACTCAAAAGAGCAAAGTTCATCTTTAAAAAAAGTGGGAAGGAGTTAAATGAAACCCTGTGACCCGGAAGAAAGTAAGACTGGAAAATAAAATCTGTATGGAGCATTGTTTCAGTCCAGAAGAGATCTTGTTCGTTTGGTGTAGGATATGAAGCACAAGAGGAGCTGGTTCTCACTCCATAAATTTGTGACTGATTTTTGGCTTTGTCTTGTTCTGGAGAGAAAATGTATCCTTTTTAATATGGTTGCAAAGAGGCCTGCCATTGTGTAAAAGAGAAGTTTAATTATACCAGGGTCCCTTCAACACTTAGAGCTTTCTTGGAGCACTCACAGTTTGTGTATGAAACAGAACTGATTATAGCCTTCCTGTCAGACTAGAAAGTTAATGGTTAATGGCTCAAACATTCAACCATTTGCAAAAGCAGTGGTGATTTGGTGACAATGTGCAAGGTCACAGCCCAGGTGCAGAGTGGCTGAACAACTACCACAGGATGCTACAAGCTGGGGCTTGAGCCAGGTAAGGGAAGAGGCCGATAAGAAGTAGATCCTGTGAGGTGGGATTTTAGCATATGTGCTTTTTGTCATGGCAATATCTTTATACAAGTGGCTCAGGTGTGAAAAGTCCCTGAGCAGCATCAACATTCACATGTAGACCTCAAGGTATTTGTCCCTTCTGATGAGCCATAGTTGGCTCAAATACTGATGTGAGAGGCAGCTGTAACAGCTTAAAAGTTGTCATAAATCATCAAAGACTCTGAAAGTGCTCTGTGATCCCCCATGTGTTACATCAGATAGTGTAAAACTCTCCACCCCAGGGGAGGAACCTGGACATTCCCACCTGGAACCTGAGTGTACATTAACCTATTTAACTTTGTGTTTTGTGGGCTTCCCCACCCCTGGATTAAGACTGTGACCATCTCTTCAACCAATGGACATTGAAATTGCAACAATCAAGTCTCATCACCAAGGGGGGTGACTATGTACCTTTCTACTCTTACCCTTTCTTTCTCTTTCTTTCCTTTCTGTTATACATTTTCCTAGGTGCTATTTTTGTGCTTTTAGATTGTTGCTTTTCTAACCAAATGGCTACAAGTACCTTGTTCTACCTTATTGTTCTAAAGCTTGCAAGTAACTGTTTGTCGTTGAACCTCCTGAGAATTTTGTTGTTTCTTCGTACACTGTGCAAAGTAAATCAAACAACCTTCCCCAGACCAGGGCACAACACTTCCTTGCTTGGAACTGGGCCATGAGGCTTGGAGTATGAAGAACATTTATGTGTGAGTGGGATGGAGATGTACGCTGGAGAGGGGACACTGAGGACAGGAGCCTTCACTGTTCTTGGTTGTGCATGTTATTAACCAAGAAGGAATAGGCTGTGAACAATCCAACCAACTCAGTCTCAGCCACAGATTCCTGGCAAGTAGATGCTATTTAGGACTGGCATCTGTTTTGAAGAAACATAAATAAGAAAGCTATTACTCGTGAGACAAAGAGATAAAAGCATAGTGTGTGAGATTTCCTCTTTCTTACAGGTTTACTGCTTGTTCTTTCTCCCCACCTTTTAAGGAGAATCAGGGATTTGAGTAATTTGTTGGGTTTTGCATGTGTATTATTTTCTCCTTCTTACTTTTTCCCGACCTGCTGGTTTCTCTTCTTTTCTCTGTATCTGGGCTTTCCAAGCTGACATATATCTGTAGCATGAATGTGAAGTCATGCAGCCCTAGTACAAGGCCATCCTCTTTCCCTTCTTTACCCCCATACATATGTGCTAATGCATTAAGAAACAGTCAAGAGGATGCCTATGAAAGAAAAGCCAGCACTGACTTATCTCTGTTCCTCCTACCACCCTAGGGCTCCTTGTGCAGTATTTAAGCATTATCGTTAGCAGGATGGTGATCCAACCTCCCTTTGGGGTGCTTGGAGACCCTAAGTGGATTAGGCTTTTATCTCACACTTGAGGGTTTCCTACACACACTCTCTCTCTCTCTCTCTCTCTCTCTCTCTCAATTGTGTACTTATTCTCAAATTTCAATCTAGATGATGACTTCTGCATTTTGTTCTGTTGTAGTAGGTGGGGCACAAGGGGACCCTGTTCTCTCTCCTTTCTTTTCCCAGATGTCCTGCTTGCAGGTGAGTATTCTTCCCATACAGAACTGATGGCATTTTCCTCTTGAGTAAATCAGGGTTGGCCCTACCTGGGCTGCTGGATGGGAGCAGGAGGTATAAATCTCTGGTCCTCCTTTTGTAACAGTTTTGCCCTGTGTGAAGGGTGTGTCTCATGGCAGTATATCTCAGCATATCCTTGGTGCATAATTTGCTCTGGAGCTGAGTTTTAACAGCAATAATTACCTTCCCTGTAGTTTTCCAATAAGGAAGCACTACATGCTTTACATGGGTTAATGAATTAAGTACCCCATGTGACATCAGTCTCTCTCATTATGTTTGTTCCGGGGGAATGAAGGAAACTAAGCATTATGATGGGAATTGGCAACAACTTGTAGCCTCATGCAGACCACACAGCTCTTTCCACTAAATGAAAGGGCATATTCACTCTGAGCTGGATAGCTTTTGGGTCCTGACTCACAGCCACTAGCTCATGACACTAGGCAATGCTTCCTCTTCTCCTTGTTTCTTTCTTTTTCTCTTTGGCTCTTCCATCTGCTCACCTGAACAAAATCCAAGAGAAGAGAGCTAACAACAAATAACACGGGGTGGGAATCTTTCCACTGCACCCTCTCCCCACCCCCCCTCCTGTCCATACAAGATTGATAATGAAACCGATACCTTTCACCAGCGTAATTTTCATATTTAATGAGCGTGACTCAGAAACTATTACATTAATTAGTCAAATCCCACAAACCGTTAATGGTGCACGTGGTAATTAATATTGTATTCAATTAAAAGCTGACCTGTTTCAGGTGCTTTCCCCTGGTTTGGGGGGCTCTTTGCAGACAGCGTATGTTCCAGTGCCTGAGGCCAAGCCTTTTATTTTGTTCCAGTGGTGGGCAAGGGAGGTATCTTTTTTCCTGTTTAGATTTTATGGTTTTTTCCTCCATGAACATATGCTGGTTTCTCCCCCCAGCCCCCGCCCTTCCATCTCCAAACGTGCAGCTCTCACTATACAGACAACCTGCTTGCTGTGATTTATGGGTTAGCACAGTGCGGGGCTCACAGACTGGAAAATTTCCAGTTTACACAAGAATTCCCTGAAAAATGAGCTTGGTTAATTTATTTCTTTCATTAACGAGTTTGAACTGTGAGATAATCTTTCTGAAACCCACTATCCTTGCCTTCACAAACCCTGAGAAGCAAATAGGGTCCCTGTTCTGCTTCCACAGGCCTCAAAATTGCACCTTAACTAGCTATGGACAAAAATGCGTGGTCAAAACTTATTTTTGAAACTTATTTAAAGAGGACAGGGTTTTTTTTCTCACCTGAAGGTAAGGGGTGGAGGTCCTAAGTCCTAACATCAATGCTGCAGTTCCACTCATCTGAGTTAGCTCACTGCTGTATCCTGCCTGTGGAGTTGCTGCTCATTGGTTCTGTGGGAGGAGAGTGCAGGCTTTAAGATAAGCCCCCTCCTGTTCAGCTGTGGTTCACTGGTTGCCTAAAATCCACAGACTATATCCAGTAGTTTCCTGTGCTCTTTTCTCCTGTTCAGTATGAGGTGAGGCGCTGTGCATAGGACCAGTCCTGATGCTCCTGTCTGCTGATGTCATCTGGTTACACTTGGGGTTGTTGCTTCATATCAGTTTGGGCCATTCCATCAGAATCATTAACAACAGGATTGATTGTCTGTGGTATGCTATGACTACTACTACTACCATTATTATTATTATTATTATTATTTCATTTATTTATTTATTTTTGTAGTGTGTGTCTGTTTTGTTTGTTTGGGTTTTTTCTTCCTTTTTCATTTTTCCTCTGTTGTCCTGGTCACCATTATGGTATGTTTCCATAATGCTTCTACTCCATGCTGAAGGGCTTGGAGTAGCTAATCCCTTCAGCATATTCAGAGATCTTGTTGGAGGTCTCTCTGATTTTCCTGTGTTCTGACATAAGAAGGATGTGGACCTGCTGGAGCAAGTCCAGAGGAGGGCCATGAAGTTGGTAAGAGGACTGGTGCCTAGGAAGACAGGCTGAGCAATGTGGGGCTGTTCAGCCTGGAGAAGAGCAGGTTATGTGAAGACCTCACAGCAACCTTCCAGTGTCTGAAGGGGGCCTACAGGGAAGCCAGAGAGGGACTCTTCATCAGGAACTGCAGTGATAGATCATGGGTACAGACTGAAAGAAGGAAGGTTAGATATTAGGAAGAAATTCTTTACTGTGGGGGCAATGAGCCTCTGGAAGAGGTTGCCCTGGGAGGTTGTGGATGCCCCAGTCACAGCAGAGTTCAAGGCCGGGTTGGATAAGGCCTTGAGCAACCTGGTCTAGTGATGTCCCTGGCCATGGCAGGGAGTGGCTGGGACTAGATGATCTTTAGAGTCCATTCAAAACCCTTAATACTCTGTGATTTTGTGACATCCAAGGGGGCAATATTGAATACTGCTCTAAACCTTCTCACTAAAGTTGAATTACGAGGAACCATTGTCACCCATGTGTCTCACAAAAATTGTGTATGAAGATAAAAATTAAAACCTCATTTGTAATAAAATGTCACCCTGTTTGCTGCTTAACAATTTGATATCTTCTTTGGCCAAAGACTTTTCCCCTGAATCACTGCTCTCTAAACAAATCTTTTGGTTTCTGTTGCATTTTCATTCCGTAAAGAAAAATATGTTGCTATTTGTACTAAGTTTCTGCAGAACAGAAGAGAAGAATATGCTCATCTTGAAAATGTGCTATTGTTACAAAGAATTTGAATGAGAAACACATGAAATATCGCTGTGATTTCTTTCTAAATAAGTTTAGTTATCTTTTAAGAAAATTTTAGAAAGCCCACTTTGAAACAAAATAATACAGATACTTTTTAAACATCTATTATTGTCCCTTAAATCAACAGAATTTGCAAGTTTTTGGACTTATGAAACAGTGTTCCATGAATGTGTGGGCTCCTTTATACTGACACTGAGCCTCCTGACAATGGGTTTGATTCCTGTGGAAGTCTTTTGTGATTCTTTTGTGAACATTTTTAGGAATCCAGGTACTCTGCAGCGTAGCCTGAGAACTTAGTGCAGATGATGCAGGCATGCCAATATTTGATTTCAATGTCTTGTAGGGAAGGGAGAATGTTGCCTTTTGTTCCTTGACAGGAATTATTTTTTACTTTATTAAATACCTCGAAAGTACCAGCTAACTAAAGTATCACAAATTGTTTTAACCTGCATATGCTTCCTTTGGAAGGGCAGGTTATATAGTGACCATTTTGTCCATACAGTCTTCGATGCTTTGTGTTGAACAGAGAAAGATCTTTGATGTGGAAATTTATCTTGCCTTTCTTCTTACATTACTGTGCTAGACCATATGGTTAGACGAAAACAAGTGAATTTTCTGTTACTGTCAAGGGCTGGACTTTTCCACTAAGCAACTGGTGATACTGACTAAGAAAAGTGGGGGCAGGGCAAAGTTGAGCGCATATTGCAGCTGGGTTCCTGTCTTTCCTTTAGAGACTGAAGTTAGTGGGGTAGCATGTGAAATCCCCTTGGTGCACAATGACAGTCACTGAATGTCTGCCAGTTGTTTTCCTCGCATCATTAGGAAGCTTATTGTGCCTCAATGAAGGAAAGTATAATTTTTTTTTTTTTGGGTTGTGGGGGGAGTGACATATAAATGTACATACTTCATAGCAGGAAAAACATAAGAATTCTCTAAGTCTTGCTGACAGTGCTTTAGTCTCAGTCTAAGGGTAAGCTCTAAGATAGGTGGGTAAAAAATTCTTTGATCATGTATTAAAGTGTGGAAGTAACACAGCTAAACTGAGGTGGAACCATGGGATGGGTATTGCTTGATAAACTTGGGATGAAAGAGCCTTTTGCATTTGGGTTTCTTATCCTTCTCACTTAAAAGGAAACAAAATGTGAGTAGGAACATAATTGTTCTGCCTTTGATTCCTAGGACAGTCCCACTCCTTTAAAGTAATTTGCAAATGAGAACAAATTCAAGTAAAACTAGTTGACAATCTCTAAAAAGAATCAGAGAAAGAAAATGTGATTCAGCTCTTCTGCTTGAGAAAAAGACTTTTCTAGATCAAATTACATTACAGCAGTAGATAGCTGCTTTTTTTCTCCTCTCTTTCATTGTAGAAATACCTTCATTTGATTTCCAAAAATACTGCCATGAAGAACTGAGCATATTACTTGCTAAGTAACTAATTTGGAGGATAGATGAAAACAAATAACTTGGATGTACCTACATTTTATTTTTTAGATTTTTCATCAGTTAATGAACCACAAATGGTTGGACTCAATATATTTATAAAAATGAAATGTCATCCTAGAAGATGGTTCCACACTGCAGCAGTTGTCTGCTTTATCTGCTTGCAAACATGATGCTGTGGTTTTAGCAGCTCTATCACAGATACTTCGCAGAGAATCTTTGTGTGGCCGTGCACAGTTCTCAGCCTTCAACTGTCATAGTAAGAAAGGCAACAGGGTTTTAAAAATTATTCATATTGGAGTTTTACCCTTCTTAAATCTCTTTGCCTCGACATTTCTTTTTGCTTCATACTAATTTTCTCATAAATGGCTGTTCTTGCTCCTACATCCATTGATGTCTAGCTAGCCTGGGGCTGCTAATTTGTGCCTTTCTCATTCAACATGTTCTTCAGGGACCTCACTGGTTCTCTCTGTAGGGAAAAGGACATTTTTCACTGCTACTATAATATGCTGAACCTGCTGTAGTTGAGCTTCTGGAGGCATTCCATTGACATAATCAGTTCTGTAAACCTGTCTATAATACGTCTAAAGTGATAGGCATGTAAATTCAGATATGACTGCCAAAATCTGGTAATGCAACAACCATAAGGATGCTCTAAGAGCATAATGTTTCTGTTACTAGTTAGCTACTTTTTGTGGAGCACATCTGCACTTGAAGAACACAGTTGAAGAACTTACTGGCAGTCTTTTACCTTATCTTCTCTGTTTCAGCTCCAGCTATTTGTTCCCTGGATGCTAATACAGCATAGTCTATTTATAATTTCTGTGGCTCACAGGCCTTTGTCTGATATCTACTAAATCTTCTAGTCCTGAGCCCAGACTTCTCATTCATATTTTTTTTTCCCTAGAGACTGAATGAGTAACTCCTTGGTTGATGCCCAGTTTGTAGCTACCTGGAAATCTCCTGTTTTGGGAGTACTTGCTTTTTTAACATATTTACATATCTTATTTCATATGTAGACAAGGACACTGACTTGGCTTTTACCAAGAGTCCTGCAGGCCAAGTTCTGGCCTAATGGAAGATGCATGATGTGCCCTACCTGTGAACATTTATGTACACCATCATGACAGGTTTCCCTTGTTAGGACAGTTACCCTTTTTTTCTCTTTTAGCTGAGGTTCCTCTCCCTTCATCATCTCTATCTGTATGGATCTGCACCAAAATTGTCAAGACAGTAGTAGCTGTGATCCAAAGCACATGATTCTCTTAGTTCAAAGGAAAAGAAAATTGTCTGGGAAAATGCTGTATTTTGATTTTCTTTTTCTTGCTTACAAAGAAGGTACATAAAGGGCAAACAAAAAGGGTTCCTTTTGTACTGGTATGACTGGATAAATCTCAGCCTGGGTCAAAGTTCTCTCTCACCTTCCTCCTGAAGCTCTCTCTCTTTGCTTCCATGACTACCTTCATCTGCTACTGTAAACATGTCCACCAATATAGGTGGTTGCTGTTACATTTCATTTCTCCTGGCAATCTAAGCAAGAAGTAACTCAGATTCAAAAGATTATTCTTTCTAGCCCCTCATCTTGGATGGAACATCTAAGCAAGGCAAATGTGATGGCATGCAGGATTAAGCTTGGAGTTTGCAAGGAGCCTCAAGTACAACATAAAATGATCTGAAACTTTCTATGAACCATTTTGAAACCTCAAAGATGAGAATCTTCACATTACTCCTACTTGCTCAGTGGTAGCTGGGCTAGAGGGCATAAGATTTGGCTTGCTGGACATGGATGCTTTTCAGGAAGCAGGAGACATCTGCGCTTTCCTGATCACAATGCTGAGAGATGCTCATGAGGATGGCAGTACCCATGCATGAGGAAAGCAGTTGTGAACTCTGCGCATCTGTGTCTCTGTGTATATCTTGTGTGTGTGTCTCCATTTCCAGCACAGGAGAGAATCCAACAATATTTCACCCAAATGAGAAATGTTATTCTGCAGATTAAAGCCACGCAGTGCCTGGTTTTGTCTTTATTTATGCCTTTCTATTTCCTTCTCTGCTGACATGGGTGCACATGCCGGGAAGCACTGAAGGACATAATTGGCGTTGTGAAAAATTATTGGGAAGCCAGGACGTTCCCTTGCAGTGATCCCCCCCTTCTCCTTCCCATCTGTCACCATCTAATGTGACAAAGTTTTTATCGGGCATTGAGGCAGAGGAGATTAAAAGTAAATACTGCAATCAGGAAGCAGCTGGGGGGAAAATGTAACACATTTCACACTAAGCTGAACAGCTCATCAACTTAGCCTTGTATATCTACGGTGGATGAGAGGGAGGGAGGGCTGCAGGGGGATGGTGTGGTTCAACATGCTCCTCCACACTGGGAGTCTGAAGAGGATCCTGTACAAACAGGACTTGTGCTTTCTGGCACTTCCTTGCCTTGGGAAGGAAAAAGCCTCAGGATCTCTGTAGTTCTCCATTTGCTTTTACTACAAGCTCCTGTAATACACCGTTTTCTCAGTACTCAGTGAATGTATTTTTGGACACCCTTCCTGCTTTAGTGGTGATCCAGGTGCTATCATGTCCTGTTCAGATAGGAAGGCTTTACCAGACATCTGTCTCTGGCTGTTGAGGGCATCCAGATGCCATGCCATCTCTGGGGAGCTGCAGAATGAAAAGTTTGTTGGCTAAATGGGATATACTACAGGGAGATGCAATAATGTTTCAGGCTCATGAAATGGGACACTGAGATATTTAGAATGCACTGTGTTGGGCACTGTTACATTCTGTCCAAAGGGATCTGCCTGCAAAGGCCAAGAAACTGAAAACTTTGTATCATATTGCATTATTCTTATTTGTGTATATAAAACTTATGGTTGTTGAGCACTACCAGTCATATTTTCATCTTCCAAAACTTTTGGAAGTATTTGTTTTCATTCCCAAAAATGTTGCCTACTTCTTCATTTTTTGCTGTGATGATATCACGTGAGCTCAGTGCTGTTAAACCTGAATAGACTGGTGCATGTGGAGGACTCTGAGAATCTTCTTATCCCTAGGATAAACAAAGCTTTGGAAAGTGATGCAGGCTTTCCTAGTACCCCTGCCCCTGTGAATGTGTCACCTGCTATGGAAGGTCAGGATCCTCCTATTTCAGTAGAATCTCAGTCTCCAGCATTTGTTTGGTCCTTGGCTTTATAGCTGAGTGCCAATAAAATCTAATCCCTGTCATTTTGGCTGTCATTTCTTGTAAGGCGTTTTTTCTTCAATTTTTCTGGGAAATCCCTGTTTCTTTAATTAATTTTATGTGATATCCCTAATTTACAATTACTTTGTTGTTTTCATGTCATTTGCTCTTCAGTGTTGATGAGATGTCCTGTCATTGTTAACAAGTTTTTTAAGGATAAAAAAAAATTCTAACATCTTTACAGCTACTTGCTGAACAGTTAGATTGAACAGTATCTCCTAACATGGAGGTCCTTTTGCTGTGCTTGGTAACCTTTCAGGATTCCTAAAACTATAGACAGCCTTGGCTCTGAGGCAAGTTATTATAGCTTTTGTAGTTTGTTTATTTGTGTTTTTCAGTGGTGGTCCTCAGTTTCCAAACACTCCTGGTGCAGCTGTGGTGGGGAGCCACCTGTTTTGGCCTTATGTTGCCTTTTGGTGCCCTGCTCTGTTGGTGTCACTCTGGGGCCATCCAGCTAGAAAAACTTGACTAGGTTGTAGAACATATGCCAGCAGTATGTATTTTGTCCATATAACAGCACATTCATTATTGGCTAAGGAACCCTTTAATCTCTGCAGTGTGAAGGTAATGAGGTAAGGATGTCAAGCTGAGAAGCTTGACACGATCTAACAACGTGCACTTGCAGCCCAGCAAGACAAACGTATCCTGGGCTGCACCTAAGGCAGCATGCCCAGTACTCTTCTACTCTGCTCTCCTGGGACCCCACCAGGAGTACTGCATCCAGCTCTGGGCTTCTCTGCACAAGAAAGATGCAGACCAGTTAGAGAGAGCCCAGGCTGGGGTTGAGAAGGATGGAACACCTCTCCTATGAAGATGGGCTGAGAGAGTTGGGGTTGTTCAGTCTGGAGAAGTGAAAGCTTTGGGGAGACCTTAGAGCAGCCTTCCAGTACCTAAAGGGGGCTACAAGAAAGCTCAAGAGGGGTTTTTTACAAAGGGATGTACTGATAGAACAAGGCAGAAGGACTTTAAAATGAAAGAGTGCAGATTTATCTTGGATATTAGGAAAAAAATTGCTGTGTGAGGGTGGTGATGCACTGAAACAGGTTGTCGAGAGAAATTGTGGATACACCATCCCTGGAAGCGTTCACAGTCAGGTTGGATGGAGCTCTGAGCAAGCTGGTCTAGTGGAAGGTGTCCCTACCCAAGGCAGAGAGTTGAAACTAGATGATCTTTAATATGCCTTCCAATCCAAACCATTCCATGATTCTATGACTTACGGTAAGGCAAAGGGCCATTATTATACTTTCTTCAGTATCCCTGCATTATAAAAAGTAGGTAATGTACTGAGATTTCTTTTCCTGTAGCTCATATGAGGCCAATAACTGCTTGCTAGTGTTTGGCAGCTAAATTCTCATAGTGCTGTCTGTAACAAGCCCTCATCATGAACTACTTATATGCTCTTCTATTGATGCAAATATATGCTTTATCTTAGGTCAATGGGCCTTAATCTGGTCTTCTATGTCATTGTTTCTCCAAACATCTGAAGGACACTGTCATCTTACAGACCAGAACTGGAAGCTTGCTCTTATAGTCTTTTCTCTCATAATGACATCAAAGCCAGAAGGAGAAAAAGGAGCCACTGTCATGCAGAACATAAGATACAGGGAAAGTAAAATGAGGAGGGAAGAACTTGGGAAAAAGTGCTGGATGGGCAGAGGAATGTGTGTAGGAAAGATAACACTGGACCATGAAACTCTCTACGGATGGAAGGCTTCTGTACCTATAGCCTCCTTAAAACCTCATTTGATGTCCAGAAGATTTTGCATCTTTTTGTATTGTGTAAGGTATTGGGCAAGCTACTAGAGCTGACCAAAATAGAGATGGGACACACATAACTTGGGGTCTGACAGCAGCTGCATTGGTCTTAACCTATCAAGAAACTGCTGGATAAATCCTCCCCCTTTTTCCACTTGCCCCAGGAATGCATGTTACATGGGACCTTTCAGGCTGATGGTGTCAATCCTCTAGAAGATTTTTTGCCCTGTCTTAACCTGTGCCATATTTCTTTTTAGCTCTGGTGTTAATAAAGATTATGGCAAACACTCCAAAATGTAACAAAGGAGGGAAAGATTTTTTTCTCTTTTTATTTTTGACTGTACTTATTGCTGCAGTATGTGAACATGCTAATTCTGATAGGCCAAGAAAGAAAAGACAATGGTCAACACCTGTAAGTTTATGTAATTCTAGCACTAGATAATTACCTTTTACATTCAAATATCTGTGAGCTATTTATTTTTGGGTTCCAAGAGAACAAATTTTGGTTAAAATTCCTGAGGAGGTGGGTCTCACACCCACATTGGATAATTTGGCATGACTTGGTCTTTGGTTCAGTAGAACCAGCAATTTGTACTGCAGGCATTTCAGAAATGATACAGTGGAGAAAAGGTTGGTACTCAGCTTACACCATGGCAAGAGCTATGTCTGGTAAGAGTCACTGTCAGCATCTCACTTTCACAGGCACCATATTTATTAGGCACCTTATTTATTATTGTTGTTTTTTTGTTTTTGTTTTTTTTTTTAATGCACCTCAATTTTCTGACAAAGTCATGGAGGTGTTGTTGCTCCTTTAAAGCTTTTAGACTGGGTGGAGAAAATATTTGATTACCTATCATCTCAGTCATGAGTTTCCTTCTTCACTCTGTATCCCTTAGGTTTGGAAATGTAAAGGCTAGATCCCAGATCTGGGATTCCCTTTTGATGGGGAATAACAGCAGCTGATCAACCCAGGCATATACTTAGTGCATTTCCTTTCCTGCTCCAAGTTAAACAGAGGAAAAGGGAACTGAGTGATTTGCTTCAAAACATTAGCGCAGAGCATCATATTGTGGCTCAATATTTGCTCAAAATTCTTGCCAGGAAGTTTGCCTGAGCATTTCTTCTGGTTTTTTTTTTTTTTTTTTTTTTTTTTTTTTTTTNTTTTTTTTTTTTTTTTTTTTTTTTTTTTTTTTTTTTTTTTTTTTTTGCAGCCCTTAAAAGCACAAGCAACCTATATTGATGGCTACTGATGTTTCATTGCTAGTAGTTTTCTGTTCAATAGAATTTTTTTAAAGGCGAAGGAACTGATGGTTGTTAGCAGCTACTGTCTGAGGGTGTAGTCATGTGAGCAGGCAGACGCAACTCTGGGTTATGTCCTCTCCAAGGAATGCTTTACTGCAAGAAGCCTTATTAGAAGTAGTGCAGAAAGTAGTACTTTTCTAGGGTTAAGTGGATGCTCTCCTGCTAAAGATTCTGCCTTTTGGATAAGACATAGAAATCAAGTTCTGAACTCTTTCATATTTTTATAAGTGTTCCCTGACTCTCTGCTGGGTGTATTGCTTGTGCTTTGTTTGGGCAATACCAAGTACTGTGATGAAGTGCAAGTAACTCAATAGGATTTATACGAGCTTATGAAGCGGAGAATAAACCCCATAGTTTGCACAGTAAATCAATTTGTAAAGTGCTTTGGGATCTTTCTGGATGAAAGGCCCTATATAAATGTAAGCCATGACCATTCATCATTATTGAATATGAAATAGAGATATACACTCTATCAAGCTAGAAGCAATAGGCTTGGGCTCATGATTGCTCACAGGACCCAATCAGTCATCAGATCACGACATAATGCAGCTAGAATAAAGAAAGAAAACCCACAGCAAATCATTTCAAGCAATGCAATTAATGGGCATCCAGTATAAATAGTGATCTCAGTCAAGAAGACTGGGCTTTTCCTGAGCTGTGCAGTTGATGGCAGAGTGTTAGCAAGGGAAGGAAAGATTCCTTGCCAGCAGTACACCATGTAAACCTACAGCTAGATAAGAAAATGTATCTATGCTTTTCAGAATTGGCTTTCCATTTAGGAAATGAAACAGAAAATGGTTCTGTAAAGAAAGTTTTGTTCTACAATGCGCCACAGAGATGTTCATTTTTTGCATCAAGTTGTAGTCCAGGCACCTAGCGTTGTCACCTAAACTTGGTTGTCTGATGTAGCACCTGTGGCTCTTACAATGCAATATGCACATGCATGGCAGGGTATATAATCTGTTTCTGCCGCTTATCCTTGAAGATACTGACTGCTGTCATGTGCACTGTTTTGTGACAATTAAGTCAAAACTTAAGCTGCTCCAGCCCTCTGCTTCAAGAGCCATGCAAACTGAGGGCTTTCTTCACTTGTGCTGGAGTTCTTTCTGTCTGTATATTTGCTTTCTGAGGCAAGGCAGTACTTCGTATGAACTTCCCCTCTCCTCCTTTTGGTTGTGGTGATGTGTGTGTCAGACTGCTGTGATGCCATGGATATAATATTATACTCTCGAGCTGTTTGTTTGTTTGTTATGTAAGAGAGATTGAGCTTTTATAAAATATAAGGGAAGGAGGTGAAAACTGAAATAAGAAAGTGAAATAAGAAATATGAAGGATCCCATTTCATAAAATCTGTCTTACCACAGATCAGCTTATGAAGAATGGGAAATTCCCATCAGCTCTTCTACTGCCATGACCACCAAGCTGCAGCCTCAGACTGTCTATAGTGCCCTATATTGTCGCCTGCAGCTATATTCATCTCACTTGCAGCCTGACATGTTCTGAAATCACTAGATGGAGCAGATACAGTGTCTTAGACTACCATTCTGTGCCAGAGGTGCTGCTAACACAATTCAATATCCCATCAGAATTATGACTGTAGGGAAGACAGGTGGAAAAGGCCTGCTTGTCCTCACTGCTCCACATTGTGGTGTCCTCTCTGGAGAGCGGGACTGTTTTCTATTGCTTTCTTGACAAGATAGGCCATCTTTCTTTGCATTCTCTCTCTGTTCATTTAAACTCAGAGTGAGAAGATGAGGGGCATGCTGAAGTCCTGACCTTTCCTCCACCCCATTAAGTCAAGCCTTAGCTTTGAGCTAGATACTGTGAACCAGAGACCTTTCTTTTGCCCACAGGCTAGAGATTGTGGTGCAAGGATGTGCCCTTTTTGCTTCCTCTGACTCTACTAACAAATATTTGGACCTTGTCCCCTCTCTCCAGTGGAGCACAGATGATCAGGCTGTCCTGCTGCATCTGGTCCATGAGGCCTCAGAGAACGCACAAGATGTGGCATCTGACACAACCATTTAAGGGTCAGATACTGCATTAGGAGAAAAAGTAAAGTAGGAGGTGGGGGAATACAATTTGTAAATTATTCCTAAATATGCCCTAAATTGTCAGTTGCAAACAAATTCGGCTGCCCATATATGTTTTCTGTGCTGCACATGAGGTTTATTTTCTGCCCTTGAATTACAAATCACATGTTGATTTTGTGTGTTGCTAAGGCATATCAAAAAGTGCGTGTAGTTTTTGCAAGAAGTGTGGGTTAGAATCCATGTGGGTTAGAATCCATATGGTTAGAGAGCAGCTCTGCAGTAAAGGACCTGGGGGTTCAGGTACACAAGTTGAAGATTAATCAGCAGTGTGACTGAGGTAGTGAAAGCTGAGCATATACTAGGTTGCATTAATGAGATTTTATCCAGCAACTCAAGGAGTGATTATTCCTCTCTATTCAGCAATCACAGGACTGTAACTGCTGTCCTGTCTTCATTTTTGGGCTTCTTAGTATAGGTAAGATGTTGACAAAGCAGAGCAAGTCCAACCAACAATGACAAAGGTGGTTAGAGGACTGAGTACATGAGATAAAATGAGAGACTAGAAGACCTGAGTTTATTCAGCTAGAAAGAAAAAGCTAAAAGAGGTCTAATTGTATTCTTCAACTGCCTAATAGGTATTTAAAGAAAAGACAGAGAGAGTTCCAGAGAAAGAATGAGAGGCAATGAATACAACCTGCAACAGAGGAATTATGATAGCTCTAAGAAAAAAGTTCTTCATAATGGGAGTGGTTACAGAGAGGCTGTCTTCTTCAGAAGAGACTCACAGTTCGCCCTGAGCAGTCTGATCTAAGTCTGAAGCTGGGCCTGCTCTGAGCACAGGTTTGGATCAGAAGGGGCTCTAGGGCTCCTTTCCAATCCTAATTCTGTGATTCTAAGTGTGATTTATAAGACAACTACACTAAATTATGCTGTGAGCTAAGTTGGAACATCACAGAGCAGACTATAACTAGTTCTTTGCTTTAGCCAGAGAAGTGGACAAAGAGCTGCATGATATACATGAGTTTTGTTTTTTTAGCCTTCTCTTGAACTGAACCAGAAGAATACCCTAAAGAAAAGGCTTCCTGAAGTCAATACATGCTTTATTTGTTATACAATGGGTTTTTCTTGATGGATAGTTGCATGTGGATGAGCTGCCCTCATACACCTAGCTAATGACGAGTTTCAGTGGCATTAATTAGAACCATAGGGGACAAGTGTGCCCCTGTGAGTTTATTTGTGCTTGATAACTACCTTAGAGAACTGAGCAGCATAAATGAGGGGTCATAATCAGAGATTGAAATCCCTGCTCTGTAAAACGCCCTACTGAACAGAGAATGCTATGAAAGTTAGGCTTGCAGTCAGACATTGTTTAATGTCTTCTTGATTGTTTTCGTGCTGCTTTATTCTGTCAGAGGGAGTATCAGTGTATCATAATCTTTCTTCAGTTCTGCTGACTGTGAGAGCTTTGGAAAACAGAAATCCTGAAGGAGTTCCTGTAGTTAGTTCTAAGATTCAGGTAGTATGCAAAATGCATTTGTTCTCTCTCTTTGTGAATCTGTTTTCAAATGTTTGCTTATTTTTACTCATTTTTTGCTTACCATTTTTAAAATAGTCTAGGTAGGACTTGGTCTTCTGCAAGCTGTGGCCAGCAGTACATCCTGTGTCTCAGGATATTAAAAGCAGGCATAGGGAAAACTTTTCTAGGGAGCCTGTGCTGCAGTGAAAAACTTTACCCATAGATACAATGGAAGTTCAATCCTTGGAAGTTTCCAAGACTCAGCTAGACAAAGGTACAGCTGACAAGTTCTAGTGATGGTAGATGTCCCACTTCATGACTGGACTAGATGTCCCCCAAAGCTTCCCTCCAAATGATTTGATGAGGTCACTGCATCATGATCATTCCTCCTCTCTCAAGACTCTCTCACAGGAAGAGCAGATATGTTCATAGGGTAGCCAGGAGTCTTATATCAAACAATGCTGCAAGGACTGCTTGAGCTGAGACAGGTGGGCTGTGCTGCACCTTGGCGCTGGCCTGGGTTTGCTGGGGAAGGTGTGGTGTGAAGGTGCTTTAGGTGCTGTGTCTGTTTTCTCTGGGGAACTGCTGGCCTGCTGCATCTCCACATCAGCTTGCCTCCGTGCTCTCGCTCAGTGTGTCAGAGTCATGAAGCCAGCAGCAGCCTTGGGAATTGCTAGAGAACTCAGTGTGTGTTTCTCATAACCTTGCACAGCTCAGCCCCTTTTTCCACTTTACTCTGGAGTTTTTGGCCTCATGCTTAGAACCACCCTGCGAAGATTAAATTGTAGTGGGGACCAATAACCCATTCTCTCCTGGAGATCAAGAAGAATATGAAGAACCCATGGTTCATCCATCCTAACAGACAATTGATGACACCTGCAGCAGCGTCTAGCCCTGCTGCACTGAAGATACAATATTTAATGGCAAGACTAAGGCCTGTTGGAGACAACTAATTAAACTGATAGATGACCTCTACCTCTGCTTAGTGAAATCAGTGTTGGTTCCACTACAACATCCTTGTCTGAGTGTGAGAGCAGCTCCTTACATTTTGGCTGGTGAAGGTAGAGAGCTGGTTTAAAATGAGATTTTGGTTGAACTGGTAAACCCTTTCCATGTATACAAGTGTTCGTGTATTATTTTCAAGACTTCACTGCTAGGTTTGTATGGATGAAAAAGTTTCACAAGTCATTGCCTGGATTATCCATAATTAATTTTTAGGACGAGCTTCACTGCAGTGGTGTATTACCAAGGCTGCAAATAGACACAATCTCCTGCTCTTCTTGGGTTTGATAGACAAAACCATGGAGACTGGCTGACCTCACGGATCCAGCAGTGAATTTGAGACCAGTTACTGTATCACAGACCTATTCCATTGTTTTGCTTTTGTACATTTCCACATTGTTACATTACACAGCTGCCCCTCAGGTAGGATATGCCAATTCTTTCCAGGAGGAATCATAATGGCTCTGCAGGGCCACGCACTCACGGGCAATAGCTGTGCACGTGCTGGCAGAGTGCTCTCCCAGGTTTCGGACTAGGATCTCTGGAGGAACAGCCCAGAGTTCTCCGTGTTGCACTAACTTGAAAATATCATTTTACAAATTGGTTTCCACTGCACCATGCAAGAACTTCCCAGACTATCCTGAGGCTGTGTGCACAAGCGCTTTCTGTGTGCCTATGTACCAAGTGAGTCCAAGTGTGCTTTTCCTTCAGCCCATCCCTGCCTGTGACTGAGCTGTGGGACAGCACATGTGCAAGTGCTCTTCTGCTTGTAACTGCATTGCTCATTGCAAGAACATTTGAAGGAAGGCAATGGAAATGTGATTGAGTAATTTAACTGAACAGTGCAGTGAGCACTGAAAGCTTGTCAGGCTTGAGGTCTTCCTCTTTTTAGAAAATGAATAAATTCAAGCATTGGTAAGCCATGGCAAAAAAAAAAACTGAACCCAAACTTGTGCAAATATTGACAGGATTATGTTTCAGGAAGCACAGACATTGAGACTTAGAGGTAGCAAAACAGTCAGCCCTCGAAATTATGCTGTGCATGGAGACTATGGGGATGTCAAATGCTGACATGAACAGGGGCTTCTTTAACATATTTTGGTCACAGGATTTGGTTCAGGTTGTTTGGGGTGATCCTGTTGTGCTATGTAACTATATGTGTGCTGGCATGGCAAACTAATGAAGAGATCAGTTTGTGCTGAAATATGTGACATGCTCACTAAATCATCAACCGTAACTTCAAGTAATCAGTTCAAAATAGTCTGGAATAAATCACTCCTTGTATGCACACATTCCACCCTCACCCCTCATCTGGAAACCATCTTGTAACACATTTGAAGGGAAAAAGCATGACTTAGCACTTTGCCCAGAATCCAAAGCTATTCTGTGGCACATTGTAAAGTTATCTGTTGATAAGAAGTTATTGATCAGAACTCAGGACCTTTTCTATTTATACCACAGCTTTCTCAACATTGAAACAGAGATAAGGTTTATGCCCACTTTTAATCCCTTGGGCATGCCCTGATCAATCCTTAAAATGGAGTCACAGGACATGCCACACCCTAACGGACTGCATGGCCTGCTCCAGGACTTCCTCTGTCCCTGGGCTTTTGGAACTTTCCTCGCTGTTATCTTTCTTGCCTTTTTTTAGAAGCTCACCATGAGTGATAGTAAGGCCTGTTTTTGGTGTGGTGTGACCTTTCAGCCTCATTACCTGTAGAAGAGGTAGATATACCTGATCTGGTAACTTCTGCTCTGTCCCTGTGAGATCATATCTATTGCAGGTATGTCCAATTAAAAATTGTAATTACAGTTATACATAGGAGAGCCAAACATATTGCAGTATAGGTCTACATGGATATCTCAGAACATCCTATAACCCAGTTTCCAGGGACCCTTTGCAGTAGTGGAAGTTTTTTAAAATGTGTGTTTCCGTTACTAAATTCATCTGACTTTTAAAATAACTGAATTTTCCTGTAATGTTGTCACAAGAGGGCAGAATCGGGGTTTTTATATGCAGTAACATTTAGCTCAACTGAACAAATTGCTATGTATCAGCTGAGCTGTGGTAACAGCTGTGTGCACAACTAGCCTGCAGCAGACATGGAGTAATTCCACTTAACGCTGTCTTCTCCTAGGTTAAGTCAAATGACCTTGCATTTATCACATGCCAGAAGCATGCACATGCTCAATTATGAAGCTAGGATTATATGCCACAACTTCTTAAGGCTCAGTAACTTAATCCTCTATTTGAGCCTTAAAGGCTGTTTTTGTCCCTTGAATGGGTATCTTCCCTCTTCCTATAAAGCCAGACTGCACGGGCAGTCAGAGTAGCAGAGTCTGCTCTTTGGAACACACTGAAGAATCTGCAGCTCATTTCCTCACAAAAAGCTGGTTTTGGAAATCTGGGACTGTGTGGGTAGCCTTGTCCTAAGCAAGGTTACCTTCACCTACTTACTGATAGTGTCCTGGCATGCACTACTTCCATATCCATGGCTGAGTTATTTCTACCGTTGCAACAATCTCACCTTAAGGGTGACTAAAGTTGTTGACTTCAATCTGTTTGTGGCAACTACAACTACCACACAGATCACTTTGAATGAATTCATTGGCAAATACATAATTTAAAAAAAAACCACCAAAAATATAATAATATAATTAATATAATATAATATAATATGATATAATTAATATAATAATTGCTGTGATTTTCCTTCGCATTGTTACTGGACTTTGAAACTGCCTTTCATTTATAAAGAAACCATTCACAACTTTGGAATTAATAAAGCACTCAGTGAGAAGTGCCTACTGAACTAGTCTGCAGCTATCTGACCAACTTCTAAGACAAGTTAAATGGATGCATATTTGCCTGTACAGAGACAAGTCTTCAGGTATGTTGGGGTTAATTCTAGAGTTAGTTCAAAAAAGTGCACAGCCGTCTAAGAAAATAAAGGTTTTTCAGCTTCCGACTCTGTTAAATAATCATTACTGACAGCCCAGAGTTGGATGTCCTCCACTTTCTAGGTGTGAACCATTAGGCTGTAGTCTAGAAGGGACCTAAAAATGTGTCCTTTATGATGACTAAGTCTTTACTAGCAGGTGGCACAACTATAGAAGGTGCTGCATGTAGTGTTTTCCTGTTGATCTGCTTGAAACTACAGATCAAAAGGAAAAACGAATTTAAAAGAGACTAAGTTCACAAACAGACTTTACCCCTGAGCCATCCAGGTTCTTGAATGAACCACATCATAACCAGTCAAATACATCTTCCCAAATTAGCATCTCTTCTAGTTTGTTAAGCAGAACCTGTAAGACTCTAATATTAGTGTCTTCTACAGTGCTACACACAGCTACATTTGCAATCACCCTTACTCAAGAAGCATCTCTAAGGAGATTACATTGCATGGTCCCACCATGAAATGGAGAGCCACTCAAATAGAGGTGACTTGTTGGTGGGATTTGTAGTCTCTGGGAACAGTGCCACTGGACAGAAGAGGAATGCATGAAGGATTTTACTCCTGTCATAAATTAGGAGCTTGTCTTGAGAGCAAGTTGCTCTGATTCAGAGCAAGTTTAGATGACCTCAGTCTGAACCATGGATATTGTTCTTCCTGTTTTCCCTTTTTCCCAGCTGCTGCTGAACACTTGAGATGGCACTGGCTTGTTATCTGCTCCTCGCTGTGGGTACAGAGGAACCTGTGCTCTGTGTGTGAGCATGCATGTGTGTGTCTGGCTGCCTGTCATTACAGCACTAATGGAAATACTGCACGGATCACAACTCTCAATTAGCTCCTCGGGAGATTGCTGTGACAGCCAGTTACTGAACAGCAAGGCCTGAAGGAATGAATTAATTTGTAGTACACGGCAGTTAGAGTCAGAGTGTTAGCAATGGAATAAGACAGCAATAGACCCTGATTAGACTTTGGCTGCATGGTGCAAGAGACGGTTACCTGGGGAACTGCGACCTGTTACCTTTCTTTTTTTGTCTATCACTTCTCCTGGGGTTAGAGAAGATCTTGGACCATGAATGAATGAGTTTAGAGCTCTTAGTTCAGTTCTTGGAATGACTGTCTGTCTGCCTGAGGCTGTTTGGCAGCAGGCAGTGGGCTTTCATTCAACACAGACAAGGGCATGCTGCTCTCCTCCTGGCCTGGAGCCAGGCCACAGCCACTAAGTGAGTGGTGTTTAGGGGAGGTAACCCAATCTTTCTGTCCTCTTCAAACAACAGCTCTCTTCCTTATTAGTTCAGATAATCGTGTATCAGACAGGGTGTCCTAAGCCTGCTGCACCAGGGGATGCTGGTGTCTTGCCTTTGCAGTGATACATTGATACACAGACATAGAGAAGCAAAATGCGCTTGATAAGGCAGTCTTGGGGACCTTTACAGACAGTGTGAAGTTTCCAGGGCTTCTGCCCACAAACAGCCACATGTTCCCTGTACCCTGGTACCACACTGTTCAAAGATTTGCAGTTTCTTATCATTCGCAAAGATAAGTATTGGCTTTTATCAATTAGGCAATCACTTTTTCTTAATACTTGTTTTTAACATCTTTTATGGAGATGGCTTATTTCTGTGCAGAAAGGATTTGTCACAGTGGGACACCATCCTTTCTTTACCTTTGATCAACCCCCATTGAAAAGCCATGTGGAGCCAATGTAGTTCTGCACATGGTACTTGCTTTAGCTGGGTCAGATCTGACCCTCTGAACTGTGTGACATGCAGTGCTGGGAAGGAGTAAGGTGAAAACAAAGGAATGTTCACAGAGCAGTCCTTGTGGAAGGTAAGAAACATTAAAAGAAATTTTCTTATGGAACTGTGTTGCTCTGGTAGGCTAAGTTCTTCATGTTTTGGAAAGAAATATTTCTGAGCAGAGAGGGAAAGAGAAGTAGTTAACTGACAATACAACCACTAAAGGCGGTTGTCCTCTGTTTATCTGGAAAAGGATGTGGAAGCAGCACCAGCCAAATCTTTTTATACCATCCTGGTTTTTAGGTACAAGAGGAGTCTTTTGTTTTGACCGACTTACCAAGAATCATTCAGTCTGTCGTCCCTGCACTGTCAACCAACAAATGAAGCAGTTAACATTACCTTTGTTAACAGAAGGCAGGAAATCAAGCCCAAGCTCTTCTCAGCACTGGTGTCCTTGTAACTTGCAAGTCAGCGAAGTGGTTGTAAACAGGTTGGCAGCTCTGGCAGTGCCCCTCCTGTGGGCAGTATTGCATTGTGGGCTTTTATTTTCCTTCATTTTGAGTGCAAACAAAAGTGGAAACAGTCAATCTTTTCCTCTGCAGCCTGTGGCCCTTCTTTGATCTTTGTGTCTGCTATTTGTAGGAAGTGTGTCCCTTGCTGAACATTCTGGCCAGTAAGTGGTGCTCCCCCCTTCCTTCCTGTGGCTCCATTCTCTGTGCAGAGCTGAGAGTGCTGTCATGCATTGCTGGTACTTTCAGGTGTGTCTCACCCAGACGGTACGTCATGCTTTGATGTAGTGTATTGATACGATAATGGTATTCCTTAATGGCAGTCCTAATGGTGTGTTTTTAATGACACTTCTTGGCATTACCCTGGTGTCCGTACATCCTGCTACAGAGGTCCTTGAACAGGTTCCTCTGATGCAGACCACCAGATGAGATGTGTCTCCACTGGGTTTATGTGTGCAGTGTTGAATGTGAAGAGAACATTTATGTGGCTGGCATGGCTATAAGGAGACTAGAAATACTGGGAAAATGAGACCTTGTGATTTGGTAGTTTTTGGATCCACACATCCCACCACTGTATTCTTGCCAGTTGAAGAAACATGTTTCTTTGCAAGAAGAAAATTGATTTTCTTCTCTATGTGATTTGTGATCTCTTCACTATGTGATTTGGCTGGTATATGGGATATGCCTTCTCCACTGGCCCTTTAAAGACATGATCTTTTCAGTAATATCATTCCACAATGAATTTGGATGAACTCGGTTGTGATTTTTCCACGCTTGATCACTAGTGTCCTGGGTATTTTGCCTGGACATAAAATTCTAACACGCTGACCTGGTACCTTTGTTGAGTTTGTTTTTCCATGTAAAAAACATGACTCCAGGACTAAGGCAGAAGTAGTTTATCCTTAAGTGGTGGTACAGTTTTGAAAGTAGCAAATAGTTACCCAAATAGTTATGTTGCAGAGACAGGGAGTAAGACACATCTGAAGAACAGGGAGGAAGAAATGGACTAAAAGAGAGAAGCAAAGAAGATGAGAGTACAGAAAGAGAGGAAAATTGATAAATAAAAAAAAAAAGAGAAGTGACTAAAGCAAGAGAAGAGAGAGGGAGATTCTCTCCTGATTAGAATTCATGAACTCCATTCTTACATTAAGTCTATATATGACACCTGGCCTTTAATGTGAAGCTGCCTACGAGCATTAAAAATTAAAAGCAGAAGGTAGGATCCATCCATCTCGGGCAGTGCTGCTCCCCTCCTATCTGAGCTCTGCACAAAGCTATTACACATTGATAAATTATTTTGGGTAATAGCTGAGATATTACATTGTTTCTGAGTGAAGGTAAAATCTCTCCATGACATGGGCATTTATCAGGAGCGCATTTCATCCTATTTATTATGGCCGAGACGAGATCGCAGGCTGCGGGCAGAGCTGGCACGTTGTGCTGATCACCTCCCCCATCACCTCCCTTCCCTCTGTCACTTAGATGATGGGATATTGATGGAGCTCATGACAAGTTAATTATTAACTAAAGATATGCAGTTCACCTTTGCCAGGGGAGGGGGCATAGAAGAGAGCAACAATAGTTCTTAAAAAAATAAATATATCCATTGTATCTTAGGATTGCTTTCTCCACCTTCTTCTCCCTTCTACCTGAGGTATTTTACAGCCCCACAAATAAATCAGATATGTTATATGAATACCAGTAGGGTCTAGAAGGCCAACAGAAATGGAAGAAGCTCTAAGGACCTTTCGTTTTCTTCAAAAAAATTTACACAAAACTTTTTATGCATTGGCTTGGCACTGGAAATAACTAGGGAGAAATTTTTGTTGTCCACTGAGTAATGGTGGCCCTCACACTTGAGAGGGCCAGAGAGCAGAGGCATGGAGTTGTGATTCTGTCCAATAAATGAATACATTCTTTATAAGGAAGAGATGTCTTGACACCATCTGAATATTTCAGCTACTCCCTTCCACTGAGTGCTGGATGTTCCCCTGAAGGCTGGCTGGTTTTGCAGGAAGGTGATGGCTGCAAAGATAATGGCTGCTTGCATGCTCATCTGAGCTCCCAGGCTAAACAGGATGAGTTTGCCTACACATGAAGGAGAGCTGCTCAGTTGATTGGTTCTGATCTTGCAGTTTGTTGAATACGTTGGAGCCAAGGCAGTAAAAGGCACTCAGGTGCCAGAGGTAACTAGTACACCATTTTACACTCAGCTGCTTCTGGTTTGTCTATAAAGTATCTTAATATTAAGTTATTCAGGTAGTTCTAGAAGAAAAGAGCCATGGCTGTAAACTGCCATGGCAGCGGTCATTTAGAAAATAACCACAAGGCAAAATAAAACAGTTCATCAAAAGAATAATTCCCTCCATATGGTCACTTAGCAAGACCTGCCAAGTAAGTTTTCACCACTTAAGAGTCCTTCAGCAGAAAATTAATGTCTGTTTGTTTTTCAAAACCCAAGCTGCTCTAGATGCCAGTCTAAACTACAGGCACACCGAATTTCATGCAGGTTGGATTTCAACCATGTAGCTCATTTAGGACCCATCTAATTCCCTTCCTTAAAGAAAGCATAAGATCATTACTTCTGCATCAGGAAAAAAGAAAAACGTTGTTGTTCTCGTTGTCTTCTTATGCGCTGTGGTAGGGGATGCAAGATCACTGCCTTTGGGTCTGCAACAAACTGATCTCTCCAGAGTAAAATTGTACATACTTTCTTCATGCTGTTCTACTTGAACTATTCCAAAACTTGTGAAAGCTGCTGTGTGGTCTCTACTGTGTAAAACATATACGACTGTGAAGTGGCACTGATCAGGGTAAGGGAAAGGCAGTACCATTCTTTGAAATCTACCAGTTCTGTTCCCTTGGATTAGTGCCTCATACAGAATTTTCAGGAGCAGACATTATGTTTTACTGATTTTTGGCTTCTCCTATGAAATCTGAAGTTTTGCTTCTGGGCTAATCCTGAAAGTTCCTTTTAAAAAACGTAATTCTTTAGATAAGTGCCATTTCCTATTCTACAGCTGTGAGGACTCTCTCTTTGAAAATACAGATTTCTAATTATTTGCCTCGAAATGGGAAATTTTAAGTCCATTTAGGCAGATCAATTTGGATTCTCAGGTGTAACTCTTCCTCTGTGAGACTATGCTAGATACACATGCATTGAAATTGCTGCATATAAAAGCAAAACTTTCAGAGCCTTCGTTTGCTTCATATACTCCAGCTTTTTGAAATCTCTGAAAATCTAGCTGCTTGCTATCAAAGGTATGAGAAAGAGAGATGGGATTGGGCTCCATGTACAGATAAAGTTCTGTCTGAAACACGGTGAGTAGATTAGCTGTCTGGTTTCTGGGTAAGAAACTGCCCATCACTGTAGTAAGGCTAATCTCCCTGTCCTTGTCTGGTCATAGTGATCAGTTTGCCCTCTACTTAATATAATAAGATACATAATAAAAATATATTAACAACTGTGAAACACCCTCATCCCCCTTCCAAAACCCCCTGGGATCCTCCAAGGTTAGAGGATGTGCAGTATACTCACCTCAAAGTAAATTCACGGTCATTATCTTCACCTTTTATTGCACACCTTGTCCTTGTCTGTTGCCTCTCTTGCAGCTGCTTTTTACTCTGGGCCTCAGTCTGTAGTCCCTGCCTGTGCAATGTAGCTATGTTGACATCACTGGTAAAATACTAATGGTGTAATACCTGGTGGTCCCATTTATCTTCCAAAGATACCATTCTGGTGAGCTTTGTGAGAACCACATCAGGCTGGGAACTTGTAAATATGTGTTGACAGGGGCTGGGCTCATATGCTGTCTGTAACTCCTCCAAGGCAGAGGCTCCATCACTGTTTCCAAGCAATGTGCCCACCTGCTGGTTTTGGTAATGACAAGGCTTATAGCTTTTTTCCTAATTTTTTTGCTTTAGCTAGACTTTCCTCCCAGACATCTCATAACTCAAGCCGTAATTTCCTATTCAAAGAATGCCTCTCACACTAACATAGGTAATAGCAGGAGTTCAGTGCTCCCGTGTTGTTCATTAACACACAGTTCTGTACTGGTATGAATAAGGAGGCGATGCAGAAGGGGCTCTGCTTGAACTTGGAAATCAAAGCATTGAAAGCCCATACAAAGAAGCCTTGTACTGAGAAACAATGGTATGAATACGTTTTTGTTGAGGTCCAAAAGTACCTATCCATGAAATTAGTATTTTCTGGCAAAAATAGGGTGATGTATGGTTATATTACCTGCTGGCTTTCTAAATATAAGAGAAATCAAAGTAAAGCTTTAGTGGACTTAGTTTAGAATGTAACTCAGTGTGATTTAACTGATCTGTACCTTGGAGAGTGTGTTTGGCCTGGCAGTATGGGAAATGTCGCAGGGCAGAGAGTAGCAGCAAATCAGACAGACCAAGACCCATCAGAACAGGGCTCCTTCACAAGAGCTAGAACTGAATGTGCACTTCAATCAGTGTTGTGTCCTGTTGTATGTGGTAGAGTTTCCCCCGAGTGTGAGCTGTTAAGCAGGCAGCCTACCTGTTCCACAAGACTTTATGGCTTTGCTGCCCTAGATGGGAGGTCAGGTGCAGTGTGCCAGATCTGGTATCCTTTGCTAACCTGGTTCCTTGTCTTTTGTGATGACTGAGGCAAAATCAGTTGAGAAGGTGCAAGGACTCCAGGCAGGTGGAAAGTTAAGGAACAGCTGGACTGTAAGGTCACATCTCCTGAGACTGTATATGTAGAAGTTGTGCAGGGGCTCAGCTATTGGTCTCCACACCAACACAGGTCTAGATCTATCCTTGGACCTGCCTTACATTTTTCAATTGTACCAAGCTCCTGGCATTAACAGCAACTGAGGTGAAGATTGCACAAAGTATTTGTGTTTGGAAATATTACCTTGTCATCTTTCCATTGCAGTGAATAGCCCCTTCTTCCTTTTATACTCTAGTTTAGAATAATGGAAATAACCCAACTCTTAGCTTTTCTTTTCCTGTTCTTTATTCCTCAATATCCTCAGCAATTTGCACTTCGTGTTTCTTACTCATGAGGTAAGATAGCAGAAACCTAGCTGACCTGTCTTTTTTAGTGCCCATTATACTGTTTCTTTTGTATTCCCTGAGATGACTGGCAAAACCATTTTATCCTTCAAATCTTTTCTTGTGATCCACTTCAGTATTTTGATGCTTTTAGCAAAATAACTGGTTCTGATGTCAGTAAGAAACTTGGTATTTATTTGTCTTAAAATTTTATATTAAAAGCATATTTTAAAAATATTTTTTCCTAAAGTCATCTACTCTTGCTTCTGGCAAGTCTGTCATTGTATGCCACCTTCTTTCTGCCACTGGTTTCAGTCTGGCATGTTGTTCTCCAACTGAATCTTCACATGGATTTAAGTGGTAAACTGAACAGTGAGACCTTGTGCTTGAGGGAGGTGTGGTGGCTTTGAGTGGTAGCATAAAATAAATCATTCCTGCTAATGATGTGCTCTAGGCCAGACCTGGTGCTGCCTTCCAAACATGGCAAGCACACAGTGAAATACCACTGTGCTCATTCCATACACCTGCAAGCGTTGGGCACCCCTGTGCCCCCCACCTTCTCCCCTCCATAGCATAAATGGAGGATCATGTTCCATATGCTCCCAGGTCAACCCCAGTTTAAGCAGCTTGGAGAAACACACAACAACTTAAAGAGTTAACCCTACAGTAATTGTGAGGGAGAGGGGGGAAACAGTGTAATGGAGG
This sequence comes from Chloropsis cyanopogon, assembly GCA_013400585.1. NCBI lineage: Eukaryota > Metazoa > Chordata > Aves > Passeriformes > Irenidae > Chloropsis > Chloropsis cyanopogon. The sequence goes on along the minus strand of WEZZ01008908.1, from coordinate 7,439 downwards.
GGTGAAGAGTTTCCATAAACCCATTGCCTCAGCTCAGAGAACCTGCTAAGGGGCAGTGGTCAGAGAGAAACAGAAGGAGAGAGAGAGATATCAAGTGTAGTAATCAGAATGAAAAATGGAGCTCCGGTTACTTTAAACAAGAGCTAATTTATCACGGGAACGAGTGGATAAGTAGCTGAGTTTCAGGCGTTCAGTAAGTTCCCCGTTCTGCTCCAAAAATTATTCCCCCCCTGTCTCCATGCTCCCATAAATCATCCCCTTCTTCACTTCTGCTCCGATTACCAATTACTCCTGCCTACGACACGCTTTCCCCTGCCCGACACAATCTGATGGGCCCCTGCCTTTTAATTTTACAAATGCTTTTTCCTTCTTGCTTCTCAGCTCTCTGTCCTTACTCCTCCCCTCCCCAGTTTCCCTCTGTATCTTTGTTTTCCCTTTCCCTTCTCATCTTCTTTTTTTTTTTTTTTTTAATTTGAAGAAAGGGAGGGCAGTAATGTTTTCTGGCACCTCCCCCCATGAGGTTGACTGAGCTGAAGGAGAGGAATAGAAATTAATTATTTTCCCAAACCTGAACTCTCTTTGGGTTTGTGAGTCTTCTCCCTAAGCACATGATGAATTCTAGATCCAGTACAGCTGTATCAAAGGTGAAAGACTTGCTCTTGAAAGGATATGTTGCTTTTTGTTGAGTCTTTGAAGGAAAATATAGGGTTTTTTCCTTTTTTCCCTTTTCTTTATTGTACACAGAACTTTTTGCAGAGCAGAGATATTTTGTGAGCTGCACAGCTGCAGGCAGAAGAATTTTAATTTATATTGTATCGTGCAATTTTTCTGTGTATGCTTCACCACTGCTAATATTTACACTGGAGTACTTCTAGCTAGCTGTCATACAAATGCAGGAGGACTGATCTGTACCAAAACCCTGATAATTTAGAAAAGGCTCACACAAAAAAATTTTGTTGGCTTTAATGACTCCATACATGAAATCAACTTAAACTAAAGTTGTACTAATTAGCAAATATCTACTTTAGGAGCATGTGTTGAATTTATTGATATAGCTACACCTTTCTAATATAAAATCTTTTGATGCTGCTAATGAATGGTAATCTAGTGTATCATAAGTCTGGTGCATTATTCAGATGCTGCCTACATATGCACTTGGATTGCATATATAAAAATCCTAGAAAGAGATTTCAAACATCAAAGAACTGGCATATAATAATGTATTGGTTTGCTTCTATAAATTTTCTTTTCACAGCATGAATTATTTCTGAATGTTTGCCTAGGCTACAGTTAGAGTGTTTGAAAACACTGTATGTCACAATTATGAGTTCAGCATAGACTCAACAGTTCTGTTTGTTTGTAGCAAAATAGTTTCTGGATGCTTCGTTAATTGAGACTTAAATAGCCTGTGTTCAGGAGGGCTAACTTGCATGAATCTAGTAGGTGCTGGCAGCTGCTAAGTTGGAAGGGCCATCCCAACTGAAGGGAAATATTTATGTAGGTCATCAGTCTGGCCTAATGTGCACAGAGCTGTTATTTCCACCTGTAAGACATTCAACGAAATTGCCATGAGACTTACTGAGTCTGAAAAGAGAAAATTCCCTTGCCCTGCTGAGAACAGGGTAGGCAAAGTGACAGCTCTGCCTGCTCTGCTGCAGAGAAAGCAGCTGTCCAGAGCTGATTTTTGTGCAGGATAATGGATGGAGGAGATGGATTACCAAGTGATAAATCACACAAAGGAATTGGCTGGTGCCAGAACCCATGAGCAAGAAAATAGCTGGCATGCTCTGCAGTGGGTATTACCATCTCCATCTAAGGAGCCACAGCCTTTATGCATAAACAGTGAGACAAAACAGGAGTTAATTATAGTGCAGCTTCTTGACATAAGGCTTGTACAGCAAAACAAGATGGGCAAAGGGAATACATCAGTTCATGTTTATTGGACAGTTTTTCTTTTCAGGGAAAAAGTTGAGGAAATCCTCTCTGTTCACTTTTCCCCCTTTTATTCTCATTTTGTCTTTATTCATGTTCTTTAAAGCCATAAGTGTTATTTTCTGACCAAGGAGTCTTGCAGGAATCTTTCAATAAAGAAATAGAAGAGGTAACTGAGCATGACTCAAGTCATTCCTATCCCACATGATACATATGTAGTCCCTCTGTCCTGTCAGGGAAAGAATGGTTGCTGGCATTCACTATGTAACTCAGTAATCAATAATACTGCTCCACATCACCCTAAAGATCAGTGATACTCTGAGCTCAGTATCCTCTGGGCAGGGAAATCCGTGCATAAAAAAGAGTTACTTGGAGATGGTGGAAATTTGGCTTCATCCTACAGCATTTTCCTGTGATCCAAAAGACAATATTATGTTGCATACTTTAGGTGCACCCAAAAAGTGTGCAGAGGTGCACTTTCCATGTGAAGTCCTTTTCCTTTGGAAGCAGTACAAGGTAATTCTTAATTCTTCTATTGACTGTGCACATGAAAACAGAGCCAAAAAGAGCACCATGCTTCTGACATGCAGGGAAAGTTGCTGGCTCAAGGTCAAGAATTGTCAGGATGAAGTGTGTTCTGTTTACCTGTCTTTAATAACAATACTTTATTATCATTAAAAGCATAATGGAGAAAGAGGTTGTTGATATTGTTTTCTAAAAGGCTGTCTTTGCTGAAGAGAGAAGAATCACAGAATCACAGACTGGATAAAGTTGTAAGGGACAACAGTGGGTCATCTGGTCTAGCCTCCCTGCTCAAGCAGGGTCGTCCTAGAGCACATGGCACAGGACTGTATCCAGACATTTCTTTAATATCTCCGGTGAGGGAGACTCCACAATCTCTCTGGACAACCTGTTCCAGTGCATAGTCACCCACACAGTAAAGAAATTCTTCTCTTCACGTTTTCGGGTGGAATTTCCTGTGAATCAGTTTCTGCCTGTTTCCTCTTGTCCTGTTCCTTGGTGCCACTAAGGAGAGCATGGTTCCATCCTCTTGGCACCCTCCCTTCAGACACTTAGAGATATTGATGAGACCCCCTTTCAGTTGTTTCTTCTTGAGGCCTTAACAGGTCCAGCTACCTCAGCCTTTCCTTGTAAGAGAGATAGTTCTCTCTCTTAACCATCTTTGTTGCCCTCTCCTGGATCTGCTCCATGTCTCTCTTGTATTGAGGAGCCCAGAACTGGACACAGCACTCCAGATGTGGCCTCACCAGGTCTGAGCAGAGGGGCAGGATCACCTCCCTCAACCTGCTGGCAATGCTCTTCCTAATGCACCCCAGGATAGTTTCAGGTGTTCTGTACTGGCTGGCATCACAGTGGAAACTGTACTGAAGTTAATTGAATTATTCCTGACTTGGGAGTATCCTAGTGTGCATGGCCTGTGTAAGCATGAAGATGACAATGGTGATCCTATTTTGATAGAACTGTGACAGAAAGTTGTCAGCAAAGAATCAGAAGGGGAAGATACAAAAATGGCACTTGTGCAAGGTGTTTCCAACATGTCAGGTTTCCTGAAATCTGCAGCAAAAGTGAGCTTATGCAGCTCTCTAGGAGGTGCTAGAAGTCACCAAAGAGTTAATGAGAGCAGGTCTTTGAGCTCATCTTTTCAGGACAATAGTCCTTCAAATTAATATTTTCAGGACAGTAGTCCATGGACATGAAAACTTAAAAGTTTTGGATATGTCTAAAGCCTTGGTGAGTTGATACTTTTTTAGTAATTGTAGCCTGACACCGTTGTTAATAATGTAAAACATTTGACCAAATCTTGACAAAGTCATCTATTACACATGGAATTAGCCCACAAGTTGTTTCATGACTTGTAAAGCAAGGGAGATCCACTCTACTCAGACACATGGGCACTGGGTTAACATCTGACACACCAGCAGGCCCTCACCAGCACGTGTCTCTTTTTAACAAAGATCCTTGAAGCTTTACCTCTACATTTTGAACATAATTTTAAAAGGTAGTTTGATAGTAGATTAATCTTCCAGCTGCATCCTACCAAGGACCTGGCAGGTACTGAACACTGACATGACA
>WEZZ01008904.1:80479-92108 GCA_013400585.1 Chloropsis cyanopogon | reverse complement strand
CTTTAATTTAGGGCATAGGGGAAGAAAAAATTAATCTATAAAAAGGCATCCTGATCTAATTGTTTTTGTCCAGGTCTACTATTAAAATTGACTATTGTGAACACTAGACATAATTATGACTCTAATTAAAATTTTAAATAAATAAGCACTCTATATCGAAAGTCAAATTATAATAATATGATTTTACTGAAGCAGGGCAAATACACAGTGTACAAAATCTTAGCATGAATTATACATGAGAATTTATGGATGACTTACCCTAATTTGAAGAACCCAAGAGAATAAATAAAAATACTGTAACTAGATTTCTGTGGGGGGAAAACATATTTCAGATTAGTGATAATTCTTTAACACTGATGTTGGTGCTTTGTAACTCTGTGTAGGAGAAATGCCTCATATTGAAAGCTGGTTTTGCCCCTTGCATGTTAAATAAACCTAGTTTTCTTCTCCCACTTCATGCCCTCATTTTCCTCTCTTTGTTTATTCCCAGCTCTTTTTAATTTGCTTTGAGGAAAAATCATTCTTTTTAATGGCATTCTGAAATGCCATTGTAAAAATGAGAAATAAAATGTTTAAAAGCATGAATCCTGGAGATAAACACAAGAGACATCTACAGATCTAAAAACTGTAGATCAAGCAAAAGAAATTGTGCTGACAGTTGCTTCACTGTCAGATATTTTGGCTTCAAAATGCAAGCCATCAAGGACCACATATCCCAAATGCCCGCTTCCTCAGGTTAAGTTTGCACTTATGTTTTTTAGCTAAATCTTCACATCTATTAGATACAAGGTCAAGAGTCTCACTTTTTCACAGCTTTATTGCTGACATCTTCCTCTCCTGTTAGTATTTAATCTACAACTTGAGCTTCATTCTCTTTCACATGACCATGAATAATCAAGCTATGGCTTGAGCTGCCATTGTCTGCAGTGCAGCTGCTGGGTTCACATTCCTGCTGGAGCACCACAGAACTACCCAGCCTGGAGAGGATGGAAATGACAAAAAGCTAAAATACCTCAAAAATTACGAAGCTTCAGTATTTCTTGGGAGACCACACCCAGCACTCCTAATAGGAGGGTAAAGAGAGAACTCTTACAGGGACACTCCATGTATTATGCTCCTGGTCATCTCTGAAGTCTCACTATTTGAAGGAGTGCAGATAATGCAAAAATGGTCAATAAAGCAAAATACTGGGCACTGAAGAAAACAGGACTAATGGGTACAGAAAGATAAGACTGGGAAATGGTCTCCCACATATTTTCTGATGTGAGCTTCACCTTCCTGCAGCACAGATGGGTTCCTAACCAGCATTCTGCATCGTCTGACAGAGGAGTCCATCCAGCACTGACAACATGAAGGGTTCCCAACATCCAAGGGGCATCATCTCATACAGTCTCTCTCCTGTGCCTTTTGCCTCTTTTTAAATTATTCTTCAAGCAGTCTTTTTTCCAGCCCACAATGTCTATGCCAGTACATGGTAACATCTCAAATAGTACTAGAGTTTAAGCAAATAATTTGCAAATAATTTAATGAAGTTTTGCAAAGATATTTAGACAAACAAACTGGGTCTATATTACCTATATTTTATTTAATTTACTTCCTGAACTCCGCTGATCACCATGGAAACTGAGACCTCCCAGCTCTGACACAGATTTAAATGTGGGTGTCTTGATTCCAAACTGAATGAGCAAAACCACAGCTGAGAAAAGCTAAGAAAGAGTAGAAAGGCAGTTGAGAAATCTGGGTGAGAAGAAGGGTTTTAGAAGGAACATGGTGTCAAAATGCAAATAGTGAGAAGCAAACATATAAGATCTTGATATGATCTTGTTATGAACAATTTCTGTGTGTGTGTGTTCTAAAAGACTTCTGGATTGTCCAATTTGTACATGGTGAATCACCTAAATAATTGAAAAAGGAACATTGTCATTCAGAAAGACAGATACTAGGATCCTACAGCCAAAAAAGAGAAGTCAAAGTTTCTTCTCTCATGAAGAAAACCCCTTATGAAAAGTTATCAATTTGGTTAAAAAAAAATAAAAAGAAAACAAAAGAAAACTAGCAATTGAAACCATTTTCTTTCACTGTTCTCACTTTGACATAGTGGTTTCTAGGGGGATCTAAACAGAAAAAAAAGCCAACTTTTTTGTTTCTGCAGCCCTGATAAATAGATGAAAATATAGAATAAATCAGGATAATGTTTATTTTTCCATGACTTCTAGCACACAGGTTGTTTGAGAAGTTTACAACATTGCTTAGAGGAAGGGAAAGCAAATAGAAGCCATGTCTTAGTGGGTGACTCTTGGAGGTAGCTCTTCTGGACACTAATGATAAATCTTTCAGGCAAGTCTGCTCACAGAAATTAAAAAGAACCCCCGAAAGTGACAACAAAGACATCACCCACTACAAACAGTCCCACTGTAAAATCAAGGAGAGATCAAAGAGCATGAGAAGAGTCAAACTCCTGAAAAATATTGACATGGTGGGTGAGAAAGAAACAAGGCAAGGTAAATGTTTATCTAACATAAAATCACATGGATCTTGAAATACTAGTATTGCTGAGCTTTAAAAAGTAAGAAACAGAAATGAGGAACTGGGGAAATAAAACTAAAAATGTGTCAGCAGAAAAATTATTAGAACACGAAAGAAAAGTCTTGAAAAAACGGTAGATTAAAAAAAAGTGTAAATCTTCAAAGGTTACCATCTTGACAGGAGCTATTTCTACAACAGGCACAAAATTTTCAGACGAAAGAAAAATACAAAAATTCATTGGGATTTCTTCCAAAGTGATTCTCAGCATGATTATTCCCAGAAATTCCCAGCTACAGACACAGAATCTCCTGAGTTGGAGGGGATCCACAAGGATCATCAAGTCCAGCTCCTTGATGATGGACCAGGCTCTGCTTGGTTGTGTCAGTAAAGTAAGAGACAAAGGGAAGGAGCTGATGCACAGGAGGCTTCACCTGAATATGAGGAAGAACTTCTTCATTGTGCAGTGACCAAGCACGGAACAGGCTGCCCAGAGAGGATGTGGAGTCTGGAGATATTCAAGAACCATCTGTGAATGCAATCCTGTTCCTCTGCTCTGGAATTGCCCTGTTTAAGCAGAGAAATTGGACCAGAAAACCCACTGTGGTCCTTACTAAGCAGACTGATTCTGTAATTCTGTAATTCATATTCTTTGAAAATTGCTGAGCATGAAAGTGCAGTGCCTATTTTCACTTAAAGGAACTTAAAAGGGAACTTACAAAGTGGAAGAGTGAAACAAGTTTATTGGTAATGATTTAAAATATACTTAAATCCATCGAAGCATACATAAAATAAAATGAAATGCATGTTTTCTTCATTTTTCAAATAGAGGTTTTTAGATTATTCAACAAGAGATTCCAACGTGGCTGTCTAACCGTTATCTTGAAGTGAAGAGCAGTAAAAAAATAGCAACTGCACAAATGTTGCAGTTATAGATAATGTATGTATAGTAAGTTTGCAACAATATTTTACATTATTTTTTCAGCCTAATTCATTTTTTTTTTATGTATCAGTTTACAAGATGCTAAAAAAAACCCAAAACAAACCCAAAAAACAAATTTATTTAATCCCTTCAGACTAATATTGATCTACATAATGATGCATGGCCCATGTTTTCAGACTTTCAGATGCAAAAATCATGGAATAATTATTCTGTGGAAAAATCTTGCTGAGTGTTTAAATTCCTGGTATTGGGTCAAAATTTTTACTGTCTTTTCAAATAAAATTCTTTTTCCCATGGAAGCTGGTATGTAATAAGGGTAGAATTTATTTTGCCTATCTTGTAGGTAGATTCTGCATTTAGCTGTCTTGCAGGTGGATCCAGTGAAGGCTTTTACATCAGAACATCTGAACAAGGTGCCCTTATTTCCCTGATCAATGAAGTGAAATAAGAAGCTGTGGAGGATGCTTCACCCAATCTGCTCAAGAGATGGATGAATGAGATGAATCTTGCTGATTCTACTCCTGGAAGAGATGGATCCTGCCTAAATGCTAAGTCTTCTCTACAACCTTTCAGGAAGAGAATCTGGATACCTAAGTCAGATGTAGACATCTACACCACAGGTAACTAAAGTTTGAACTTTATTCCACCCTTAATGTCTCTAGTGGATTGAGAGGTGGACCAGGATACAGCTCTGTGTTATAGAATTCTGAAGGTCACATCTGATCTTATAAATGTGCAAGGGAAACCAACTCCCTTTAGGGTAAACAACATTGGTTTTGTTTGAGTTATCATCCACAACACAGACTCTCTGTTCCTGCACCAGAGCATCCTAAGTGGCAGCTGCTATATCATACAATTTACAGAATGGTTTCATTCAAGCCAGAGCTCTAAAAAATTGCAGTGAGGAATGGAAAACCCACTGACTTATAAAATATTTACAGGTGTTAAAACAGTACAGGTCTGATATGGAAAAAGCACCCCTTTCTCTGCTATTTTTCATGCTGAGATAAAGAGGTTTTTTACCTGGTTGTCACATTACTTTAGACATATTTCATACACTTTGTAAGTCTGAGGGAATATGTCTTGATCTCTGTTTGCTTCTGCAACCCATAATCTTAATACTCCAAATTGTGGATTTTTTTTTTTTTTATCTCTATAGTTAAAGTATGCCCATCACAACAAGAAAAACAAATGCTTAGCATTTTTCCTGGTGTCCTTTCATAATCATGCAAAAATATTTACTGTCATCATTTCACTAATTTGTCAGCTTTCACATTATTAGTGAGAGGCCTGAATGGGATTGAAATTTGGAGTCATATCAATGAATGACATACTTTACAACCGGGATAAATGAGAAACTGAAAAATATTGTAACAGAAAAAAAATAAAAAAAAAAAGAAAAGAAAATAAATTCTACTTCAAATTTCCAAAGGGCATCACCCTTTGAAGAAACAATGACTTACTGTATTTGGCCTCAGAAAAAGGATATAGAGCATTCTCTCTTTTTTTAATACAATTTAATTTATAATGAGGACTCAGAGAGCTTCCCTTCCTCTATGCTAGATAATTTTTGCTCTTCTGTTTTTGTATAATTTTTGCTGAATCTGATTTGCATTTTTTATACAGGCAAAATTGAAACTACATAAGGTCACTTTCTGCAGGTGTGGTAGGTGACATGTAAGAAAAGCTTGGCATCTGCTTTGTGTGCTTTTTTTTGCAATCCCATGCATCCTTTATGCAAGCCACATTTTCAGGTTTAGAGGCAAATATCATTAAGTTCTTATATCAGATATATAACATAAAACTTCTCAAATTAGGCAACTGAAAATTTCCTCAAAATGCTGCAAATATAGCTAACTTCTTAAATATATTTTTTTATTATAATCTTACTCTACAGTCAGGACTGTGACTATTCTGTGATACATTAAAGATGAGCAGATATTGAATGGCTGAAATGGAGATTAAGATTTAGATTATTAAAAGCAATGCCAAAGTGAAGTCAAATATTCACATGAAAAAAAATTTGAACTAACTTCAGTTTTGCTCTTGTTCTGTCATTAAAAAATCCTAAAAATTTGTACTCCTCCTTCCCACCTCCTCTTTTCACAAAAATTAGAGATGGAAGAGCCAATGGGGAAATTAAGTGAGAAAAGAAAGTATTGATAAGTCAAGTGTTCATAAAAGATACCAGTTGTAATGTGAGCAAATGAGTACTTAATGTTTCATCATTCCTTGAATTACTCCAGTTATTTCACATGCAGTTTGGATATCCTCTTTACAAGAAGCTCTTTTCTCAATTTATTTCATCAGACAAATTGAAAAAGTTTTTCCCAGCCCATGGAGCTGCAGAAACATTTAGTCATTATTAAGTCATTATCAAGAACAACAAGACACACACAGATTTACAGCAAATATGACAATTTTGCATCTCTTGTATTAATGAAAAAGTTTTTACTTTTGACTGCAAACCTGAAAGAGTTTTATTAAATTCCACTGGGCACCCAAGAGCATGGAAACTCAACTATTACTTTTCTTCAAGTATTGCAAGAAGTTGGTTTGCGGAAGGAAAATGGTCCTTCTAGTTGAAAATTACACTTCAGAAATGATGAAAGCCCAAAACCAAGCAAATCTTGAGACATAAAAATTGCATTCAGGCAATAAACTTGGAGTGCAAAGGGCACTACGCCTTAAGCGAGAACAACTCAATGTAGAGTATAATGGATATATCTGAAGAAAAGTTTGGTGCATACACACTGTGCCCCATGAGGTGCAGAAAAATCAAGTCAAATGATGCTACAGTGATCACTGTGACTTTCCTCTTCTTCTTTTCACTGTGCTCATGTCATGGATGAATCTTATTGTGGTTATAGCTTTCACATTAATATTTTCCAAAATGTCATTGTGGTGGATTGGCTCCGGCTGGACCCCGGTGCCCACCAAATCTGCTCTGTCACTCCCCTCCTCATCTGAACAGGGAAGAGAAAATAAAACAAAAGGCTCCTGGGTCAAGATAAGGGCAGGGAGAAATCAAATAATCATAGACTCATTTAGGTTGGAAAAGACTGCCAAGGTCATCCAACCTCTGACTGATCACCACCTTGTCAATTAAAGCACAGCACTGAGTGCCACGTCCAGCTGTTTCTTCAAGACCACAAGGGATGGTGACTCCACCTGAGCAGCCTGTTCCAACGCTTCACAACCTTTTCAGTGAAGAAATTACTCATGATGTCCAAATTGCTGTTAGCAATGGCCATTAGGGTCAAAATGGGGTTCAGTTGGGGAAAGTAATTTAATTTATTATCAGTTACCAAAGAACTGAGAATATAGTGAGGAGATATCAAACCAAACCTTAAAAACATCTTTCTGTGACTCCCTCCCCCTTTCTTCTGCTTCCCAGGTTCAATTTCACTCCTAAATCCTCTACCTCAGGGAGTGGTGAATGGGAGCTATGACCAGTTCCTCATGTTCCCTCTGCTGCTCATTCCTCCTCACACTCTTCCCTGCTCCAGTGTGAGGTTCCTCCCATGGGAGACAGTCCTGCATGAACCTCTCCAATGTGAGTCCTCCCTGTGGGCTGCAGCTCATGAGCTGCTCCAGCGTGGGTTCTTTCCTGGGGTCCAGTCCTTCAGGAACAGGCTGCTCCAGAGGCAGTCCCCTGTTGGGTCACAGGTCGTGGCATCAAACCTGCTCCAGTGTGGACTTCTTGCTCCACAGGTTCATGCCGTGACCCTGTTCGAGTGTGGGTTTCCTGCAGGGTCACAACCTCCCTTGGGCATCACCCTGCTCTGGTGTGGGGTCCTGCCTCACCATGGGCTGCACCAGGGGCTGCAGGGGAACCTCAGCTCTGGCAGCTGGAGCATCTCCTACCCCTCCTTGTGCCCTCACCTGTAGAGCTGTTTCTCTCCTAAATTCTCATTCCCATCCAGCTGCTGTTGCACAGCAGGGTTTTTCCCCTCTTGTTATTTCAGAGGCATTCCCACCACTCCTGATGGGCTCAGCCTTGGCCCCAGCAATGGGTCCATCTTGGAGCCAGCTGGTATTGACTGTGTTGGTCATGGGAGAACTTCCAGCATCTCACAGAAGTAGTCCCTGTAGCCTTCCTGCAACCAAAATCTTGTCAGATAAATGAAATAGACTTAACCTTGTCACATAAACCAGATAGATTTCTATATAACTTATTTTTTTTCAGCAGAGGTGCTATAATGGAAAAAAAGGATAGAATAAATTCTGTGTCATAACTCAAATGCGTGACTATGACACGTTTCTACAAGGGGGATGAGTGAGAACTGTATCAGGAAATAACAGGAAAATAAACACACAGGAATTCCTCCAAACTTTAAAAGAAGGGACCCCATGACTCGTTTTCGCATTTTGAAATTTGGTTAACGTGCTTAAATTGAAAGTGTGCAGACTGCAAGTTCTTTGTATCATTACAGAGAAGAGGGGACACTTCAACTTTTTCGGCCCCCATAAGATGGGACATCCCTCAAGTGGGAGTTTGGACTGGGACTTGTCTACACAACAATGAATTAACTGACTATGTATACACTCCAAACAATCATAAGTTTTAGTTCCCTACCAGCAGGCTGCAAGCATTTTAAGGAGCATCTTAACTGGACAGGAGAGAAACTCCTGTTTGCTGGGCACTGAGATACATCTCTGCGTGAATGACATCAAAACTATTAAAATGCTGCAGAACCCTCCTATTACTATGCAGCCTTTACCAGCAGCAAATTCTCCCAAGGATGAATAGAATTCTTATTTAAGCACCTCGTTTTGACACCTCAATTTAAATAAAATGAATTTATGTACTCACAGCAAAAAAGATGTTAAAAATCAAGCTTAATTTAAGTAATGATTCTGATAATAATGACTCTTTCTTCCCTTATTGTTACCAAACTTTATTGTCCTGAAGTAAATAAAAATGTTGAATTTGGAAAAATTTGTAAGGATACCACCCCAGACAAGCTGCAATTAGCCTTTGCCTCAGATTGACAAGAAATGGAAGGACAGCATGAGTTGAGATGCACCACCGTGGATGTTTACTGTTTGAAGGAGCAAGGTGGGGGCCACCCTTAAAAGAAGGCAGAGGAAAGTCTCATTTCCTCATCAACTCAACCTAAAGCAAAGAATGGAAAGTTTAGGATTCTTTCAACAGAGGCAGTACTGAAGAGCTAAAAGTAATAAAATCAAATATAGTGAGCCCAGGGAAAGTTGTTGTAGTAATTCTAACTCAGTTAATTTCACTGGCATGGCAGTTTTTCCCCATTTTATTTCATTGTTTTATCATTTCTGTCTTTCTGGGAAAAAAAAAAAATAAACTCCCCGCTGGTAGTTTTCCATGTCATGAATAAATATTTTTATCGTCATTAGTTAACCATTAATGCTCAAAGCATACCAGATTATATAAAAATGTGCAGGAATAATCCTGCTTAAAAGAGCTTAAAGAATTATTTCTACATTGAGGAAGCAGATGCATCAGTCTAAATTATTTCCCACTGCCAGAAGTATAGAATATTTAAAATAATGTAAAATACCACTTTTCCATTTCCTGACATTTGTAGAACGCTCATGTTAACTGCTTAACTGTTTAACCTACCAGGTCAACCTGTACCTTACAAATCACTTGTTCTGTGGAAGAACATCAGAGTTCATCAGTTTCCACCAGATGACGGAATGCCTCATCAACTCCTTCATAAAACAAAACAAAACCCATCAAAATCAGTGGGAAACATTCAAGCTCAGTCTTGGATGCCCTAATAATAAAAGCAAATGGAGATGGATTGGAATTTCTTTAAACTCAATTTATTCCTTAAAAACATTAGCAAAACTGTGTTGTTCCACCCTTTGTTTTCTTTTATTTTCTTTTTTTTTTTTCATTCTCCATTTTCATTTTCCTCATACACAACCGTCTGTGTCTCAACCTCATTAAACTTGTATTCGAGCTGAGCATCTTGAGGAATGCATCAGCTCAGAATTAATGATGGCATACTGCTTAAAAAAGAGGGAAGACATACTGTTAATGATGACATATTGCTGAAGGTGAGCAGCAGTTCACAAGATGACAGGAAGCTTGAAATCCACATCAGAGATTCTCTGATTTGAAAGGGGAAAGTTCAGCTCTGCACAGGTTCACACCAAAAAGCTCCATTTAGCTTCTCTTCTGCTATTTGCATAACTGATGTGAATCATTTTCTGATGCTGCAGTTCAGATTCTAACAAGGATGACAAAGAAATGAATATTTTACCATTTTCTTCCAACAGGAAGTGCTCAAAAAACGGGTGGGTGTGGCACTTCCCGATATTGTTTAATGAACAAGTTGGTATTCAGTCCATGCCATTGTAGATCTTTCCCAACCTTAATCATTCTGTGATTTGATGACATATAAGAGTTTTGAAGATGTGAAAGAAGGGGGAGGAACTTCTGTTCAGTATCTAAATATTTTTACACTACCCATGGTAATTTAAGGATATTAATATTTGGTAGCAGCAAGGATTATATTAAGTGTTAAGAAGGTTAGCATTAAGTGGGGAGAAAAAAATGAGCAGAAGGTTGAATCCTACCATCTTCAGAGAGATGTTTTGTTTCTTAAAGAAATAAAAATATGTAAAAAAAGAAATAGTATATTTCAGTATGTACACTCTCAGCATAGAAAAATCTTGACACGGGGAGGAGTTTTTCTCTCATCCTGGTTAAGTGTTAAAGGTAGGTATGTTACAAAATCTCATTTGTCTCTACAGGACTTTCTCACACCTTTGAATTCCACTCTTTCAATAGCAATCTGTATTACACACTGATTTTCTAAGGAGAATAATTTTCTTTACTGACTGAGTGTTCATCAGATTTACTTCTATGATTTTGCTTCCCTCCATGCTGAAGAAAAATGAAAAGTTTTCTAAGTGCTACACAAAGGGTTGTTGTTGTTTTTTTTTTTTTTCTTTCACATGAGAATATCTGGAGATTATCTAATGGAAGTGGTTGAGTGTCCTCCACTTTTCTTTCCATCTTCACGCCAAATGGCATCAGTAGGGCATTGGATTCTATTTTGTGGCTTAGTCAGAAGGATTTCTTCTGTATCAAGGAACTTTATACTGCCTTTGATTATTTAACATAGCCATGCTCAAAAAAATCTTTAAAAATGTTTAAACATGGTCCATGTCTGCACAAACCCCTGATTTATTTATTTATTTATTTCCTCCATAAAGATGTCTTCATCTTTTAATTTTCTCCTTTGAACATATCCAGAACTGTCTGGACTTGAAAGAATGGAAGAGCTCAGATCTCTCATTTCCAATGCCCTGTGGATACAAAAAGTTGTAGAAGTTAGATTTCTTCCCTTGATGGCTTTAACCAATTGGGATCTCTGAGTTAATAACAAAATAAAGTCAACACAAAGCTGAGGTCTTTGCAGGTGTAATAGAGTGCTAGACTTATTTTCATTGTTGTTTTCATATTAAGATGCTACAAAGAGAAAGAGAATGATACAGCAATGGAGATTACATCTACTTTGGAATGGTTTGGAGATGTAATTCACAGAATCAGAGAATGATTAAGGGATCTTAGCATCTAGTTCCAAACCTCCCACCATGGGCAGAGAGCCTTCCACTAGACCAGGTTGCACAAAGCCCCATCCAACCTGGCTTTGAACACTCCACAGATTCAATTATTACTTTAGTTAAAGTAAAAAACTATCTTTAAAGCAGGAAAGACAAAAAGCTGATTCCTATGGTGAATCCCTTGAGCAGTAAGGCTAGAAGTCATGTTTCTCTCTCTAGTTTTTCTGTTCATCTGGTCATTGCAATGCCTTGCTGTAAGAGGGCCTATGTTGCAGATGGGTGTTTGCAACCAATTTTAAACTTGCTGGACAAATGTTCTGTAAATCCATATATGTTTGATGACTGTGACGCCTCTGAATTACTGGGTTCTTGTGTTTTATATTCCTTTTTGGCTCCATTACCAAGGCTAAAGATCCTCCTTTTTACTCTTCCCTTCTTCATCACCTTTCACAGCCCACCCAAAAGCAATTGCATATCTCTGGCTCTGTTCTAGCTGCATTTTTCCAGCATATTCTCAGCTCATTTTCAGTACCAACTCAGAACTGTGCATTCTGAAGTATTGCTGTCCATTATCATATGGAATGGTTTCCTTGGGAATAATAATTA
>WEZZ01008904.1:51571-78430 GCA_013400585.1 Chloropsis cyanopogon | reverse complement strand
AGGAACAACAGCTTTGTTACTGTTACATATTGAGCTCCAAATGTAGTGCTCTGTACTCTGTACCCAAGTCACACTTTTCTGTTCCTCATTTCTCTGTGGGATTAATAATTTTACCCGTGTCTCTGTATTTCAGCCAAGATCTGTAACACGGAAGAGGAAAGCAAAGTCTGTAAAAATCCAGATAGACAAGACAAACTCTTTTTTGAAAGGATCTGGTGATTTCTTTTGGCTTTGAAAACAACAGTAAAGTTCCCATTGATTTCACCATGGACAACAATATGCTTCTTTCTGTTATTCTATGCCTCTTCTCTCTCTTCATTCATATGCATGAGCAGTACCTTAAGTCATCCATATTCACATTTTTATTGAGTACTTTGTATCACAGACAGCATGTCTGCATCTACAATCCTATTGCACTGGTCCTACTGTGAAGACATTTTCTCCCTTTCAAAAATATAATAAAAATCACTGCCAGCTTATGCTCAATCACAAATTATGCAAGCATGTCATGGTGTGACTGGAAATAATCCTAGTGGATTCACTGAACAAATTGCTGTAATTTTGTACCATTCGAAGTTCACCTCCTCTAAGGCCTCACAGAATTTATTTATCCCACGTCATGTCACACCCTAAGCAGCTAGAAATCTAGTCTTTTCTTTCTCCCATCTATCAGTGCTGCTACTACATCTATCTACTAACATGTGGGACTGTGTTAGCAGGAACAGCAGCACAGTTTTGGTGGCAGAAGTTACAGCAGAATCAGGAAAAATATTTTCCAAGTCTCTGACTCCATCCTGTTCAAAGGAGCTCCAACAGACTTAACACAAGCAGCTCAAAATGATCTGTGTTTTTTTTGGATGGGTGAGGAAGTTAATTATGAATCCTCAGTAAGTTTAACTTGATAGTCATGGATCATGCTGGGCAATCTTCTGATCAGTTCAGCTTTAGTCCTAATATTGGCTGTCCACCTGTTCTGTGACCAGCATTCAACTATTTCAGTGTCATTCACTACCCTGGTGGCAGATCTGTATCAAGAAATAGTGGTTTAATGGAGAAGAGGAGTAGTTCCTCCCCTGCCTTCAGCTGGAGGTGAGAACTGTGAGCTGCCAAAGCAAAGTAAGGTTTGTAATCTGCAATCATAAAAAGTATTGATCCACAACAGTCATTTAAAAAAATGAGCATCAGATCTGGACAGATCACAGGCTGAATTGTTGTTACCCTGTGGTCTCTGATGACATGTCCACGCCTCTGTCAAAAGGAACAACTGCTGCTATTCTGGAAATATGTCATTTATCTAGCTCTCTGTCTTCACTCTTCAATGTTACTAATGCAGTTCCTTCTATTTTTATGGTTTCTTTTAAAACTCACATCAAACTTGGAAATGCTCTGTCTGTACAGCTATCACTGTCTTAGGCGGGATATTTATATCAGAGATTTACACAGTTATTTCTCCATTAGTTTTCTTTCTGTCCACCACTGAAACAGCTGAGGACTTCTAAATTTGAAAAAAAGCTCAAGACAATGGTTTTAGAATGGGTGGTACATGGGCTTCATCAGGTCTTCTGAACCATTATTGAAAGAGAAGATATATTACCAGCTCTGCATTGACAGAGTTAATTTTCTGTTTAGTAGCTGGTACAGGGCTGTGTTTTGGATTGAGTATAACACAGTGATGTTTTGGTTGTTTCTAAGTAGTGTTTACTTTAAATCAAGGACTTTCCAGTATCTCAAACTCAGCTATTCAGGAGGTGCACAAAAAAGAGGGCAGGGAGCACAACCAGAACAGGTGACCTGAACTGGAAAAAGGGATATTTCATGGCACAGAATGTCATGCCAGAATGTACAAACTGGGGGGAGTTGACTGGGAGCCACTGATCACTGCTCAGGGATGGGATGGGCACTGGTCATTGAGCATTGAGCAATGGTTCTGTGCATCACTAGTTACTCTTGGGTTTTATTACTCTCTCTCTCCCCTTATATTTTCTATTATTATTATTACCACTACTACTACTACTACGATTACTGCTACTACTACCTCTATTACATTTTGTTTTAATTATTAAATGTTACTTGTTTGAGCAATTCAATAATTTTAAACCCACAGATTTGAAAAGTTTACCCTTTTCTTTCTGATCCTATTCCCTACCAGAAGGTGTGGAGGTGAGGGGGATGAGAAAGTGGCAGTGAGGCACTTAGTTACCAGCCAGGCTTAATTCATGACACCAACTTCAGACATCTTTGCAGGGTCCCTGGGAAAGCAGGAGCAGTGCTGTACATTGTAGGATATCACTGTTGTTGTTGTGCCCCTGAAGAAGAGCAGAAAGAAAAGGAAATTGGGAAGAAAGTACTCTGAATGGAATAGACATAGTCACTGAAGAGCTGTGAGTATTAAATATGCTTTCCATGTTTCTCAGCATGTCCAGGCATATTTTCTAGTCCTTGTAAGCTAGGCTGCCCATATGTTCACAAACAATCCTTTTAAACTACAAGTTTACTTACCAGACAAGATTCCCCAGTCTCTCTGAGCTCTCTCACTGTTTGCTTCATTTAAAATGACATTTAATTAAATGAACAAGGACAGGCTTTGTTTCTCCATGGGAGTGGGGGTATATGCAATATCGTGATGAGTTGTTGAAAGAAAAAAAGAAACAGGAGTGGTCAGAAGATAATTACTTTTTATGCCTTTTCAGACATGAATTCCTCTTCCAGACAAAAATGTTGAAGTAATGTTATTAAAAGACATTTGTCTTAGCCATGACTTTGCTTCTAGTATTGAAAGTTGCAGAGGCAACTTCAACCCTTGTAAACTTCATGGTAACAAAACAGATTTTTTTTTTTTTTTCAATATTTTTCTCTTTTTCTTCTCCCACCACTTGCAGGTCATCCAGTCTAACCCCCTGCTCAACTTTGAGGCAGCAAGACCAGGTTGGTCAGGGCCAGGCCATGGTGGGTTTCCATATCTCTAGTTATGGAGATTCCATAGCATCCCTGGAAAACCTGTTTGACCACACAAAGAGTAAAAAGTATTTTCCTATTTTTAGACACAATTTCTTGTATGTCATTCTGTGCCTATTATTTCCTGTACCCTTGTGGGTTGTCACTGAGAAAAATGTGGCTCCACTTTTTTTACTCCTCTCATTAAATAATTTCACATGTTGAGAAGATCTTCCTGAGCTTTCTCTTCCTCTCTTCAGCCTCAAAAATCCCAGAAAATAGACTA
Source organism: Chloropsis cyanopogon (assembly GCA_013400585.1). Lineage (NCBI taxonomy): Eukaryota > Metazoa > Chordata > Aves > Passeriformes > Irenidae > Chloropsis > Chloropsis cyanopogon. The sequence continues at coordinate 75,210 of WEZZ01008904.1, read as the reverse complement.
TTTATAGCAGGAAAGTCTGTTTAGGATTATGCAATTTTTTTTAATATTCAGCTTTCATTAGAATCTTAATTAACAGCGAATTATCAAATAACAATTAATAATTAAAACTTCTCTGCATCTTTTTAGCATTCATCTGAATAAAAACTACTTCACTATATTTGAATAGATTCAGAAAAGCACACACCAAATATATTTCAGTCTGTGCTATTTGTAGCAAGACATCAGGAAAAAAATTATTTCAGTAGGTGAAGATGGAGATTCCTTTTCATTTACTCTTCAGTTGATGTTTCTGGGTTTAGTCCAGCAACTACAGAATATTTTAAACACTAAAAAGAGTGCATGAAGCCCATTTTCATTAAAAATTGCTTCCATTCACTTGAACTACATGAAGAAAAAAATCACACATCAGTCTAAGATTTAAGAATTTGGACTCTCTGATTAGCAGAGAAGAGTATTTAGATCGGTTTATTTAAATTCCTTAAGAAAAAACTAAGAGAAAGAAGCACCAAGGACCTTCTTTTTGCAATTAAAAACATAGTGGGAACTATCTATTTAAATTAAACTCTCTTCCCAGCTACATCTGTAAAAATCAAACTTTATTGCAATAATGTCAGGGGGGTGAAAACAGAAGAGTTTGTTTTCTAATTAAATGAGGAGCTGCTAAAGAGGTTGAGGATAACTATAATATGCAGTTCCAGTGCATCAGGAGCTATGGACTTGCATTGCATTATTTATTTACATTGTATGAGATAGCTCATTGAATTGTCCTATCAAATGGGACCTTTCTGTTGGTCTCCTATAATACTGGCTGAGGCAGAACAACCCATTTCTGAAGCTCCAGATAAGAAGAAAAAGGGACAAGAACAAAGAGAAACATAAAATTTGAGTCAAGCTTACATGATTTACACCTGCAGATCAAGAGAATGACTCCTCAAAAATGACCACATCCTGCCTGTATAGACCATTCACCTTTAGTACTGAATTTGTAGTATTTTGTGTCATAATTTACAATCAGCTATGCATATCTGTACTAAAGGAAAAACTAATTAGCTGCCTGCAACAGCACACACTCCAGGAATTCTTCAGTGTTTTTAGCAGAGAGATACTCTTTATGTTTACATTTAAGTCTTAGTTTTTAAAGAAAGGAAGAACTTGGGGGTGTAATTTAAAAGAAAACTCCATGAAAATTAAACAATAAGGCAATACATATTACAAGAAGCAAATTATCATTGAATTTCCTTTTGAGTGTGCAAGGAGATCACCATGCTGAGGCTTTGTCAGTGCGTGGTGTGAAACCAGCCAGGGACAGGCAGGCTTGGAGTGTGGTGCTGGCGTGCCTTTTTTTTTACAAAGAAAAGTTGAAAATTACTCAGTAATGCCCCACAGTCAGTTTAGTTTATGATTTTAGGGGAGTATTTAGGTTTGACTCAAACAAAACAGTCAGATTTGGTTGGTCTGAATTGGTTTACAAGTTAAATGCAGTTGTCACTAATATTAGGTCTTGTGACCATTTGATCTGGTTGGGGAACTCACTGTGTTCAAATTTCAATGATTCTTTCTGTGGTTGTTGAGCATGAGGCAGATTAGAAACTGTAAAACTACAGAGTGGCAACACTTGCTCAGGTCAGTTGGAAAAGGCAACCTGCTCATTAGGCCAGTGGTGGCCACACCAGGACAAATTGATCTACCCTAAATCTTTTTTATATTTGGTAAGGATATGGTGAATTACATAATTTCCTCTTCATCATGCTCAGAAAATTTACTCTAAACTCACTTTCTTTTCACCATTTCAGTTCTTTCCTTGTTTCTTATTTTTTCCTTCTTCTGTTTCCTGTTTAAAATAAAAACATGCTACATAGTCTGTATATATCAAATCCATATATTTACAAAAAATAATTGCTCTCCATTCAATGAAAAATTACTTCATCCATGTCAATTTTTTGCCTATTAAAGAATCAAGTAGATGAGCACGATGAATTAATAACTTTAACTGATGATAGAGCTACTAGAGGTCTTCTCCCATATACAATTAAGAAGTGGAGAAACTAGAAAAACTGACATTTTGTATTTCATAAGAAAAAGAAAAGTTAAACATTGTTAATTTCGAGACAACAATTGTGCTCAGTGATCATACAGTTAATTTTGTTCAGCTCAAGGCAGTCTTCATCAGCTCCAAAAAAAAAAAAAAAACCACACTAACCATTACATTTACATAAATCCAGAGATGAAAAATTGAGTAAAAACCCTGATAAAAGAGGATTTAAACTGGGTTGATAATCTTCTAAAGGACTTAATGTGCATAATGTGAGATGCACCTTTGCATTTGTCCACTGTACAAATCTGGATCTGTAAAACAAATCTGTAAACACAGGCTTATGTTTTGCCTCTTTACAAAATGCAACACGTATGCACCTCCTCCCTAGGAGGGTGGTGAAGCATTGAAACAGTCATGGATGTCCCATTCCTGGAGATGTTCAAGACCAGTTTGGATGGGGCTTGGAGAAACCTGGTCTAATGGAAGGTGTCCCTGACCATGCCAGGGGGTTGGAACTGGGTGGTCTTTCATGTCCCTTCCAATCCAAATCATTTTATGATTCTATGAGCCTATGAATATTATTCATAAATGATTTCTATTAGATTTAATTAGTAGAAATAATTAACCTCCTACCTTTTTCTTGTAGAATCACATGCTTTCTAAAGACCTGCACCTTCCCTACAACTCCCTGTTTTATGAAACAAACCCTTTTGCTGGTTCTTTTTTTTGACTTTAAAATTACTTAGACTGATTAATTACTTAGACTGACAATATATGAAAAAATCCCCATGGAGATATAAAAAAAAGCCTGATGGAGTGGGTACAACAGAGGCCAATGAAAATTTTAGTTGATTGATGAAAGATAATACATGTAAGCCTTAAACACTGAGACACACAATGTGATTCTCTAAGAACAAAATTAACCATGTTTATCTGGTGGAGAAGAACTCGTACTGCCAGTTGATTAGCTTACAAAAAGCCATCTTTTTTACTTTGGCAGTTCAGATCAATTAAGGAAGGAGAAAGTTGAGGTGTTGAAAATGAACGGAAAATGGCACCAATGATTGATGGAAAAGAATTCCACCGTGTGGGATAAAGAAGGTCTGCTGTAACAAACATCAGAAGATGGGCATCAACTTGAACAGAGAGCTATAGGATCTGTCAGGTGAAAGAAACAGAAGATTCCAGAGAGACACCTCGAGAGAGGATTGCTAAAATGGTTTGGTTCCTGACAAAGACTTCAGTGATGAGAAATCAACAATGAGAGAGAAACACATCCACATTTCCATTTGTGATGCCGACAGAGACAATGACACGCTCATATTTTGCATTCCCTATTGCGAATCCAGTTTGGTTGTAACACCTTTATTTCAATGAAAGAAAGCTGTTACAGACTGGTACTGAATTACTGACATCCTCCCAGCTGCCAGCTGTCCTGCTAAGGCAGAACTGTGCCTTGTCTGTTGCTAGAGATGATTGCTCTAAATTAATTTTCTCCAGTTTTTCTAATCAGTGCATACAACACGAATTTACTATGAATGTTTCCAACTCTAATCTGTCATGCAATAAACAGATTTTCTTCTTTCTGCTACCTCTGTAAACTAGGATTAACTTTCTCCATACTGGCACACGAGAGAAAAACACCTTTTGTATTGGGTTTGTGCGGCAAGGGTTTGGTAGCAGGGGGCTGCAGGGTGGCATCTCTAAGAAACTTCCAGAAACTTCCATCATGTCTGACAGCCAATGCCAGCTTCCAGGATGGACCTGCTGCTGGCCAAGGCTGAGCCCATCAAGGATGGCAGTAGTGCCTATGGGAGAGAATATTTAAGAAGAGAGAGGTGGGGATGGGGACTATTGTGGGGGTGCTGACGAGAGGACTGAGAATATGTGAGGGAAACAGCTCTGCAGACACCAAGGCCAGTGGAGAAGGAGGGGCAGGAGGTGCTCCAGCACCAGGACTGAGATTCCCTTGCAGCCCATGGTGCAGCCCATGGTGAGGCAGCCCTGTCTCTGCAGCCCATGGGAGATCCATGTCAGGTGGATGCTTGAAGGAGGCTGAAACCCTTTGGAAGCCCAGCCTGGAGCAGGTTTTCTGTCAGGACCTGTGACCCCATGGGAGACTCATGCTGGTGCAGTTGGTTCCTGAAGGACTGCACCCAGTGGGAGGGACTCACAGTGGAGCAGCCTGTGAAGAACTGCAATCCATGGGAAGGACTCATTTTGGGGAAGTTCATGGGGGACTGTCTCCCATGGGAGGGACACCAGAATGAAGCAGGAGAAGAGTGTGAGGAGTCCTCACCCTGGGCAGGAAGGAGCAGCAGAGCCAGCTTGTGATGACCTGACTACAGTCCTCATTCCCCATCTCCTTCTGCCACTGTGGGTAAATAAGTAGAGAAATTGGGACTGAAGTTAACCCACATTAGGGGAACTGTGAGGCTGCTTCTGAATCAGAGCATGTCCTTGTGGTGGAAAACATAGAGAAATCAGAATTACTAAATGCTTTCTTTGTATCAAACTAATATTTAGGCTGGCTCTCAGGAATCCTGAACCTTGGAGGTGAGAGAGGAAGGAGAGAAATGGAGAAAGGGAAACTTCCCCTTGGTCATAGAGGGTTGAGTTGGGAGCTGGTTAGACAGAGGTAACAGCCATAAATCCACAGGCACTGATGGGATACACCCACAGTTGCTGAGGGACCTGTTGAGGGTGGCAGAGCACTGGACCAGGATGCTCAAGGAGGTCAAGGAGTCTCCCTCTCCAGAGGTATTCAAACCTGGACATATCCCTTTACAAACTGCTCTAAGTGACCCTGCCTTGGCAAAGGGGTTTGACTTGATGACCTCCAGAGGTCCCTTCCAACCCTAAAAATTCTGTAATTCTGTGAACCAAGGCAAAGCGCAGGACATTGGCAATGCAATCTCTTATTCAAATACATTTTTTATGCTGTTAGAAAAATGAAATTCATTCTTCAAAATCTCCTTCAGCAAATTTTGCCATCTGAAGACTCTTGTCTCTAAATTCAGACCATAACTACTGGTCTCTTCCATGAAAAAAATGAGTAGAAGTCTTATAGTGAACTGTTCCCACTACCATTGAAATCAGTGACAGCAGCAATCCTGTACTGAGCCCACTGCTTTGGAAAAATTTATTAGAATTTTTTTTTTTTTCTCATTAAGCATCTGCTGTACTGCAAGTGTATCTATAGCTATAAATTTCACATGAAATGGTCATTTTAGAATTGACCATGATGCATTTTGGGAAGATTGTGGCCATGGCATAGGAGACCCTGAATGTTTTTCCCTCAATCCTGATTTTGCAATGTATGCCAAAAGACTTCAACCTTTACACTCCTGATGTAGTTTGTATTAAGTAAGAAGAGAATCAGTCCTTCATAGCTGAACAGAACAGATGTATGGCTTTAAATGACTGAAAATTATATTTCTTCACTGTAGATTAACATCCTCCTACTGCTTGGTAAATGCACATGCTCATTTTCTTGATTGACTATAGATTCAAACAGCCTTCTTTTTTAGAAATAGATATCCTTAGATTAGGTAGTCTCAGCATTCAGTAGTATGTTAATGCCAAGTCTTCTGCAGCACAACATGCTCTGAGATTTTCATCAACAAAATATTGTGCAGCATGTGAACAACAACTGAAAAAAAAAAAAAGAGGAACCCAAAAACACACCAATGTTGTTTCCCACAGGCAGAAGCAAGGTAATATCAACCAAGAAATCACTATTTACAAATGAAGCAAATTTACATACTTTTGCTGGTCTTGTATTTCCCCCTTGGGGAAAAATGAAAAAAATGGAAGGGAAAAAAAAAAGAATTTGTTTGGCATCTCTCATTTTACATTTCACATTTCAATAGCAAACAGATTACATTAACACAAGCATCCAGTGAGAGAAGCAGGAATGTTATCTAAATCCCATCGTATGTCTCCAGCATTCCTGCATCTGAATTTGACAGGTTTATAGCTTTTCTCATAGAAACCATGAATCTCTCCAGACAAGAAACAGCCAACAGAGTGTCTGGTTCAAAGACTTTTCAAGGTCACTCTATTCAACACAACAGAAGGTCAGGGAAATGGTGATGTAGTCTCTTCCATAACTACCATCAGAGTCCACTGGGGAGTCAAGACATCTCATAAAGTCTAATGGTCTTTTGGCATCTGTTCCAGAGAGCTTCCCTGCCCCCTCTTTCCTTCCCCTTTTCCCTTCCTAGGAGAAATGCAGCAGCTACATGACAGAAAGCTGGAAATGTAAGCATGAAGTAGCTAACCTGTGGTTCTTTTTGTTATTTTTAAAAAAAATCCTTTCTGCTTCTAGGGTTCACATGGCTCTGTCAGAATTTCAGTTTGAATGGAATAAGAGCCAATTCAGTTGATTCCCTGGAGGCTATCTAGAATGGGATTCCTGTGGAGTTATTCATAGATTAGCTGGTGTCCTTTACAGAACCTCTAAATCCTCCATAGGTTGGTGCCACTTATTCCTGGATTAAATCTACACGTTCCACAGCTAATACTGACATGTCTCAATATAGCTCTCATTCATTTAGGTACTTTGGTAACCACTGAGGGAATTATCAAGGGGTTAGAAACAAAACAGCTCTCAGAAGAGCTCTGATTTATCCTTCAGAACTTTGCACAATTCCTCTGCATTTATTTTGACAGAACACAGAGTTCTTACACACAGCAAAGCTCTGTGGGTATCCTGGGTATTTTTGCACTGTATGAAGCAAAGGTAAAAGCAGACATAAAGTCATACAAATCAGCTTTGTTTAAGGAGACCTCAGCTATTAATGTAAAATGTGACATATGTTCAGCCTCTAATCTTCTGCTCCCTGATGAGAATGTCACCACCAGGTACAGTAAGGACAAAGAACGGTGTGGGAATTCAGAATGAAAAGATAGGGATAAGTGCTTTATCAAAAAAGACTGAGTGCACAAATGGCGCTTCAGTGTTCTGTGTGAACTCAGAGCTCTACTTGCAGGTTTTCAGATGAGGAAGAAATTTCTTTGCAGAAATGTTATTGATGCTGTCTGCATTTACACTTTGACCTGGCCCCTGTGTCACTGAGATGTTTACACTGCCAGTTCACAGGGCCAGGTTATGAGCTTGTTAGGAACCTTGATTTAGATTCTCTTAGGAGGAAACACACTTTTGAGAAGCAAGTGGAGTATCTGCCTCTCTGTATTCCAGAAAGTCTTTAGGGTAATTATAAACTCTATCATCATACTGCAAAATAATTAAAAAGAGACTGAATTAAAGCCCCGCAAAACCTCTTTTCAATTGTTTCCCATAGTTGAAGAACTCAATTTTTACACCTTTTTACACCTTCTTCTGCTGTAGAGGTGTAACTTATGCAGGAAAACAACGAAGATCTGAGCATCTCTTCTATGGAATAAATATCCACAATGGAACAGTATTTTGTCCTTTAGACCAGTATCATGCCCCTCTATGAGTTTGTGCACCAAGGGAAATTTGCTCAATTCATGGAATTTAAACAGAATCAAGTTTAAAGAAGTTTTTATCTGTTAATAATATTTAATTAACTCACAAACAGTGAACCAGGCATTAGGGATCATAACAGCAATGTAACAAATGAATCAGAGTATTAGAAACTTATAAGATGTTCATAAAACTGTCCATACCTAAACACCTTTCATTGTGCCAGTACACACAGTGAGCTGTGCACACACCTGCTTTCAGCCAGTGTGGGCTACAGGCACGTCCCCTCTCCTGAAAGGGCAGGTCCCCCATTTAGGCCCATCTCTTTTTTGAGATATAAATTCTTCAGCTTTATTTACACCCGTGCCTCTCCCTACAATCCTCTATTGCAAATACCAGTCAGGAAGTGCACCTCGTGCTCATGTGTATCCCTCTCAGTCTCCTGGATACCTTAGGGCTTCTCAAGTATCTCCAAGTCAGAAACCACATAGATTTTCTGGGGTGAGAGTCTTCTGGAAAGACGAAGGCACCTGGCTTGCTGCATGCATGTGTTGATGGTCAGACATGAGCAAGGAGGGTGTCATTACAGCCAGTGGGAATCTAACCGGTGAGGCTTGGTGTGAATATAGATGATTTGAGCTCAGATGTCCAGGAATGGGGCAGATGCCCCATTAAATTAATTAAACAGATGCATCTAATCTAACTTCAGACACATTGCAGAGCTCCTCTTTAGATTCAACTGCTGCTCCAAAAACACGGGAGTCTCTGATCCCTTATGGATATTCCATTTTATGATCACGGGTAACCTACAGGATTCAAAAGGTGCTATGTGTCTACATTTTGGCAGCTAAATCCAAACTCTTTTGCCTAGTCATGTCAGCAGCTCTCAACACTCCAGCTGATAATAAGGAAAGATAGTTTAGCTGCTCAAATAAAGACGTTTTCAGCTGGGCCATTTGACATGCTCTAGGATATCCATCACTGGCATTTAGTTGCTGCTCCAACGAGGACACGGATCTACCATGTAGATCCAAGTCTTGGGCATGCCTGAAAGCCTCACGTGGATGTCTGTAGAGAATGAGTAATGGCACAAAACCATGAGATGTGATCTACTGAACTGAGCACTGACTGAGTGCAGTGGGAGCTTGGACTCCCAAGCAGTGCAGGTTGCATGGGCAGGTGTGCTGCCTTGGGAGAGAGTGACATTCTTTCAGCAAAATCTCATCTCTGCTCCCAACCTTTCCCTGAATCCTCTTCACCCATCTTTGTCATCTTGCATGAATATAGATTCCCTTTTCTCAGCATTCCTGGAACTCCTGCCAGATGAGGGTTACAACAGCAGATCTGGCTTTGTTTACCTCCCATGGTGGTTCAGATCTTAGCAGCTTCCTAATGCACTGAAACTTGAATGTAGTTATGTGCAAAACATCAAATGCAAACACAGGCAAAGAGAGATTTCAGGATAACATGCCCAACTTAAAGTTAATTTTCACAGGCATTTAAGATTCTTTCACTATCTCCAGAATGCACCCCAGAAAAGATAAAGTACTTCTTTATTACAGTTGATGTAAGAGTTCTATTTTATTTTATTTTATGCTTTATTTTATTTTGCATTTCTTTTGTTTAGCTCTCAGAAACAGATGGGTCATTTCAGCTGAATTATAAATCAGATTATGGCTAACAATTAAAGTCACCAAAGTCTCATGCTTTTGAAAACAGCATCTTATCAGAAAATATCTGAGGGTGCGCCATGTAAAGAACTCGTTAAATTGCTTATAAAATATAATGGTATCATATATATAAAATATGAATATGTATCACTCAATAATGAAATACTAGACCAGAGGCATAGCTGGATTGAATCTGCTGTATTATATTTCTTGTGGATTTTTTTGGTTTACATTTGCTCTGTTATGCCAAGAATATTTATTTCTTGAGAATTGTATTTTAGATTTGTAAGTATGCAACTCATAACCAGTTTCTCATTAATTTCACAAGGTTGATCCAACAGGTCTCTACAAAGAATGACAACAAAATTCAACATGTAGGATGAAATGCTGAAAACAAAAGAAGACAGGCTGGATTTTTTTGTTATTTTTAAGTAATAACATTATAACTGTAAGTTGTGCTGACTTATGAGACTGGATTTTCATCAAAATCAAGCAATTTTGCCTGATGTTTTGAGGGCTGTGGGAAAATTTAAATAAATATGTGTTTGGATGTAGAGAAGACAGGTAACAATACTGTTTGTACACTTCTCTCACTTTTCAAACTGTTTAATATTTAAACAGACTGATGGTTTGGTATCCATGTCCTCTACTGTTTGCCAAACTGTGAGCTTACAAATGACACTAATCACTGTGAGTGAGCCTTTTACAATTAAAATGTAACATAATTCTTCTTTCTATTTTACAGCAGCAAGAACGAGAGAAAATTGAGTTTCTTGCTACTCTGAGAATGATCTTTTCATTGTCTGAGGAGCTCTAAGCCACCTGAACTTCAGTTCTGAATGAAAAGTTGGGCAGCATTTTGAAAAGGTGTTTGACCAAGTAATAAAAAGAAGAGCAATGAAGTGAGAGTAACTCATATAAAGGACTTAAGAAATATCTCAAGGGGTTTGGAAAAGCAACTGAAAATAAAAGAAAAGCTACCAGCATTCAAGCAAGAAATTATAATATGCTGAAGCGGCAAAACTCCTTGTTTGAAACTGCCATAGGAATTCATGCATACAACAAGAAAATATTTCAAGAGGTCGAATAATAAAACAGAGGCAACAAAAGCATGAAATATCATGTGAGCAACAGAAAATCTCAGGTAACAACACTCACAGATAAAGATGACAGATATGTCATTGACAGGCAGAAATCAAGAGAGAGATGGAAAAATGCAATCAAGGTCTAGTTAAAAGGAAAGTACACACCACTGAGCCTTGGTGGTGATGTATAAAACAGTGAGCTGGTGGAATCCTTTGAAGGATTGCAGGAGGTTGTTAAATATATATTTTTTGGATGTGGAAATGATGAAAAGTGAATTGGGGTAGTACAGGGCTCTAAAGAGATAATTTCAAATGATATGCAGAAGTTTTTAATCTTATGAGAGTTTTGTGTCTCTTGGAAGAATGTTTAATTTTTACTTTTTAACTATATTTTTTTCGAAAATCCCAAAGCAAAACCAAGGCAAAGAGGGTTTCCGACAGAGTAATGAGAGCAGAACTCATATTTCCTCCAAATGTAAAAGATTTCCAGTTGTTCTGCTTTTTTACATTGGTGTCTCCATCCCTCCATGAGGGGCAGTAAAGCTATTTCTCACATTTTGCATTTAACAAACTTGCTAAAGCAACATTGACTAAAGCCTATTTAAACACTTGTCCCTAGGAAGAAAACCTCATCACCAGTTGATTTGTCTTTTCTAGGAGTTTGTGGTCCCATGATCTGGACATGATTAACCTCATTAGTTTTTCAAAAGTGAGCATTCAGATCTAAACCCAAAGAGTGTGAGGAAAGCAGCTTTTTTAAAAACAGCTCTCATTTGAAGGTTTTCAAATCTTTACGGTGCTGGGCTACCTTGTTTCAAAAAATAATTCAAAAGCATCTCTCAAATTATGTCCCATATTTCAAGCCACAGGAGTTGTTCACATTTATTTTAAGTGAAGCTCTGTGAAGGGATTGAGATCTTTCAGCCCTCTGCTTCCTGAGTGCAGGTGAGTGAACACACACAAAGTTAAAAGAGAGCAGGCCAGACCCTGAAGTTTTTAATGCAATGGAACTCCCATACCTCAGCGAGAACTTTGCTAAGGTTAGGACTACTAGACTTGGCTCAGCTCCAGTGCCAGATCTGTGAACTTTGCTTAGCTTCAGGATAATTAGAGTTCAGAGGCACTAAGGTACTGCAGAGTCTTCACTGCTGATAACCTGAGGCCATATCTTGAAGATTTTCCTCCTTTCTTTCCCTGCACACAAGCAGGCAAACTTCCACTTGCACTGGGAGCTGACTGCCTAAGCAAGCACATCAGGGAGGGAGTTAAAAATGCGTTGCACAAGTTGTAGTGGGAGCTTTTCTGGATGGGATTTCACCTTTTACTTCAAATGAGGAAAAATCTATCAAAACTGCTGGCCCCACAGTAAGCTTTATTATTGAAGTATTAATAAAATGAATTAAAACAGCTCTACACTGTGTCCTCCATGGATATATTGCACTCCTTTCTCTAAGTCTTAAAACCGTAGGTTAAATAAAATAGATAAGTGATGTATGAAAAAATTTTTCAATATTGTGCTTTATGCACTTACAATAATCTTATTCTCTGTCCCATGACAGAGAATGCACTTTGCATGTATGCAGTTCTAATAAAAAAGTGACTATATCTTACAGCTTTTTCAAATGTTGCCATTACAAAAACAATTTTAATGATGAAATTATGTGTACACAGGGAGACTTGATTATAGTGGAGTATTTCCTAAATGAAAAATTGCCCTGAAGATTTAAAATTGCAGCTCAGAACTTAAACAAGAATTTCTTGAAACATAAATTGTGACACTTATAAGCTTTAATTTTCTTTAGATGCTACAATTTTCAACTTTGTGTTGTTTAAGAAATCATATACTGTGTTTTACTTTGAGTTATGCAGTATTAGATTATCTATTCTTGGAAACAGCCAAACTATGTGAGTTTTCTTCTGCATTGATGTACATACAGAGGTATCTTGAAGGAAACAAGCATCTCTTTTTTTTTTTTTTCTGTTATTTCAATATTATTAATTGTGTTAGGCAAACACTGTTGTTATTTCAGAGTTGTAGAAGTTCATATGTATTTGATATGTGCTAAAGAAAAGACTAATGCAATCTAAAACATGTAAATGCCATCTGATCAACTTGGTGGCTTGCTCTGGCCTTGCTCCAGCAGTTCCATGTCCTTCCAATGCTGGGGACCCCAGAGCTGCAGGTGGGGTCTCATCAGAGCAGAGCAGAGGAGTAGAATCGCCTCCCTTGACCTGGTGCCCACATGGCCTTTGACAAAACCCAGGATACAATTTTGGGACAAAGCACTTTCACATCATCCACTAATCCACAGTTAATATTGATAGCTAATCATGAGGTTAATAACTCCTCTTGAGCTGGAATCAGAGCTATACTAACTTTAGTTCTGTTGTCCAAAGGGATAAATGTAAGGTTTGGTTGTTACACACCAAATTTGCTCATGGTACCGTGACATCAGAGTTTGCTCTGCAGGAAGATTGTCCAGGTCATTCCAGTGGTGTGTCTTTGTGGAACTGTCTAGGCTGGAGCTCCACACTTGTGCTTCACTGTTTGTTTAACTTTCCTATTGATGCTCTGAAACATACTTTTAAACAATCAGAGCTTGATTTCCCCTTGCATCCTCGTGTCAGGATCAGATTCTGCCCTTTTGTGTGACCAGCTCCATGCAAACAGAGTTGTGCAACGCATCCCTTGGCTCTGACTCCAAGAACAAGGCAAAGTGGGACAGGTGATTCTGCCACTGAGGTTCCTAAAACCCTGCTGAGGAAGCTGGCTCTGCCACCACAAGCTGCATTACTAGAGCTGTGTCAGAGTTAATTAGGTGTACAGATAGGCAGGGCTCATTAGATGCCAGGAAGCCCTTTTTGGCACATTTCTGCTGCTTTTGGGATCCCAGCAGCCTTTCATAAGTCTAGACATACCAGTTTCCTAGGAGTTAACTCAATGTTTACTTCTGCACAATCTCTATAAACCTGCCCTGAACCTGCCTTATTAGCTCAGGTCATTTTTCAAAAAAAATCTCTTCTGGACTTCTATTGTCTAAAAGGCTAAAATCTGGAATTTCTTAATCATTATATTATTCTAATATATTTTCCAGCTACTGAGACAAGATACCTGAGTGTAAGTACATGGATACATAGAAATCCTTGTTCTTTTATTGAAGAAAGTGTTAATAATTTTTCTTTGAATATTAAATCTATTATTCATGTCAATATGACATGGATGTAAGACTGTCATTACAAGATCATTACAAGGAATGTCTTTATCTGAGACTATGCTAGGAGGGATGATAATTGTTTTTGCTAATAAAAGTAACTGCTATTACTTGGATTTTAAAATATAATTACATGGCAGGAATACTTTGCTGCCATTTACTTACACAACCCATGTAATAGCCATATAACTAAATTAGAAATGGATGAGGTGGATAGTAGAGATTAAATCCAAATTTACCCCTTTATGATGGTATGCAGAAAGCTCTTGCAGGACTGACAGAATAAAGAGTGCAGAGTTAGTGAGGAGATATTGCTCTCAGCTCAGAGCAGACACAGATGATCAGAAAATGAACAAAGCAGTTTTTCATACCAGGCTGGCTCATGCTGCCAGCAGTACGGGTGAAGCATCCTTGGTGTACTGCCAGGTTTATGCTATTGACCCCAGTAGAGACCCCTCTGTGCCTGCATATCTATATGGCAGTTCATACACACACACACACAGCCTCCAAAACACCATCACTGTTCCCCCAAACTGCTCTGGTGCCAGTTATTCCATGATGTTAGGGTGCTCTGAGGGTCACATGCATTGATATTCCTCAGAAAAATAACAGATACATTTCCTCTACTCAAATAAATAATTAAGGAAAGGAATTGCAGTGTTTTATCTGAACCATAGAGAGTTTATCTGTGGAATGTGGCAAATAATGCTGTGATTTCTTATCTGACTAAAGGTGAATATGGAGTACATAAATACCAAACAGAGAGAGAACATTCTCTACCTGCATTACCATCCTGGGTACTGGGATGTAATTAATTTTCTTTGTGGTAGCTGGCACAGAGCTGTGGTTTGGCTTCAGTAGAAAAGATGAATTTTATGTAGCCCTGCCATACAACATTTCTCATTTCTTGGATATGGTATAGATACCTCTATCTATGTGTGTCTCAGAGTGTACAGATCCTTCTGTGGAGAGAGAAAAAAGCACCTGAATGAGCTTGATGAGCTGCACGTGAGGAATTTTGAGAACCTGTAAAATCCTGTGGGGAATAGAGGAATGCAGGTCATTCCTTACAGTGTGGCTATGGGGTATCATGGGCAGTTTTCACCTAGGATTATTCTCAGTGCCTTTGTTAATGATCACGAAGACAGAGCAGACCTTGTAGCTTACACTGTGGTGGGAAATGTTGCAAAATAAAATGTAAGGAGAGAGAAAAAACTGAAGGGCCTTAGAATGGTGATTAGAAGGAGAGGCAGGAAATGAGATTCAAGCAGGGAAACTGTATTTGTGGGAAAGGAACAGCTCAGAACTCAGTTGAAGCTGGGGAGTAATTTAAAGTCTGATTAAAAGCCTCTTGATATTAGTGGAAAAGATGCCTGCTGATTTTAATGGGCCTTGAAACTGATGTCTTTTAAAGCATTTTGATTTCCCTGAATGAAAGAGACAATATACAGCAGGTCTGATCCTGTTGGGGAGAATTCCCAATGTAGCCAGTAGCATGAAGATCCAGGGAAGCATTTACAGAGTTGTTTTGGACTATTAAAGTAATAACAGCAATTTCACTCCCTCTTCTCTCTCTTCTAAGCTATCCCCACGTTTCTTGCAGCTATGGAGGTGAATAGGGCATAGGAGGGCTGCTTTGTGAGCACCAGATACTCCAGTCATACACATAGAATCCCTGAAATGACTTTTGCCCCTCTGCTCATGTTTGACAACTACGCTCTTCAACCCCAAAAATGTTCTTTAATGAGGTTAGAAAGCTGCAATAAAGAACAACATTTCACTGGTGTGTAGTACAGGTAACATATTACAAACCACTTGGAGAATGTCTGGCAACAAACTTGTAGATGCATTTAATATTTTACAGTGAACATAAAATATTAAGGTTCTTTTTTCTCCTCAAAACCTAATACAGAGTATTTTTTAAATGGACATGATAGAGTGCAGCCAAAGTCATGAACTTGAGGTAGCAACTATTCATTCTCATGTTTCAGTGTGGAGAGGAGAAAGCTCCAGGGAGATCTTTCAGCACCTTCCAGTACCTGAGAGGGGCCCCAAGAGATCTGGCGAGGGACAGTTGGCAAGGGCATGGAGTGATGGAATAAGGGGGATATCCTCAAGCTGAAAGAGAGGAGATTTAGATTGGACATTAGGAAAAAATCCTTTACTGTGCGGGTGGTGAGGCACTGAAGGAGGCTGCCCAGAGAAACTGGCGGAAGAACACTTCCCACTGGGGAAGTGCTCAAGGCCAGGCTGGATGGGGCTTTAGGCAACCTGCTCTAGTGGAAAGTGTTGCTGCCATGACAGGGCCTTGGAACAAAATGATCTTTAATGTGCCCCCTAAACCAAACCATTCTGTGATCCTTGAACACTGTGCCTTCTTCAAAAATAAAGTCATATGCACAAAGCAGGAAAACCACCTTCTGTGTCACCAATAACTACCACCTCACCTGGCTGCTTATGAACACCTATTGAAATTAATTTATTAATTTTAATTGGGCTACATTCTGTGACACAACGAAGATGTAAATTGTTCTTTTAGAAGCTAACATGACCACCATAACGTGGTACACTCACATCAGAGTTAGGTGTGTTTAGCATCTGTGCGAGAACTTTTTGTATATTTAGTGCATGAAACCCAATTTTGAAATAAGTATAGTGTCATATTTCTCAAAAGTGTGTTTTATCTGTACCATTTTGAATGTTTTTATTTATTTATGTGCTAATGCATCACTTCTTTTTTATTTTTTTAATATTATATTTTCACCTTTCCTCCTATATTTTTTCTTTTCTTTTCAGTCTCTAAAAGGAAGAAATAAAAAATACAAAAGAAAAATAAATTCATTCAAGAGAAAGGGAAATATCAAACCTGTTTGAAAAATGAACATTACAAAACTCAGTACAAAACAAACAAAGGAAAAATATTATGTATTCCCTTTTATGCCATTTTTGCTAAAAGAATGTGAGAAGAAAGGAGCAAAACAAGCTTTCACTTTCAAGTTTTAATTAACAAGAAATATCTTAATAAACATACACACTTTTGTAACTTTTTAAACTTTGTTAATTGGAAAAGCAGGGACGTACACCCGAGTTGCACCTCACTGAATGCAAACAATTATAAAAGTGAGTGAAACTGTAAGTGATAATGAGAAGCTCTATTTGCAACTGTGCTGAAATGTCTGCCTAGATCCTCTCTGAGGCATTCATACACCATATGTTTCTAGAAAATTGGTCACAGAATTGTCTTCAAAATCGACATCCCCCAAATGTTAAAGGCTTGACTTTGGTTTGTACTTATCATTGTTCTACAAAGGCAAAAGTACTTTTACTTTTATCTTACACCAAGGACTTTCTCCATTTCAGGAAGCACTAGCACAGTGAAGATGCTCAGGTTTTTCTATCAACCCCTCCACCCACCTGGTGTGTGATGCCTACAGTGGAAACTTTTCAGCATCACCACAGGATAAGCAAGAAGTTGCAAGTATTAGATTCTAATATTTGTCATATTTACCAATTCCACCATTATCTCTTTTGTCTTCTAGCAGAGAGCTTTTTTCTGCTGCCAATCTTTTTCCTGGCCTCCACTGAAGTCAGCTTGCTCAGAGGAACACCTAAAGGCAGAGTTGTGCTGGAGACACTTGATTTTGTTGGCTGAGGCTTTGAGCAGGTTGATCCAGTGGAAAGTCCCTGCCCATGATTAGGGGGTTAGAGCAAGATAATTAAAGAGTTTTCAAGCATTGGAACAGACTGCACAGGGGAGTGCTGGAGTCACCAGCCCTGGAGGTGCTCAGGAATGACAGGATGTGGCCCTCAGTGCTGTGGTTTAGCTGACAAAGTGCTGCTCAATCACAGGATGGCTTTGATGACCCTAGAGGTCTTTTCCAACCTCAATGATTCTATGATTTTACCTTTGAGGTCCCTTCCAGCCCAAACCATTCAATGATCTCTAAGTTCAGGCAATGAAGAAATGGCTTTTTTCAGATATGTGTTATGGGACACAAACAGGGTTTTTCAGTGTTATGGAAAATTTCCTTGAGAAACCAAAGGCAGAGGCAGGGGCAGAGAAGAAGGGAGCTGAACAGGGAACAGCAGCAAAGGGACCCAAGTCGGGCTGGAGGAAGACAAGATGTGCAGGAGAGGCTGCAGGTTTGGAGCAGGGATCACCCCCCAGAGTCCTGGAAGCCCTGCTGGAGCAGAGACCCTCCCTGCAGCCCAGGGAAGGGCACACACAGGAACAGGGAGATGGGCCAGGAATAAATGCATAGTCACATTTTTATCAAATGTTTGTTAGAAAATGTAATCCTCGTATTCAGGTCATTAAAATATCAGCTTGCCTTAGAGAAAAAAAATGTAAACAGCAGCGTGAGGTGAGTGTAAATATATAGATGGAAGTTCAATACAGGAGAAAAACTGCTTTGGAATGTGTGTTTTATAAAATCTCTGTAGTAGTTTCCACCTGGGGACTTGAAAGTCCTTTAGCAAATGTTAATGAAATAGAGCTAAGTCATCATAGGTCATTATTTGTTATTCATAAGAAATTAATTACTTTAGGTTAAAATCACATTGCAATTAGGCTGCTGAAATAGTTAGAAACATCTAGGAAAAGCCGTATCAGTCATTAAACAAATATTTGCATATTTTTGTTTAAACAGAGAGATAGCAGCAGAGTAAACTAAACCAGAGGATTTTATGTTTGCCAAGTGTGCTTTTTTAACACCTTTTATGGAATATTATGAGAAGAAGAGACATAGCAAGTGGTTCTTGCATTTTCCAGGCTGTTTTTCATATTCCTTTTTATCTTTTTCCCTTTTCCAATTTGGAAGCAGTGTTTTGAACTATATTGGTTCCTGCTTCCCTATCTTACCTTTCCCATCTTGCACATCTAACTCTCTCCTTTAATGTGAGCCAGATTTAATATCCTGTACCTTAAACCATTTAAAATAAAGAAACATGGAGTATCACTGCCCTGTGTTTTGTGCAGAATCAACTAACCTTCTTTACAGTCCCCCATGGAGATTTGAGAGGACCAGTGATGTAGCATGGTGATAAAGCCCCCAGACACACCCTAAAGGTACACTGAGACATAACAGGAGAGGTTTCCCCAATAAAACTCTGCCCTGACTGCCCCAGACCCATCCCAGGAGCCATCAGTCCATCAAAATCCAATCTGCACAAATCCAGGGGGGCACAGGGGCACAAAGAAAAGCAGGAACACAAATTAAGGACTCAGAGAAAGGGACACCCTGTCTGATCCCCTCCCAAGGGGTTGTCCCAGAAAACCCTCAGTCCCACTGTTGAGAAGGGAAATGCACCATGAGGAGTCAATGCTGGAGAACCTTTGTATTGAGATGGTTGCTGCCTGGGGGTATAAGGAGACATTATGGGATGCAAGGGGAAAGTATTTTGGGAATTAATAGGTTTTATTATGGTCAAAGTTGGAGACAGGGACAGATCTAGGTAGTGTGAAGGAGGAAAAATTGTATGAAAACAGGGATAAAGTGCATAAAAAGGATTGATCATGTGCAAGTATCTGCTGCACAGTAAATGTACTAAATCTCTTTCTAGTATGTGTTTTCAGGGTGAGATGCTCTCAGTTCTTCAAGGAATTTTTTGTGGTCCTGTGGGCTCATGTGTCCAGTTGCCAGCAATTTGGAATCCTGAGATCAAGGGGCTCAGCAGACTGAGTGTCTGAGCCCAGGTGCTTGCAGGATCTGCCTTCCTTTCCTCTCTGGCATATCAGGTTTACTCAGTTGATTATGATGTGGTTACTGAGAGAATGACAGTTGCTGCAGTCCCAATATTATGTTTCTGAGACACTTGTTCATTACTTATAGCTTGTTCAGCTTTTGCCTTAAGAAACTTCTAATGAGTGCATTTAATATTCAGACTTTCAGTTTTCTGTTTTTTCAGTTCATTAATTTGAACAGTAAGTTCATAGTTTTTGACACTAAACTGCAATCATACACTGAGTGAAACACTTTAGTGCTAAATCCAATAAAGTAATTTTCCTTAGACTAGCTATCACCCTTAAATTATATATATTACAACAACCTAAGATGCGCCTGCTGAGATAAAAGCTATGTATATATATATATATATATATACATAGTTTTATTTTTAAGTTTTTCCAGGCAAGCTATGTATTTGACATTTGAGCCATTATCTCAGAGAGAGGGTTATCATTGCATTGGAATCAGGAATGTTTTTAAAGTTCACTTAATTGTTTTATTTATATGATATATTGATCATTTACTTTTAGGGCTTTGATTATTCCCATACTTACTTCATATGCTATCACATCTGTGGGAGTGTTTATGTTGTTATTTTTTGCTACTGTAAGTCACATGGGCTAAGTGATAATTAATACACACAAATTAATGCCTAGAGAAAAATAAAAATTGGTGTTTCATTTATAGTACACAAATGACAGATGGGTTTTTTCCCCAGATGGTTTTTTTTAGCTCTCCTGCAAAACAGCTCTGGTGTGCCCCTTTTGCAGTCTAGACTGGGATAGGCCGGAGTCAGAGCCAAAGCTCTACTGGGCTGATGCACTGCCAGATTTTCCTTTGATCTTGGCAGGAAACCCATGCCCCATTTGTGAAACATGATTGGAAACACAATGTTCACACACACAGCTTTACTGTGAGGACAACTTTGTGCATGATGGTGACACATTTAGAGAAGATTTGGATCCAGAAAGATGTTAGACTAATATCTGATGCTTTCAGAAGATTGCAAACATAATTTTAGCACTTTGACATGAAAAACATCACTATATTCCAAAGTAACATCAGATAGCAAGATCAGCAGTACTGAATTAGTCCCCATTGGTACAGTTCTCTGAGTGTCAAATATTTTGTGAAGAGTGTGAGATACCAACATTCATCCACCCTTGAATGTTTTCTCATCATCCAGCCATCTACAGCTTTGGTGTTTTCTATGTTGGATCTACATTCTCATTACTTTTAATGAGTTTCTGTCTATAACAGAGGTGAGGTGGGTTCACCTCAGCTGACTGAGAGTGTGCCAGCCACACTCTCCCTTCCTTTTCTCAACGGGGAAGAAGAGAAAACAGGATGGAAAAACTTGTGGGTGAAGATAAGGACAGGGAGATAACTCACCAATTGTCATCATGGGCAAAACAGAATTGGCTTGGAGAGGCTGGTCTAACTTACTGCCAATTAAACAATATAGTAAAAAGAGAAAAAAATTTGACTAAAAATCCCTTTCCTTACCCCCTACATTCTTCCCAGGCTCATGGCTTAATCTCAGCCAACAACTGGATACATACGGGCACCAGCTCGCTCCACCTTAGCCTGGGTAGGGAAGGGAATCAAAAGCAAAAGTAGAACACATGAAACGAGATAAGAACATTTAATTATGAAAAAAAATATATAAAAAGCCTGACAAGAATAACAATTGTGATGAAAAGAAACAAAGTAACGAAGCCCAAGACAGGCAAGAGATGCACAGTACAATTTCTTACCACCCACTGGCCAGTGTCCAGCCTGTCCCTGAGCAGCAACTGGCAGCTCCAAAAAAAAAAAATCCCCCCAATTTATATACTGGATATGACATTCTATGGTATGAAATGTCCTTTTGGCCAGTTTATGCCAGCTTTCTGGCCAGGCTCCCTCCCAGCTTCTGGTGCATCTCACTGGCAGAGTGTAAGACACTGCAAAGTCCTTGAGTTACAGTAAGAACTACTGAGCAACAACTACAACATCAGTGTGGTATCAATGTTATTATTACACTAAATCCAAACCACAGCACTCTAACACCTGCTGGAAGAAAATGAGCTCTATCCCAGCTGAAACCAGGACACCACTTCACTCACAAGTCTATATCACCCCAACTTGCCCCAAGTGGTGCAGGGGAATGGGGAATGGAGGTTGCAGTTCCTCAAAAACTTCTTCAGCAGGGCTCCTTTTTGTGGTGTTCAGTCCTCTGAGAATGGACTGCTCCAGTGTGGGCTCCTCTCCACAGGCCACAGGTCCTGCCAGGAGCCTGCTCCAGTGTGGGCTCCTCTCTGGGCTGCAGGTGGATCTCTGCAGGGGCACAGCTGCCTCTCCATGGGCAGCACCAGGGGCTGCAGGAGAACCTCAGCTCTGGCACCTGGAGCAGCTCCTGCCCCTCTGCTGCTCTGGGTCCCTTCAGGGTTGCTTCTGTCACCTATTCCCAGTCTTCTTTCAATCAGCTATGCAGCATTTTTAACCCCTTTTTAACTAAGTTACTAGAAAGGCTCTACTGATGTCAGTGTTGGTTCAAAATCTGGGCAGTGGCAGGTCCATCTCGGAGCTGGCTGGGTCTTGCTTTGTCTGACATAGCAGCAACTTCTGCTCTCTTCCAACAGAAGGCACCCTGCAACCTCCCTGTTACTGCAACCTTGCATGTAAACTCAATATAACAGTTAAGAAGGTGATACTATTTTTTCTGTACAATTAAGTAAAGACAAGGTTTTTATGCTTTGTTTCTCAATATTGCCATTTTTTCGTGAACCAGGCTTGGGAAAACACTACATAATCCTAATAATTAACTATCACATAATCCTATTTTTGGAGATCTTTTCATATGAGAAACCCCAGGTTTACAGACCCTCCTTGTGAGAGCAAAGTGTAAGAACTGCACCTTAGAGGAGCTATTTGAGCATCACAGGGGCTTTGGGCTTTGAAAGAAGTTTGGTTTGCAGGGATTGGAACTGAATCAGCTTAAATCAGAGCAGGGAATGAATCTTCAGAGGGATTCATCACATCAAGGCTTTCCTTATCACCAGAGTCAGGAGGCTTTATCTGTGCCCAGCAAAGCACTGAAACCCAAGGAGCCAAGAAGTTCAAGCAGCCTGCCACACAGAAATCACTTCTCTCTTCATCTGTCATTTAAACATAGACATCATCTGGTCTGTGCTAGCTTTGAAAGAGCCACGATTATTTCCCCAGACCACTGAGCTGTTGCAGCTTTGGGATGGGCTGGAGACTGATCAACTGGTTTTTTTCTGAGCCATTCCAACCTCTTTAGAGATAGCCTTAGAGACTGAAGTCATTATCTGTAGCAGAGAACTGAACAGGACATTTCTCATCATAAAGTGAAAAAGTGGGAAGGTCCCTTCTTGTAGCAAAAAAATGAGAAGTTTCTTATTTTGAGAGAGAAAGGGAATTGATGGGGGGAAAAAAATGATTCAGCAAAGATGGTCTTTAGACACTGTTCTATAAAGAGGAAATTTTTCTTGATATGTCTGCTTGCAGTGCTTAGTAAAGCCCCAGGGAGCAACATGATCTCTGCAGCATCTGGTAATTGTCAGAGTTGTTACTTGGGCCGTTGCTGTTTACTGTTGTTTGTTATAACTTACACCTTCCCACATTCCGTATCAATATGCACACCTACTTTTTTTGGGGATACCTAAATTTCAGGTTTTGAAAATTCTCACTGAAAGTGAAAATTTTGAGTTGCCAAGAAGTCACTCAGGAGAAAAAGTTGAGCATCAAGATTAAAGCAGATGGGGTAAGCAGAGATAACAGTTTGAAATCGTGGAAAAGGAGAGTGAGACTTTTTCCTGCTTCATCCATCGCTTTTCTCATCCATACTCTCCTGCTGGCTTTAGTATCTGTCTGGTTTCCATACATAAGAGATGGGAAAAAACTAATTTGACAGAAAAAGTGAATGGTATTTCAGTAGATTATCAAGCTCCATCAGCTACTGAAGGGATCCAATTCCTGGAAGAGTAAAATTATGGGTCCAAAAGAACAGGGAGATATTTCCACCAGTATTGGGAAGAAATGGATAGGAGATTTCCAAATCTGTTTACCAAGGTAAGGGCTAATTATGGTTTCTCACCTGTATTTGTGACCTCATCTTTTGTCAAAGATTAAATTATAGAGAAACCAACAATCTCAACTGCCAAGCTGGCAACTCTACTTCAACACAGTCTTACATCTTTGTTTCCACAAAGGCAGTTGTAGAAGATTAATTTATCAAAGTAGTTAATTGAATTAAATTACAGAAACTCTCTTTCTTTGAGAAAGAAAACTGTTCAAGTACTCTTCCTGTGAAGCAAAATGCATTTAAACTGAAAACAATGCTTTGGAAATTTGTAAGTGTCTGTCACTGCATCTTGCAAGGCAAAACAATGGGGAGAGGTCACTGTCAGGATATGAAAGTGTTCTGCCATTTTATATTTGACAATTTATAAGT
>WEZZ01008904.1:32288-47263 GCA_013400585.1 Chloropsis cyanopogon | reverse complement strand
AAAAAAAAAAAAAAAATTAAATGTCCTCAGTAAAAATTTTGATTTAGATGGATTTGATTTCATCATCTTGAAACATTTCTTATTCTTCAATGAATTATAACATAGGAGAGGAAACAGAAGGGTAAGTTGCATATAGAAATCAGGATTCACACTAAGAAATCTTATTTGCAGCTACCTGGGATAGTTTTTTTTTTTAAAGACTCAATCAAACAAAAATAAGATGATAATGACCAGATGTTTCATAGGCAGTTTATTAAGAAAAAGGGGAAAATTAAGGGTAAGGGATCTGTTATTGTGGCCTTGATTTACTACGTATCCAAAGGTCAGCTGAAAGTTGCAAAGAAAATCAATTTTTCACATGCTGCTCTGCATGAGGTTTTTTCTGTCATTGACCTGGAGAGAAAATGCTANAAAAAAAAAAAAATTAAATGTCCTCAGTAAAAATTTTGATTTAGATGGATTTGATTTCATCATCTTGAAACATTTCTTATTCTTCAATGAATTATAACATAGGAGAGGAAACAGAAGGGTAAGTTGCATATAGAAATCAGGATTCACACTAAGAAATCTTATTTGCAGCTACCTGGGATAGTTTTTTTTTTTAAAGACTCAATCAAACAAAAATAAGATGATAATGACCAGATGTTTCATAGGCAGTTTATTAAGAAAAAGGGGAAAATTAAGGGTAAGGGATCTGTTATTGTGGCCTTGATTTACTACGTATCCAAAGGTCAGCTGAAAGTTGCAAAGAAAATCAATTTTTCACATGCTGCTCTGCATGAGGTTTTTTCTGTCATTGACCTGGAGAGAAAATGCTACACTGACAGAGCCTGACATCCTCACAATAACAAACACAAGAGTTTTACTTTTCCACTCTCCTGTAATGCCTATCTCTCCACCCAGCTTCCCCATGTATTTCTTACACCAGCAAGCCCTCTCGTTCAGGTATCTTGTGGCAAAGAAAAACAGAAATCTGCCACGGGGTGCTGAAATAAAAGGAGAAAGTGCATCACAGGATCTTAGAATTATTTGGGTTTGAAGGGGCCTGAAAGGTCATCTCGTTCCAGCTCCCCTGCCATGGGCAAGAACACATTTCTCTAAATCAGGTTGTTCAAAACCCCATCCACCCTGGGCTTGAACACTTCAGGGAGGAAAGCCACAGCTTCTCTGGGCAACCTGTGCCAGGGCTTCACCACCTTTTGAGTACAGAGGTTTTTCCTAAAAACTCATCTAAACTTGCTATCTTTCAGTTTGAAGCCATTTCCCTTTGTCTTCTCACTACAAGCTCTTGCTAGAAGTCTCTCTCCAGCTCTCTTGTAAACCTCCCTTAGGCACTGGAAGGTGTTATTAGGTCTCCCTGGAGCCTTCTCCAAGGCTGAGCAACCCCAACTGTCTCAGTCTGTCTCCATAGCAGAGGTGCTCCAGCCCTCTGAGCATCCCCATGGCCTCCTCTGGACTTGTTTCAACAGGTCCACATCCTTCCTGGGGATCTCAGAGCTGGATGCAGCTCTGCACGTGGGGTCTCACCAGAGCAGGCAGAGGGGCAGAATCCCCTCCCTCACCTGCTGCCCACAGGGCTTTGGATGCAGCCCAGGACAGATTTGATTCTTGGGCTGTGACTGCACAATTGCCAGGTCGTGTTGACCTTCTTGTCCATCAACACACCCAAGTCCTTCTCCCCAGGGCTGCTCTCAATCCATTTTCCACCCAGCCTGTGTTTGTACGTGGGATTGTCCTGACCCATGTGCAGGACCTTGGTGTTTTTGAATTCCATGAAGTTCTGACTGGGTGATAAAACTCCCTGCATCTTCAAAGCACATGATGTGGATTACTGCTTATCTGTCACTAAAATATCTTTTGCAGGTGATAGTTTGTAAGACAAAGATAGGCAAGAATTATGAAGCATGGATTTATTGAGATAATGTAACTAATAAAGATGTAACATATAAATAACTTAAAATATAATGCTGTCATTAGCAAGTCTCCCAGGGTCCTCTCTGGAATTCCTTAATCCCCACATTATTTATCTGAATTTAATTTTCCCTGTGTTTGCTGTACAAACCTCAAACATACAACACAGCAGCTTGGCCACAAGCACCACATCAAGCTGCAGGTTCTTATCCAGTTAACATCAGGGATGTGTCTGAGCACAAGATTGTCCACATTTCTCTATTTGAATTTAAGAATGAAGCTTTTAGAGCTGCTTATTCTGTGGGGTTTTTTCACATCTCTCAAATAAGTGTTTAATGAGAAAAGGATTTTTAAAAGTGAGTAGTGTCTCTGGTGAGCAGATAAGCCTAATATTCTGAATGTGACTTGTACCAGGTGAATACAGGGCACTTGGAAGATGCTTTAGACAATTCCTCCTTCCATAAATAGAAAGAATGAAATATACCTTTTGGAATAGCAAAAAATCTAAATCCTATTTAGCCTAGGAAATTGTTATTCCTGAAGAAGAAGTCCTGCTGAGATCATCAGAACTGAGTGGGTAAAATATGAGGCAATAAACTGATCATTTGGCCAGGGGTGAAATTAATGAAGGCAAATTACTGATGCTGCCCCCACCCATGTGGATTCTTTGATGTCTGCTAATGTTTTCAGCCTTTTCTTCAGTGGGAAGGTTTTCCTCTCCTCTGCCACGTGTTTTCATGGAAAGCATCTGAGTGTGATACAACTTGAGCCATGAATCCACAAACATTTGCTGAGGCTGGGTAACAGATGCAAAAGTTACTTGGTGAATGAAGGAGAATATGGAAATACTGATGATAGGAAAACACAGATCTTGATCACCCAGCAACTAGTTCCATAGGAGACTGTTTACAGGTTTTATACTTCTTGATTTTGTATTTGAAGACAGTGCAATGCAACTGAAATTCCTTTCTTTATTATACATGTATAAAAGAATCTCTAATTAAAATCAGTTCAGTTCATGAATTTTTTAAGAAAACTATTTGTCCTTCAAAATGTGCACTTTGTTTTCCTGTTTCACATGCCAGTTTTCATTTGATACTTGGGAAGGTTTAATATTTTTTTTTGGTTCAATATAATTTTTTCTATATTAAATAGAATAATTCTCTGCAATTGGACAGACAATTGAATAATAAGAAGACATTTTTAGGAAACTTCTAGTCATTAAATGAATGTAGGGAACATTGATAGGGAACTGATTATTAAACTAAAACCTAGATTCTTTAAGGAGATGTTATAGGGGCAGTTGCTATAAGAACAGAGGTGTGATAATAAGAAGAAATTGTGATAAGAAGAAGAAGAAATTGCCCCTAAGGACAGTAAATGTGCAAAATGAGAGAGAAGCTTATTGAGCTTGTATTTTCTCTAGGTTGGAGGCTTTCTCCACTGCATCAGGGTGATGTAGACTGATCCCTCAGATGTCAGGCACAGAAATAGCCCTGGAGATGTTTCCAAGGGTCACCCTCAGCAGCTGCAGTGCTTACAATTCTTCCCTCTTTGGCTTGCCCACCCTCTTTATTTTACCATGCAAATAACTTTAAATTCTCAAGCTGTCTTATCTCTCCTCGCAGAGAAAGAATAAAGCAGAAATTTTGTCTTCTTGAGAGGTATAGTAGGGTTTTCCCAGAAAAAAATCTGACATGGCCTTAGCCCAGAAACTAGGTGGGTTTTTTCCATCATTTTGTACTGTGACTCAGTGTCATCTCTGTGTACTGGTTGCAAGGACACAAGGCATAAACACTGATTTCAAAGCTCTTCTGGGTCTGCTCTTTCAGCTGCCCAGTATTTCTTTTACTCTATTTTATAAATTGAAGATTTTGATCCTTCACCTGAACAACTTTCTTGCATTGTTTGCCAGTCCACCAATTAAATCTCATTCTTATCTCTTTGTGTGCTGCCTTGTGGTGAGATCAGGGTTAATCCACACCCCATGTAATCCATAGGATCCTTCTCAGTCTCCAAGTGCCCAGCTGAGTTTGCATGTATTTGTCCAAATATTGATCTTCTCTCTTTCCTGTACAATGTATTGACGGGAAAGAATATGTGATTTGTTGTTTCATGTAATTAAACACTGATCACTTCTGCTATTGAAATGTTCTACATGAACAGTATTAATAAAATACCTAAAAATAAAATATTCTTAAAAATAGGTTTGTTAATGCAGTTTGGCAAAGTCATTTTTTGATGGAAAATCTTTTGCCTCTAATATTGTGGTTCTGACTGTATGTCAAAGACAAGACTACACATTTTTAGAGAACAGAGTATCAGTAATCAGGACCTGTCATGCAGATCTGCTGGGAGAATTTTTCCTTTATTGTCTTTTCCCTAACAAGCTGGTGCCTAGTTCATGTCAGTGGGACTTATTTGATGTGATATAATGAGAAATGCAGTTGTGCCAGTCCTGTGCAAAGTGAAAAACAGGTCAGAAAAGTTTACCAAGGATCATGCTAATGAGTTCAGAGCCCAAGATGTAGCAAAAAAAGTCTCTTCTCAAATGTTGCTGTTAGACAAGCAGCTTTATTCTTCTGCCAATTTTACTGTCTCCTACTCAACATCCACTTAATTTAAAAAAGAATGATACCTGGATCAGTGTAGTCTCCTGTGAGTTCACACAGATTAGATGGAAGAGCAATACTTTTTCTCTACAGCAAAAGAAAGTGAAGGTTAGTTCTGAGTAAGGACTAGAACTCTAGGTAGGGTGGATTTTTTTGATGTTTTGTTGTCTTAAAATCTGTGATCATGTAAGAGACTGGTAGTTCACAGTATTTTATAGTTCTCTGACTGAGCTTACAGCTGAACTTGTTTACACTTTGGTGGCATCCTAAGATTTTCTGTGTACTATTTTAAAATCATGTATCCAAAGAAAACTGAGAAAATCCCCAAAACCTCATTCAATTTTATTATTTCTAGGGGATTGTGGACTATATGTGTGTGTGTATGTATTCAATTTTCCAATTTAGACCTTTTGACTTACATTTAACTCAAACTTTTATTTCCACATCTCTTGTGAGAGGGGTAAAAAAGTGTTTACAGATATATGGTGATTTGGAATCAAAGGACAAATTATCAGACGTTGTAAATAAATTACTTAGTGCAAAATAACAAAGATGAGTGGGAAAGCCCTCAGGATAGGAACACCACTGTGCCATGTGCAGATTAAATCTCTCCCATCCTCTCCAGGCAGATCTGATCACTTAAAAAACTCAGATTGCTGTGAAAGGAGTTGTTCAGACTCTGACCTCAGACACTGTAGTAGTAGTCCATTTTTTTACATTGCCTTACCTTATTTTTGCACTATTAACTGATCAGCAACTGATTTATTTCACCTTTTTCTCTTCTTACACATACAAGATGCACTAAGATTTATTATATGACTATCATGTCAGTAATTGCCAGGAAAATGTAATTGCTGTTTTGCAGATAGGAAATGAACCCCCTAACTGTGGGGTTTATCTCCTCTAATTTAGACCCACGTAGTGAAGAGTTCTCCATCCGAGTTGGTCAGGAGAATTCTCTGTATAGAAAATGAAGAGAAATGAATGCAATTCATCTTCCCTGTTCTGGAACTCTTGTAAGATGAAAGAACTACACCAGGAATGATTATTTATTTCCATTCACCATAAAAGAGAGCTCAGCTATAGATGTCTGCGAAGTGAGGAATGATGTACCCTAGCTTAGCAGAGTGAGCAATCTTCCCAAAATATCAATTCTGGCCTATGGATATTTCCAGGCACAGCATTCAAACACCAAGAATTCACACTAGCTCTCACTAGGCTGGTGTACTTTGCTCAGAACTGCTGTAAGGAACTCCTAGTCACTGCTGAAATAAAAGAGCTGAGATCTATAGCCACACTGCAAAATGCCTTAACAGCAGCAAATTTATGCTTTCAGCATCAGTGAGGAACTAAACTACTGTGCTCAAGCCTAAAGTCTGACCACTGCATTATTTTTCTTTGTGCATTAAAACCACAAGTGAAATATGGTAAAGGGAAATTCTCAGAGTAGCTCACCCAAGAGGCAGAAATGCATCCTTGAGACAATCCACATTCTTCTGTGTGACCCAACATTATGGAATAAACTTCAATTTTACCCCACAGTGAGAAGGTGCTGGAATATCCACATCCACGACTTACAGATCACCACAGGAAATCTTTTTGTACACAATTTCACTTCTGAGGTGCTTTTAAAGAAAATAATCTTCAGTAGAAAGTTAACATGCTAGCATGGACTGTTGGAAATACATTTCTCACACCTAAAGCTTACACAGACCATTTTCTAGGCATAGAAAAATACCAATGTCTTTAAGGGAAATTTTCCAGGCAATATCTTCTCTATCAATATATTAAAAAAATAATCAAATTAAAAATGCAGTATATCCCTTACTGCTATTTGCAACCTGTCCATACTGGACATGGTAATAGAAAAAAAAATTAAAAAAATAGATATTTTAGGGTTTCTTATGTCTTGCCTTATATCACTAGTGCTATTATTTATTCTTTGTTTGTTTTGATCTATAAAGACTTGTGAAGGATACCCAGACTGAAGTTTATTTTTTTTTCCAGGAGACTTGGGGGAAAAAATATCCTACAATAATATCCTCAAATCACCCAGATCTCACACTCATTAGAAACAACTTTTCTATTCTAGCTACACTACAGAAATCTGAGTATTTTAGAAAAAAAACTCCTATCATTCATTACCTTCTACATTAATAATTTGCCTTCTCCTGCAACCCAGCCCTTTGGGGGGCCCTTGCTTTAGGTGATCTAATTCTGTCAGTGCAGTGTGTCTGTGGGAGCTGTTATAAATCACTGAGGGAGAGAGTGCAGGCAGCACCCCCTGCCACTGCAGAGCCAGGAAAGGGCTGCACCACGACAGGCCAAATCCTCAGACCTTGAGCATGAGTTAAAGTCTAAAATAAACTTTTTACCCATTGCTGAATTCAAGGTCAAGTGGCACTCTCTCAATTAGAGGAGAGGTTTGCATATTATCAGCAAGCAGCAGCAAAGCAGCCACAGTAGTGTGGTTGGTGTCCAAGGCTACAATCTCATAAAGCACAGATGATGGTTTCAACCCAGCTCCCAGGGAGAATAGCCCAGAAAGAGAAGCAAGGATGCTGTGCATGTGCTTAATTGTCTCTCTGCTACTCTTTTTTTCAATCTGTAAAGAAGCAAAGTGGCTAGAAGGGGTAAACTTTTTCACTTCCTTTTCCCTTTTTCTTCCCTTTCTCCTTTCTTTTCCCTTTTTCGCTTCCCCTTCCTTACCCCCTTCTCTTTCCTCATAAAAAATCAATGTTCTTACACCTTAACTCATTGTTAGTGCTGTTAGTGTGCTTGTTTTGAAGTTGGATTAAGCAAATGCTGTCACCAAATGATCTAATAACTTCGGATTCCCAGTGTTTTCCTGTTTTAATATATTCCTTAGAGTTTCTTGAAAAATATAAGGACAAGTTTGATTCCTCTTTTCATTGTGAAAAATTGTTCCGTCAGCATCTTTTTACTCATGAAACATAATTTGAATAACAAAAGATACATTTAAAGTTTACTAATTCAATATTAGCATATCAATATAGTCTTATTCAGGAGGCAGATTTCTTACTCACTAGTTAAACCTATTTTGGAATAATGAAATTCTTTTAGAGAAACAACATCCACAGACAATATTGTCTAGAATATTTAGTCCAAACTGACTGTGAGTGTAGAAAAATTTTAGGTGCTGGCTTGCCAGAATTTTGGCAGCTGGAAAAAAAGCTCTGACTGAACCAAGGTGCATCAGGCACAGCAACTATTGAAAGCTCTTTGCTATTTTGTAGCCTTTCATCTCTTCCAAGTCAACTGATGATGTGATTAGTTAATTCCTTAACTTTTTCTCAAGGCAGGATGAATTTAAAGCCACATTGTAATTTATAGTCCTTGCAATTAATTAGAGTCTTCAGACCAGGAACGGGGGAGCTGTTTTCAGTCCCACTTTGTGAAAAAACACAATATGTTTGGGTAATCTTTGCACAGACATGCATGTTTGTGTCAGAAATCCTGGGCCTGAAAAGCATTTTGTTCACTGACCAAGTACAAACTGAATCATGGTGAGATATTTCTTTTTTTATATATTATACTGGTGTTGTATAGAAGCATTTAGTTAACACTCTTGTTACAGCACAGAAATTTGGTCCATTGGTAACAACCCTTGTCCGCTACAGAAAAGTGTCAGTTTATGTCTATCAAGCTGTTGAAAAAACACATCTTACATGTTAAGAGATAAGACACAGTTTCTTCTTCTAGAAGCTGGTTTGTCTTACAGGAGAATATTTGGCAGCAGTATTTGGCAGAGGAAGGAGATCCTTCCCCTCTGCTCTGCACTGGAGAGGCCACACCGAGTGCTGCGTCCAGTGCTGAACTCCCCAGTACGGGACATTCAAGGACATACAGGAGGGAGTCCAGCGAAGGGCCCAGAGGAGGATTAAGGGGATGCAACCCCTGATGTATAAGGAAAGGCTGAAAGAGCTGGGACTGTCACTCCAGAGAAGAGAGGACTCAGAAAGGGCCTTATTAATGTGTAGTAATACATGAAGAAAGGGTGAAAAGAGGTCAGAGAAAGATTCTTTGCAATGGTACCCAGGCACAGAATCAGGGGCAGCAGGTGCAACTGAAGTAGAGGAGATTCTTTCTGAACATCAAGAAAATCTTGTTACTGTGGCATGACTAAGCACTGGCACAGGCTGCTCAGAGGGGTTGTGGAGTTTCTCTTCTCAGAGAGATTCAAAAGCCATCTGAACATGTTCCTGGGCAAACAGGTCTAGGTAGCCCTGCTTGAGCAGGGTTGTCCAAGAAGATTACCTCCAGGGTCCCTTCCAACATCAACCTCCTGTGATTCTGCAATAAACTGGACTCCCCAAGATTCAAGAAACAGCTAAGCTACAGGCTTTCTTTCTCCACTAACTGTGATGATCTGCTCTCAGGATGTGAAGTCCTTGTTATCCCTGTAGCAGAATACCTCCCATGCTGCTTGAAACCTCTGTAAGGGAAAAACAAGTTTCTAGTGTACAAAATGCCACATATATGCATCTAGGCAAAGACCAGGATAGATCTTGTTAATGATTCCTTCACAAACAGCATATTCCAGAGTCTTTTCTGCTCTTCTGTTCAGCCATATCATGCTATTTGTAGAGTTCACCATTCATATCACCCCTGCTCTTCTCAGAAAGATCAGCAGCCCTTCTGACCTGCTGGATGAGCTTTTCCTTGATTCTGATCTAACCCAGTTCAGTAAAAATGGGACAGATGATTTTAAAAATAGTTTATCTTTGCTAACTTGGGTCATGGAGATTGAAGTAATTTTGGTAGATACACTTCAAGTATGTGGAACAAAGATCAAAGGGACACATTGGTGGGGAGGCAGCGACCAGAGGCTGTAGCCAGCTGTGATCAAAGGTTTTTCACTGACAGATGCACCTGCAAAGTGTCTCAGTAGTTAAAATAACAACTCAGTAGTTAACACCTACAGTGTCTTTACCTCTTAGCAAAGCATAGAGAAATTAGAATGAATATTAATTTGGTTTTCCTCAAAGCGTTGTTCAAATTCCACACAATCTTTAATGAAGTCCAGGACACATTCACATTATTTTCACTGTCTATATGGAACTTTTCCAGAACCAAAGCTGTGAAGGTCTGGGATCCATGGAGGAAAACAACAGTTAAGAGCATAAATCTCAGATGCAGAAGTTCTAAAGTTTACTACCTTCAAATCACAAAATATTATAGATAAAATTAATTTTGTGAATATAATTATCAACAAGTGAAGCAAAAAAGTGATAGAAGAGAATTGGAACAAGAGCAGAGCGTTGGTTTTCCTTTGGAATCCTGCAAAAAATCTGGTCCATCCATATTCCTTTCCAGCACAGAACAAGATTCCAGCCACATATGGTATTACACCATTTCAGAACCTGGAATTAAGACAACAAAGTTTTAACCTTTCATTTTCCAGCAGGATAAGGGATAGGACAAGTAATGTAGGCATTAATCAAGACTTCTGCAAAAAGGAGGAAATACTAAAAAATCCTCCTGAAAGAGACTCCTTTACACAGGCATTCATTCACCAAAGATTTGTTAAAAAATATGAAGAAAGAAATGAAAAGACACTCCATTCAAGTTGCTGATAAAACAAGCTTTCAGTTGTCATGGTAATAGCAGCTTTCCAAGGATTTCAGATCCTACTTTTTAGAGGAGTCTCTTCAGAATGAGGGTCTCCTGGTCACTCCATATCTGGCTTGGACACCAAGTTACATTTTCTTTAACATTTGTGGAGTTTTTTGCTATTGTTCTGGGGTTTAGATCTTGATGAATCAGACCTGAATTTTCTGGAATTTCTTCGTAGTGTGTCACGCATTCAAAGAGAATAATGCAGTTAACTGTGAATAAATTAACTGAAAAATGAAATATTGTATTAAATGAAATAGGAAAGAGTGTATTAGTGAAATCAAAAAACAATTTGGCTGCTTCAAAAAAAATTGAGGTAAGGTTGCTCTTGTTCCAAAAGAGAAAGCATAGTTACGCATTTATCACATAGGTACCCTGAAGGCACTAACAAGTATATTAAAAAAATTAATTATTTTTTAAAGGATGTTGTATTTTGGAATAGCTAAAAAACCCTCAATATTATGAATAAAAATAAAACCAGTAAGAGTTTTAATTCTGGTATTGAAACTGATGGATCAAAAGAGTGCAGATTACTAAAAAGAGAGAACAATTTAGGGGATCAATAATTTGCTATATATAAAACTTTCAAGGTCACCTTTAATGGTAAGCAAAGACTTTATAGTACACTTTAATTTATGATGAATGGAAATAATGTATTCAAAAAAGATCTTTAAAACTAAAAATAACTAATATATGATGTTTAAATTATATTTAATATTTCAAACCATATTGTAATAAACAAATAGATAAATAGAAAAATTAAGATTCTTTATTAGGAATGCATACAAAATTACTTGAAAGAATTAAAGTAATAGAACATGTACACTAGGCTCAAGTGAGATTTTTCTACAGAAATAGAAAAATTTTTAAAGAATTGAGATTTCCAAATAGTTTATTTCCATCATCATCTTTAAAGTATTTGGTTTTGTTTGACTGCAGCTGTAATATTATCCTTCCAAAATGCCCTTCTTTCTCTTTTTTCCCTTTGATAAATTAAATGAACTAAGGGCTAGCTCCCAATAAAGACAGATTGATTTGGGGAGCCTGAGTTAGAGGTGGCCATCTGCAGTACTCTTTTGGAGGTGAGAAAGGTGGGATTGAGCCCTGGATATCCTTGAGGATGGATGGAATTTAGCCAAAAACAGTTTTCCTGATGAATTCAGCAATTTCTACTATTTCACACTTACCCACACAGTGGTGCAAAAAAGAAATTTTGCATAGCACATGCCTGTGAACTTCCTTTTGTTCCCTGAATGATTTTGGGAGAGACACAACTCCAAAATTCCCCTTGTGATAAGCACAGACTGGCTCAGCATGATACCTTCTGCCTCTCCTGTGTGAAACATCTTGTCTTGCTCCCTTCCAGCAGAGTGAACCTGTGCTTGGCCACTGTGAATTTTCCTCCTGGAACAAAACATGCCATAGTAAAGCATTGAAATGCTCAGTGTGATAGCTCTCCATGAGATTGGAACAAAACCAGCGGACTTGGATCAAAATGTTACATAAATCATTCAATTCATTTTCCAGGATTTGTGAGTGTGCAAAGTGTGTGTGTCCATTGTACTCAATTTCCTTGGGAAAAAAAATAAAAATAGAAAAAGTTGATTTGTTCTCTCTTTTCATAAAACAGAAGCAGAGTTCTCCTAGTAACAGCATTTTATTGGTGACTTTTGTTTTCAAGCCAGCTGCAGAAAATGATGCAGCAGAATATGTCAGCAGGTTTTATCACCCCTATAGCCAAATGGCACAAAAGCAAAAGAAAGAAGTAGTGAGAATGGGGAACTAGCACATGAGAAAGTTCTAACAGCTAAAATAATCTTAAAGCTCAGCAAAAAATGATGGGAAAACCTGGGGAAGCAGTCTCATTTTGTCAGCTTGATTTTATGGTAATTACAGTAATAATAAAACTAATTACATCACATAACACCTCTGTGAAGCAGGTGAGAAATGCTGGCAGGGAGGTAATGTCAAGATAGCAGCTGAACTTGCATAATAGGGAAGCCAGATGAAGCTCTTCTCTGAACAGCTCCCATCTATGTTCAGAGCCCCAAAAAGGAGCAGTTAAGTGACTAGAAAAATGACTTTTCCAAAAGAGCAATCATAAGATGCTTGAAGTGATTATTGTTTGCTTGATAAAAGTGTTTAACTAGAAAAACAGGCAAAGAGAATTCTTGAAATTCTGCAGTTACCAACCAAAGTGATTGTGCTAACTGCTCTGATTGTCAGGCAGTCAAGGACAGGTGAAGTGGCCAGGAGAGACACGAGATGATCAAAGTGGTTGCTGATGCTCAGAAATGTCCCACAGCACTTTGTCTTCTTCCCTTCCTTGCTGTGTACTCCACTTACACTACAAGATGACTGGCTTCTCAGCTTCTGACAAAAAAACCCCAAAAACTGACATGACATTATTCTAGCTTTGATGGGCTATTTCCCTGCCTGTTTAACGACTTAAATCACAGAATGGCCAAACAAATAACAGCCAGTGTTAACAGGGAAGTGTGACTATGCACCTGGAAGTCATAGAGGAACTGTTTATTTTCTGCATCAGGTAATGGTTACACAGGCTCATCTAGCAGAGCCTTCCCTGTGCTGTACAAAGAGAACATATCTGGAATTCCCACCATGGCTGCCCAGACTAGATGTGATTGAGTTTCTCTAAAGACAATACTGAGGTGCAGAGTCTGACCAAATCACTCTGTGATGTCTTGGGTTTGTCACCACCTGCAGATGTCAAAGGCAGTGAGGTTCCAGCCAGTAGTGCATTGTTCACACACAGCCCAGTGCAGTCAACACTAATCAGTCATCCCAGTTCCTTCTGCAGCCAGCTGACAAACCCCTCTGTAACACTATTAAGTCCCCTAAGTTCAGATTTTGATGGGACAAAATCCTATCCATTAAAATTAGGTCAGATTACTTTTGTATGTGATGTATGTATTAGTCTCTCATCTCTAAAACATGAAAAACCACTTCCACTCATCAAGGCAATAAGAGCATTCAGTAAAAGATGGTAGAGCATCAAACAGCACTCCAAAGCAACTTGTAAGCTCATGAACTGAGTGAGGCCCACTGGCCTCAATCCCAAGCACCGGAATTCAATTGTCCATGTTGCTGAATTCAGGAAATGGTCCCTGACATAATTTTGGCAACATTCCCAGACGATTCCCAGACACAATTTAGATGTTAGCACTCCCAATAGAGAACATGGGCAAAGCCACCTCAACTAGAGAACTGGACAGCTAGCAAGGATGCAAGTGTCCCTGTGCTGCTGGGGGAATCTGTGTCAGGAATGTGCAAGGGGAGTTTTGCAGCTTTGGACTTGCTGTGCAAGCATGTAAGACATGTGTCATTGATCTCCACATGTACTGAACAGAAGATTTTGGAACTCCCTGGTGTAAGACACACTTTCTTCAGAGTGAGAAGATAAAAGCACAGTTCTTAATCAGATGTCTTTGCTTATGGATCTTAAAGCAGCTGCATTGGGTTTACATGGCAAGATTTTGGTATTGAAAGGTTGAAGGGATGGCTTCTGCCAGAAGACACCAAAAGCTGTCCTTGTCTGACAAAGCCGTCATTCCCCATCCTCCTGTACCCCTTGGAAGGAAGATGCAGAAGAGTTTAGTGAAACCTAGGAAGAAGGCAGAGGTGGAGCCAAGTATTTTTAGTTTATTTCCATCTTACTCAATTTAATTGGCAATAAATGAATTTCCCAAGTTGCATCTCTTTTGCCCATGATGATACTTGGTGAGGGATCTCCTTGTCCTTATCTCAAACCCATGATATTTATTTACTTTTGGTGGATGGGGGATGACAGAGCAGCCTTGTTGGCACTTGGTGCCAGCCAAGAGCAATGCACTACAGCTATATTAATGAGAAAGAAACTGTAAGAACAATTTTCTTAGCACGCCAGAAGTTTCAGAAATAAAAAGTACAATGAACTTTTTGGACAAAATGTCAAAATGTTCAGTAGGTACAAAGTGTTAAAGACATTGAAACCCTGGAAAGGAAGAAATATAACTGGGTAAGTCAAAACATTTCAGTTTGAAAATTAGAAAGTATTTGCTATCAATCTGGCATGCATGACAATATAAATTAATCAGAAACTCAAAATAAAGAAAGGTTTTTCTAAAAATCGAGGGGAAAAAACAATCCTAAGAAATATAATGTAGTCAGCAGAACTTCATTTTTCAAAATTTGACCAAAGATATCAGTCAAAACATAGTTTTTGCCTTCAGAAATATAGGTTCTGACAAATTGGTATTCTCCATTTAAGAAGTAATTATTTTAAAAATTAATTACCAACCATTGTAAATATAAGCCTTTTATTGCATATTTTGGAAACTGAAGTATGGGACAAGAAATAATTGCAAAGGTTGATTAACAGAATTAAATCTTTACTAGGAAATGCTATTATTGGAAACAGTGATCCTGATCCAAAGGAAGGGAACAGGAAAAATTCAGTTATTTTCTTCTTGCTCTGAAATGAAGCCTTTACTTGAAGACCTCATGGATTCAAATGTAATGGTTAGGACTAGTGAGAGGGAGACAGTTGCACTGTCCAAAGTTTCAGCAAGTAAATGGGTAAAAGTCTCTAACTGTACTTTACTGCCATCATCAAGGAAAAAATATTCACAGGAGGTTAATTTCTTTGCTGGAATCTCTGCAACTTCATTGTACAGAGTTTATTTAAAACTGGTTCAAGTCAATTAGCAGCTCTGTGTGATTGCCCACTGCTTGCTGTTTTCTATTGTGGTTTCACAGTACACCAATGACAGCTTTTCAACAGCACTTTCTTTGTACTTCAGTAATATCAAAACA
>WEZZ01008904.1:14425-24866 GCA_013400585.1 Chloropsis cyanopogon | reverse complement strand
TTTTTTTTTTTTTTTTCTGTATTAATGCTGTCATTAGAGAAAGAAAGCCAACATAGGAGAGACTACTTTCAGTTGTAATGCATCTTGAGAACCATTAATCAGCACTGTTGTTTGAATTGTCTATACAATACTCAGGGTATTTTTAGGTGCAAATGTGAAACATTTTTTTAACCCAATTTATTTGTAATTGTTAAATATCGTGTCTAAAAAAAAAAAAGGATTTGAATCTACAGATGTTTGCTCAAAAAAGGATTAGAGTGAAAAAGGGTTTCAGGTGAACCTCAGGTGAAAAAGGGTTCTGATGCAGTGTGTTGATTCAAGTTAAGCACAAGAACCATATAACTTTTGACACATAACTGAACTAGCTGATTTAGAGATATAACTGCCCTACACTCATTAATATGAAAGGAGAGAGAAATAGGAAATCAATGGATAAATATAGGACATTCCAGAGGTTATTTAGATTTTTGGATGGGTAGCATCAGTCACTTTATCTTTTGATAGAGTCTGGACGAAGCCTGAACTTCACATCCTACACATTCCAGTCCTGTGCTCAAAGTCCAGTGGAGAGGATGTTTCAGTAGTGGAATGGCCACTACTGAAATAAAAGGAGAAGCTCCTGCTGATTTCAGCCACAATCAGGTCTACGCCACAGATCAAAATTCCTGCCTTGAGCAGAACAAGATGGCAGCATTTACCTTAGCATTGCTCTGGAGAAAAGACTATCTTGACTTTGCTTAAGGAGACACTGTTATGCAGAGCTGTTAAT
Source organism: Chloropsis cyanopogon (assembly GCA_013400585.1). NCBI lineage: Eukaryota > Metazoa > Chordata > Aves > Passeriformes > Irenidae > Chloropsis > Chloropsis cyanopogon. Next base: position 24,097 of record WEZZ01008904.1, on the reverse strand, counting down.
AAACAAATTAAGTGTTTAACTACTTCTTTAATGGGAGTATTACTTTGTTTTGTTTTGCTATGCCCTCCATGATTAAGGGACGTCTGCAGGCTCATTGGAGCAATTGCAGACACCAGGAATGCTTGAGCCTTCTTTGCATTCCTTCTTGGGACATTTGAACGTCCATTATTTTCTGATAGGTATCCTGCTCAGCAGCTCTAGTGCTTTATGCTTGACTTATTCTTTAGAACTGGTTCCTTCTTTTATTTTTGTTCTCCCCCTCTTGCTGTAAATATAATTATTGGGTATTTCATATTCAACCCCTTTTGACCAGCATATATGCTTTTCTATTTTGGGGACAACACATTCACCTATAATTTTATCAGTGCAGTGAAATTAATAAAAATGTTAATAAAAGTAAAACTCAATGAGGTTTGAAATCCAATACTAGCAATGAGCACTATTTTATTGGCTCAAAAGTACAGGTAACCATGGGAAATTAGAGATATTATCTTACTCACCAGATAACACCCTTATTTGGTACAATAAAGTGTATATATTATGTATTCATTGGATGCCTAATGCCTGGATAAAGGGTATAAATTACAGTTTGTCTGTACCTGCTCTCTCTGCTGGTCAGGAATTTCTCTGTAAAGATGATACTTATGGATCTGTAGTTATGAAGACAGCTTCTCACCACCTGATAAGGTGCTGTCCTGTATGACTCCTCCTGAGAATATCTGTGAGGATAGACAGACAATACTAATATTGCTCTGAGGCATCTGAAACTGAGATTTTTCATTCTCTGCCTGTAACCCAGTGTGTGCACTGGGAACTGTCTGTGTCCTCTCTGATTTTAGCTTTACTAATAAATTAAATAACATCTGAAATTATGCCCCGATACTATATTATGGTTGTAAAATGTATTTTTTTTTTAAATTTACTGCTAAGCAGTTAGAATGATTTCTTTCTTGAAAAAGCAGGATTGTCTCACAGAGGTTCTGGTCACACCTCTGATGTTACCCTTGTCTGGAGCCATTCCCAATAAACAGTCTGGGAGTGGTGACTTAGGTTTGAAAGCTAGGGGAGTCCAACAGCACAGCTGTGGGCTTTTCCATGTCTGTTGCTCTTGGTGCCTAAAAAAAGTTCCCAAAGGTATTTACTAGACTTAGACATAACCTCTTTGACTAGCTGGGGAAGACAGATATGAAAAAAAATGTGATGAGTTTTTGGGCTAGTTGTTACTTGCATAAGCCAGTCTACCTTGAAATCTTCAAAGAATAAGAGCAGCTTCAGGAATCCTGAAGACAGACTTCTTCCCACAAATCCAATTTATCCTAAAGCTGGAATTCTAAGGAAGAAGAAAGGGCTGCTTTTTGACTGTTTGCCACTAGAAATTATTCAGAACTTCTATAATGACGTCCTTTTCTGTGGAGTTTCAAGTTTTGTCTTTCTAGCCTGGAGTATTTCACATAGTGTTTTGGTTGGGTTGTTTTTGTTTTATTGTTTTGTTGTTTTTTTGTTTTGTTGTTTTGTTGTTTATTTTGGTTGTTTTTTTAAAAATTTGTTTTAAAACAGTTTCTGTATTCTCATACTTCACAAGAACCCAGAATGGGTCAGGTTGGAAAGGACCACAGTGAGTCATCTGGTCCAATTTCCCTGCTTAAACAGGGCCATCCCATAGCACAGACACAGGATTGCATTCACAGATTGTTCTTGAATATCTCCAGTGGGGTAGACTCCAGAGCCTCTCCGGGCAACCTGTTCAGTGCTTGGTCACTGCAATGAAGAAATTCTTCCTCATATTCAGGTGGAACCTCCTGTGCACCAGTCTCTGCTTGTTGCCTCTTGTCTTACACTTGAGGCATTCGGGGTTTCTGTACAAAACACTTTCTTCAAACTGTTTTGCCCAGTTTTGGTACAGTCCTTATAAGCTGAAGGTCACAACCACTGACTCTAACACTTTATGTTACCACTATCTTACTCTGGTGGGTTGAACTTGGCTGGACACCAGGTGCACACCAAGCTGCTCTATCACCAGCAAGTGATGTTCAGCCACTTCCAGGGAAGCAGGGCCTCAGCACACATAGGGTTTGCTCCAGAAGGCAAATATTGTAAATGATAAATGCCCTCATTTCCTCCTTCTTTTCTTAGCTTTTGTATCTGAGCTGCCATTCTATGGTATGGAATATCCCTTAAGTTAATTTGGATCAGCTGGCCTTGGTTGTGTCCCCTCCCAGTATCTTGCTCACCCCTAGCCCAATGGAAGGAATGCTGAGAGATATAACTGCAATGGAAAATGAATTCCAGTTCAGCCAGACCCAGTACACAAGCAGACGGACACAAGTGCATATGTACACACACAGAGGCACAGAGATAGGCTTTCTTCTGCACCAGCTACTCTGAACTAGCCTCCAGATCAGAAAGCTGTTATCATTATGATGTAGTTTCTCCAATAAGGAAAGAAGGCATAAAGAAATATTTCTTCCATGTCTTCATCACAGTTGTTCATAATAACGTCTATAAATACAACATTAAAGAAACTACCATTTTTTATTACAGTCATATGTTGTTATCTGCCAAATCTGCCTCTATAAGAACTGCAGGTTCTCAGAAGCAGACCCTTCTGCCCAAAGTGTTTCTGCTCTGAAAACTGGGACCATCTCCCTCTGTTTTCTTACCTGCATGATAACATTGAGTGAAGGATCACCAGCCAGCTCCCTGGCTTCTTGAGCTGGACTCCTATGAGACTTGTCACAGGGAAAGGCCAGCAAGAAAGTAGACATCTCCATTCTCTAGTTTTGGTGGTCAAAGGCCGTGAAGCAACACTGTCCTCCAAAACTGATATGCTGTTAATATCTGAAGGGAATATCCAGGCTTGCTTTTTCTTACGAGCCTGCACTCAGGTTTCGATAACTGAACAGTAACTCCAGTCTGCAGGGAAAGAAAGGTTGTATTTTTTTTTTTAATATACATAGACCAAAGATGCAGCTTTTCTTATTCCTTCCTCAAACCCCCAATATTTGTCTCTTTTAGGAAGAAATTGCATAGTTATCTTACTGACCTTCTCTGCCTCTTTTAATCCTCTTCTGTATCTGTCTCCATGACTCAGTGGAGCCTGGTCCTACACCCAGAGTGTGGCTGTCTGCAGACAGCTGCAGCCACTCCTACCCCTCAGAGCCCCCCATGCTGTGCAGCTACAGCTGAGCACTGGCTGGCAATGTCCACAGGCTTCTCATCTGTTCTTCCCACGTGCCAGACACAGTAAGGCACACAGCAAGACCCAGCAGCCTCTTAGACACAAATATGACATCCATGGCACAATTAGAACAGACAGATTGTGAACACATGGTTTTCCAACAGAAATGAGGGATAGCCACATGTTCATTGTGGTGGCCAAGCTTTATAGAGCTAGTTTAGTGTGTGTCCAGTTTAGTTTTCTCTCTATGGAGAAGTAGAAGTGAAATTAAAACAGCAACAGCAACAAAACCACAACAAGAAAAAAGGAAATAAAAAGAAAAAAAACCAAAATACTAAACCAAACAAAGGAAATAAAGGAAACTTCTAAAGCATAGGTTAATTGAAGGTTTAAACCACATGCTGCAAAATGTAGATAATTGTGTTTGCTCTTTGAAACAGGTCACATGGGTGTTAATTGGCCCATTGAATTTACAGTGTCTCTGAGGGTTGAATTTCTTGGCTATTATGGGTTATAGGCTCATAGTCCAGCTACTCCATTGCATGCAGATCAGGGCAAAATGGTTTGGCAGCTACTCAGGGTTCTACTGGGGCAATAACACCAGTGTTTCTTCCCCAGTGTTCTCGGCTTCTGCCTTTGCTCAGAGGAGAAATGAGTTTTATATAGATAGTCTTGACCCACAACCCTCCTGTGATGAGCACTGCCAAGCAAGGCCTCTTTCTTTTTTTCTTCATTTTCTTCCCTCCTTTTAGTCAAAAATGGCACTTCTTTGACTCAAACATAATCTCCCTTGTATAGCTGTAGAGTTTGTCTGTATTATTACCTTCCTGAAAGCAGAATATTCATGTATTGCACTGGCAAAGTATTCCTGATATGAATGCAGGTAAAGAGCACTGACTAAAGAAACTGTGCCAGTCACAGAAGGACTTGGCCTGCCTTTACCTAAGGAGCTTCTGGCAGCTCACATTTGCCAGTCAGGTGTCAGCCCTATTGCCACTCTTACTGCTGAAGCTGTGCCAACAGAAGTCAATACAAAGATGTCTTTTTGGAAGCAAAACCATTCTGTGATTGACAGGATGGGATATCAGGTATTTGCATGCCAGGGCAACTGCATGGCCATTCAAAGTGCATCTGCACACAAACTAGATCTACCTGGAGGGCAGACCGCAGGCTGTGAGACTGGTTTTGGCAAGAAAAAAAGGGTTGTGTGAAAAGGTGTGAACAGAAATCCAGGTCTCCTGCTGCCTCACAGCTCTCCCTTAAGCACAAGTACATGCTCCTGGAAGATTACAGCATCTGTTTCTGAAAGTGGCTCTGTGGCATAGCAGTGTGATATAACACAGGACCAGCTCCTCCCTGTCCTACACTCCTAGTTTTATATACAGTTTTCAGGCTGCAGCACACGTCTGCATGCCTGGCCCATCTCCGTGCCGCTCATTAGCTCACAAGTGTTGCGTTGTTTCTCTGTCAAGAGTTTTGTTTGTTTTCCAGTTGTCATGCACAGATTCCTCCGGGAAATCAGAGAATACAGGTGGACTTCCTTATTGCTGCTTTGTTGTCATTATGGTAATCTCTAAAAAAAGAACAAACCCGCAAAAATAAAGAAAACAAAGGGTGCACAACGTTCTTGTCAGAAGGAAGGTCTCTCTTTTGACTCTCTTTGAGAAATGATTGGTGTATGTAAAAATAAATATACTAGGTATTTTATCTAACTGTCAATTTATTCAGCTCTTAACAAGCAGAAATGGGCTTCAGAAACTGGAAATGTGTACAAAGAGATGAAAGATATGACAATTTTAATCTTAAGCATTAAGACAGTGTTGAACTTTCCACAGAAAACCTCATGATACATGATGATATTTTTCCCAAGTGATGGTCTTCAGACAGATGTGTTTTGTTTTGGTTTTTTTTTTTTTTTTGTTTTTTTTTAATTATTCCTAGTGCCTAAGAGTTCTAGCCTGAGAAAATCTTCATTAATCTCTTGAAATAGGAGGAGTTAGTTACTGTCACAGGCAAAGAAGACAGGAAAGGACTCTTTATTTTAGAGTTATGTGAAAGTTTAGAGATTAAATAGTGTGCTGTGGATCACTTGGAGTTTGCATCTATATTTGTGAGTTAGTAGCACTAGATCATGGGTTTAAATATTGTCTGTGATCACCCATACTACATGCTAGCATGATCTCTAGCCTGGTTATAGCCTGTGCCAAGACACACTATTCTGCTGGGCAGAGTTTACAGGGCAGCATGAACCCTTATGGTATGAGGCTGTCACCTGGTTTGGGGAGAAAGAGAAAACACCCTTCAGGTTGCCAGTTGTGCTGTCTCACTCGAGCTCAGAAATAGAGCTTGTTCTTTGTTTAGATTATTGGACAAAGAACTGGTCTGATATCTGCTGAAACTCAGACTCAAACCTCATATGTAAGCAGGAGATGAGTGCCTGTAAAAGCATCCTTTATTTCTTTACGAGCAGTTTTCCTTCCAAACATAAGTGCTAATTGCTGCTGTACCTTTTCATGCTTTCCTGCATTAGCAGATGGAGATAGCAACTTGTAAATAAATCCACATGTGTAGGAGCATTTAATTAGATGGGACTAGATGAATTCTAGTAGGCTTATGCTAGATGCCATCAGTAGCATGCAGCCAATTTATGTGCTTTCTCACTCATGAGACATGTTTATGGTTGGATATTCATAGTAATCATTAGCATTGGTAAGTGTTGCTTCATTTTCTATGAACCATTTATAGCATGTTTTCTTATTTTTCCCTTGCTTGCCTGCTTGAAAAGCTGCAGAAAAATCTCTGTAGAGAAAAGGCACAATAGTTACTATTTCAAAGTACCTGCACATTCAAGTGTAAATTTTTTTCTTTGTGATCATAAATAGTAGCATTTTCAGAAACAAAATAACTGTTACAATCACTGTTCCATCTGTGTGTCATTCATGTCCACGACCGCCTGTGCTGTGGTGTAAGGCTGACAGGGAAGGACATGTACTGTCCTTAGCTGCACAAAATTGGCTAAATGCTTGCACATGCATCCCTCAGGAAAGAAGACTTTTAACTATATGACTGAACAGAATTTCAAATGTATTTTTTTAAACTGTTTTGGAGGAAAAATTTTGGCTGCCCAAATGAAAACCTTTGGCTGCCATTCAGAAAGTAATTTTTTGCAGACATTGTGCTTGTCTACACCACCAAAAATTTTGTTTGTGTAAAACAATTTCTGTCCAAATATTCCCACTGACAACATGATGGGGGAGAAAGAGGACAGACAGGTGTCTAAAAAGAGCAGAGGAGGGTGAATAAGGGATTATGTGATATGCTGAAGCAGAATTTCTGCTGAATTCCTCTCTCCATCTAACTTGTGATCTGATGTGCCCGACCCAGCACATGCCAAATCCACCATTATTGAATATCTTAAGCCTTATACAAAATGGAGATTAACAACTTGAACTACTTGGCTGTCTCTTCTTCTGCAAGAGCAACTCCTCTTGATCATTCTCAAGGATGTGACCTGTGTTTATTTATGTGGATTCTGCAGCAGGAGACTTCCAGCAGAGTTTGGACCAACCAGGATGGTTGGTTTACTCACCAAGGATGTTCATCAGCATTGAATTAGACAAACTGGTGGAGGGAATTCTGTGGGCGTGACAAAAGTTCCCACACTGGAAAACTCCTGTAGAAATGAGTCAAATGAGTTGCTGTGAAGACACCCAAGAGTTCAGCCCATTACCTTGTTTCAGGTGAGTGTGTTGTGGCACTTGGGCGATTGATGAGATGGGGAGTTTCTGGACCAGTCTTACGGGATCTTAACTTATGTTTACAAAGAACAGCCTGGATGCACAACCATCTCACAAATATAATATAAATTTGAATTTGATCCTTGTTTCAGTTTTAGAACTTAAAGTCTATAGTTCTCACCTCAACCTTAATGATATAAAGAGTCCTGACAATTTTAACCTACGTTTTGCAGATTTCTCAGCATTACCTTTGGATTCAGTCTTACAAATGATGAAGCATCCTCTGGTCTCTCATTCATTTCATCATTAACGATTTGCTCTATTTCAAAGATCAGCCACTGAATTTGTAATTTTTAGCAGCCAGCTGTTCAATTTTTCATACTAGCAGATGATTTGAAGAACTCAGTTAAACAATTTTACATACATCACAAGGCTTGAAAACACTGACTGTTGTGGCTATCTCATGATATTTGACTTATAATGAGGTTTTTATTGGGTTTGGGTGGTCAGGTTTTGTTGGGGCTATGGGTGTGAGTGTCTGAATTTCACAGGATCATGTACAGCCCTTTGACTTCACTTTGCTTACTTTATTCTTCTGAATTACCCTTTAAAAAACAGATCAATGTGTTTGAAGATTGGAAATTTCAGCAAAAAATTATGAAAACTTCTGAAGACAAAAATTAACCCCACAAAGCAATGAAAGTCTGCTTTCATATAATGAATGAGCAAGTGTCTGAATAATTTATTCAGCAAACCTTAGCTAAGTATTGAATTCTTACCCACAGTGAAAGGCACGGGCCAGTTTTAGCACTTGCCTATCTGTATCTTTTAAGGCTTAAGCCAATAAACATCACAGTCAATAAAACATCCTGAAAACAGTTTCCTATTTGAGAATATACTGGGGGTTTTTTTCTGATTTAAGAAATATGATGTATTCAAAATCATGTATTCCTCCCATGTCTCTGGTTGGAAATAACACTACCTGTTTCTTTAAAAATTCCGGCCCAGTAGATCTACTATTCTTGTTATATGCCAACATGAAAGAACATAAGTTATTCTCTATTATCCATTTTGCAAGATGCAGAGAAATGTTTGCAGATTGCACTTGGGATGGGAGACTGTATCATATAAAGAACAGCAGCTGGTGATATTTATGCCTAGTAGAGAACAATGTGTGCTCTTCCCTAAATTACCTCCAACTTTTGTCTTGGCTGTGTGCCGTACCACATTTAAAGGATAATCAATGGGCTGACTCAATATTAATAATGCAATTCACAAGATAAATCTATTTGTGATTGAGCTGAATCTTGGAATAGAGACCTTAGAAGGAAAATGTCTTAGGTAAAACTAGGAATCCTAGATTTACCTTCTCAGAGATATGTATATAAATATATGTTTAGACCAGTCAAAGAATAAGGCTGAGAGCAATAACTTTCCAGTTCTAATGCTTCAAATGCTTGAAGAATAAGGGAAAGAATACAATGAGTGGCATTGTATACAGCGTTATCCTTCCTGCTGAGTGTGTATGAGCCCATGTGAGCTTTTGTGTGTGACTGATGTCCCTGTTATTTGCTGCTTTGTGGTTGTGTACACAAGCCAACAAAGCAACCTGTTTGAAACAAAGGGTGATGTTCCTTCCTTTCCATCACTGCTCACTGTGATTTCTGAGCATTATTTCCAAACAAAAACAAAATAAAGCATCCTGTCAAACTTCCCTACAACTTTCTAAGTTACCTTGGGGTCTGTCTTGGAAACCTTTGAGGCTGATTGCAGTGAATCACTTTAACTGCCAGCTTAGCCACTGAGGAGACAGAGCTGTCATCGCATGAATGAGAGCTCTGCAACACAATATTGTCTGGAGTTTATACTGACATGGCTGAACAAAATTGCATAAGCCAAATTTCTGGGTTTAAGGTGCAGCTTTAAGGGTTCTGCTTTTGAAATATGAGCTTAGAAAGTTTTCTAGCCTTGTGATGTACTGCTAATAAGGTGGGAAGACAATAAATTAAATGAACTACTAATATGCTGCCAAATATCACTATTCACAGATGACTGCTACAATTATTGCTGGGTAGTTTGGCATGACTCCAAGACTCCTAATGTATAGTCTAGGGCACTCAAACAAATGAGCAGCTCCTTGGTTCTGTGCTGCTGTAAGCACTGCCAGCTTTGCACTTACTAGAAATATGACATTGTCTTCAGGTAGAAAATAAACCTCACTTCTGAAACACGTCTCAGCTCTGAGCAGTATCTCTATCATGGGGAAAACATCTGGGATTACTTCCAGGTAACAGTGTTGCATTGGTTTTAGTACTGTGGACAAATGTATATCTTATTCTGACTGTTTTAATTGTTCTTTGCTATTATCGCTATTTTTAACAAGGTTTTGTCTTAGTTGTGCTCTTTACTTTGTGGCATCAAAGGGAAGTAAGGACTGTATTTACTCCCATTTGAGCAAAAGGAGAATTTCCCCAGATCCTGATTCCAAGTTTGAATAAGAAAGTTTTCATGTTCATTCCAGGTGAGGAAATGGGAGAAAGTAAGGGGTGGGAGATCGAGCTGTGATCTGACAGGAAAAAGAATCAATTGAATACATGAAAGAGAGTGTGAGCTCACATCAGACACCTTTTTGCCACTTTACCAGGATCAGATGAGTCCCAGTTACAATTCCAAGGGTGAACTTTCTGCAAAGGAGCTGAACTGCAATAATTGCCTTCAGCTCAGGCAGGCTGAAGTAGGCTGAGACTCAGGACCCTG
>WEZZ01008904.1:3495-14394 GCA_013400585.1 Chloropsis cyanopogon | reverse complement strand
GATTTATTACACAAAGGCTGAAATGTCCATGTCCTGGGCTCTGCTGCTGGCCGGTACCAGCACTATCAGACTCACTGGATTTGATGCAGAAATAACAGATTCACGTGACTTGGACAGAAGCAGTGACATGCTCTGAGTGCAGGTCAGGGAACTGAAACAGGCTGCAGGTTTTCCTCTCGTGTACATATATATTTCTGTTACACAAAATGTGTGTTTTCCTGTATTCCTGCTAAGTACAGAAGTGAATGATTTTAGAGCATAATTGCAAATTTAACAAGAAGGTAAAATACCTTCCAAGCAAATCTTTCTGTGTTGCTCCTGTGGGGGTGAAAACCTCCCAGGCAAAGTCAGAGAGATAATAGCTTGTATTACATTAGAATTGATTCTCCCAAGAGGTGTTGCCAGTTTAGATGAGATAATAAGAATTTGTTCTGCAGTTGCATATAAACAGGTAGAATTCAGAAAGCCAAATTTATTGTTAAATTAGCACAATATTTATTTCCATTAAAAAAAAAATCTCCTTGGAGGGTCTCAGGAGGGATAAGGCAACAAAGAGCAGTTCTAGCTTGAGGTCTAGAAGGTCCAGGCTAACACCCCTGTAACATTGCTGATCATTAGACCAGACCTTGATTAACCTCTGTTGTGTCAGATGCATGCATTAACTCAAGCTTGGTTTCCTGAATAAAATACTTAGTTCTGAATAGATCTTTGTTTATAGTCTTGTTTTTATTATTATGCTAATTTCTAGTTGACATCAAAGTCATAATCTTTCTACACTTCCTTTTGGAAAGATTCCTGTCAGTGCTCAGGTACTGTAGTGATGATCAGAATGGACACAATGTCTATAGCCAGGTTTATATCTGGGTGAGTTTCTCTTCAGCCTGCTGGAAAGGGTGGGTCTAATAGTGTAGGAAATTCTGATAAGTGACAAAGAACATTTTGGATTTTATTTTATATTCCTATGACAGAACTCATCTTCTTGCTCTGAGTAACTGGGAAATGGGAAAGAATTGAAAACATGGGAATTACTAGAGAAAGGAGAGGCAGAAGCTTTAAAATCATTTTGCTTAATGAGGATTATGTATATTATAGTGTGAGTATACTTGCATGAATATTTTCTCTCTGTCAATAAATTAAGTTATGGGTATGTTGGATATAAAGATAAATACTATTGTATTTATCACAGCTTTGTGACTGTGATTGTGTGTATGTGTTCAACATCAGCATCTTTCTAAATAGATAAAAAATTATCTAAGAATCAGGTAGCAAGATCTGCGACAATGTGGACACAAAAAGATTAAATTAGATAAAATGAAATTAGATTTGACGAGACTAGAGATAAAATTTAGAGTGTATGGAATTTTTTTCTTAGGCATGAGGTGAGAGATTAATCTTACCTAACCTTAACTGTCTAAAAGTTTTCTGTCTGTATTATCATTTAGAATCATACTACTGTCGATGAAGAGATAAATGAGCACTTCCAGAAGGTCATTCGTCCCATTTTAAGATGTCTGTCTCTGGAGATCCCAATCTGTGTCTTTTATTCTGTGTACTGAGTCTAGATGAGTAACATAGACTTAGTCTCTAACTTGGAACAAGTATGATTATAAACTATTGCATTTTAAAAGTTGTCAAATGCAACTCTGATCATTCATGGTTCTACCTTACATGCTTGCATAGCATTAGGACTTTTCTCCAGCCAGAGATGAAGCAGTCATCATTTTGGTCATAAATGACAAACAGATTTAAATACAGAGTAAAACTTGAACTTACTGAATTTACCTATAATTTGGACCTCAAAATTATGTCAATATTTTTTATGTTTTATGAAGTTTTACTTCCATGACACATTTTGTACTCTATAGTTACATTATTGAGGACTATCAATATTTCGCTCTATTATTTTAAATTGATGTACACAAAATAAATACATATGCTGTGATACCCATCAATAACAATGTTCTGGTTAAGAGGACTGCAAGAGTCTGAGGTCATACTTTTTTAAGAGATTAGAGGTACTGACTCAATCATATATAAATCCCACACCTATCCAGAAATCAGGCACTGGGACAGTAATTAGGGAAGTATCACTAACTATTTATTTATATTTTCTCATTGTTTTGTTTTAAGTACCCACTGTTGATTACTATCAAGAATAAGATGTTGAATTGTATTTATGTAATACAGTCATTTTTAATTCTTGTGCTTAATCATAGAATCATGAAGTTTGGAAAATACCTCCAAGATCATCAAATTCAACTTTAAGTTGGTAGTATGCTAGGGTTCAGTTGGTTGGGTGATTTTTCTATTGCAAAACGTAAATATATTATTGTTAACAGAAGCATTTTGTGTTCCACATCATATCATGTTTAACTTCTGCAGTGAACCCGGTAACGTCAGCAGAAGTTTAGCCACCATAGATTCTGCCTTCTGTAATTATGCCAGACAGCATTTTCAGAAATTCTGAACTTCCAGTAATCACTGGGCTATGAGTGCTAGTAGAAATTCAACAATGCAGAGGTTGCTCTTCCTTTTCTTTTTTTCTCTATTCTAGAGCATGAATGATATGCAGTTTCAAGGAAAATCTGGCTTTAACCTATCTCCAGCCAGCATGAAGCCAAATCACAATCTAAACTTGCAGGGATTGCACGTGCAAGTCAATTTTTTGTGTTGAAATCTGCTGGATTTCTGCCCTGCTGCTATTCCCATGCTGCAGATGGGAGGAGCTGTCCCATTTTACCCCACTGTTTATGGTGTGGTTCCAGCGACTCGCATGGAGTCTTCTAGCTGGTGTAATTGATTTCAGGATACTATCTGAAATATAACCAAGAAATCAACTATCTGCCCTTCTACACTCCTGACATGTCCATTTAGGCTGAAATCCATTTGCCTAAATGTTTATAAATGGTAATATAAAATTGTGGCCAACAGTAACTTCAGGTGCAGTTGATTTTAATCAAAAAATTTAGATTAAAGGTGGAACAAGGATATATAAGGGTCTATGTTGCCTATGCTGTAGTACACGATTTTCCTCTTTAGCAAAATAGAGTCTTTTGTTGCTTTTACACAACCTAGGATATCAATCACAGCTGTGAGCTCTTGAGGCAAATGCATGAACGTAGGGGTGAATAAGAACAGAGTCAGGTCTGATGTGCTGCAGTATTTTAAACATGTATGAGATGAACAATGGAAAATGCTAGAGAAGATAAAGGAGGAGGGAAGGATAACTTCTGTGGAAAAGACTAAGAAGGAATCAGACTGTGACTGACATTAGAAAAAGGGGTTTTTGGTAGGAAAAAGATCCCCTTCACATGACAAAGCAGGGACCACTTTCATTCTGGAATGTCTACTAGACTGCTCACCCCCATTCCTGAATTCACTAGAGCTGGGGAGTTTGCATGTCCAGCCACACCCTTTCCAGTCTGCCCTCAGACACCTGCAGGGCAACAAAACCAAATGAAGGGACAACATCTCACACCATTTCCAGGATTTTGCCCTGTTTGGTTTTAGACACAGCTTTGCTTATATTCACCTATTTTTTATGCTACAACAGATGGTTTTACAGAGCTGTCTGTCTCTAGCTTATAGGAATTTTCAAGATTCTGAGAGTAATGAGAAAGAGACAAAGTTTGCACTGAATAGTTAAATGAAGTCTTTTCTTAATAGTAAGGAGCATGACATAGGTACCATGGAAAAATAAAATAGCATCAAAATATTTCTTGTATTGCTCCTCACCAAATGTACCACTATTAATTAAGGTGGTATATTTTTTTCATGACCCGTACTGCTCTGCCTTTATACATGAAAACTAGGACTGCATTGAGTGTAAAAACAAAATTAGGGTCCTGAGTCATGGTTCTTACCTGAATCTGTGATATACTTTCAGGTTGCTATACTTTTAGCTAAAGGTGAACATCAATGTAAAAATATTTTTACTGGATTAAATGTCTTCTTCTCAGAGCTTTAAAGACAAAGTAGGTTTTTGTCCTCTCTTGCATTCAGTGATGTGTACTACTGACCAGCTTGGTGTCACACAACAATCCTGTGAAGTAACAGGATGCCCGGGAGAGCAGGCAGTTCAGCCTTTCTCCCTATCTTACATCCTCTGAATATATGTGGGGTTTTGGGGGAGAAATGTGGGAAGGGAATGAGAAAGCAAGTGTTCATGACCACTTCAAAATCCCTCCATCTTTCATTTTCTTGGGTAGATTTTTTCATTCAGCCTGTGACATCTGTCATACAAGTACTTATGTTTCATGTAGTCATTACAGCACTCACTGCTACACAGCACAGATTTGACCAAAATAGTCAATAGAATTTGATATGATTTCACCAGAGGTAAATATCTATTTTAAGGTGAATTTTTCTCCTAATCTCCATTAAGTATCTTGATTATCTCCCTAACAGCCAGGTGAGCCTGGGGTCACTTGTTGGCCTAAGCACTTGCATTCGTAGATGAGCACATTTAGTCAGATGGGCTCCATCTCACTGGAAGCTGGAAACAGGGAATCACTGCTCAGCAACATGGGATGGATATCTACAAGCTGTCTGCATTAATTTGATATGAAAACTCTTCTCCTTTGAGTTACATCTAAATTCCTTGAGTTACACCTAAAAGCTTTGGGGGCATCTAATTGCAGCCTTCAAGTAAAATGGAGAAGGACAATTTACAAGAGCATGCAATGACGGGACAAGAGGGAAAGGCTTCAAACTGAAAGAGAGTAGGTTTAGATTAGATACTAGGAAGAAATTCTTTACTCTAGGGATAGTGAGACACTGGAACAAGTTTCCCAGAGAAGTTGTGGATGCCCCATCCCTGGAAGTGTTCAGGGCCAGGTTGGATGGGGCTCTGAATGACCTGGTCTGGTGGGAGGTGCCCCTGCCCACGGCAGGGGATTTTTAACTAGTTCCCTTCCAACTCAAACCATTCTATGATTCTATGATTTCATTATTCTTTGAGTCTATGATTCATTGTTCTATCTCTCTGTTTTTCCTGCAAACAACAAAATAGGTCTTCAGAAATCTTGTATTGTGCCTGAAAAATGTCAGTATGGGTACGATTACAAAAGTATAATTTGGATGCTTCTTAGTAGTTGCTTTACTAACCCAAATTCATACATCAAGGCACATATAGCTGAAGGCAGAATTAAGCATCATCTATTACTGTCCAGTTCATTAATTCACGCGTATATTTGCAATTCAGACAGGCATTTCTTCCACTCAGTTATGAAGAAAAAGACCAAAGATAAAGATTTCATAGTATCTCCATGTGGGTTATTCACATCCAGCAGTATCTCTGGAGTTCCCAAACTGCAGCACCTTTGAAGAGTGGGAAGAACTGTCCTGTAATACAATTCTTTTCCCCTTCAGTGCACAAATAGAAGACTGATGTGAAATTAGCTCAGGTGATAGATAACATGCTTTATACCCAAGACCCAAAATAGGGTGAAAATAATGTGGTAAAACCCAAGAATTTTAAAAAGTAGGAAAATAATTAACTTGAAAAAAAGATCTGATTTACCATTTTAAATAGCTGAAACACAACAGACACACACATACAAGGAATCATTTGTGCCATGATTGGGAATAATGCCAAGAATAGCCACACTCCCACCCGGTATGTATGTGAGAAATAAATAGCTCATTAAGGAGCTCAATTTTATTGTTTGTTTATTTATTTATTTACCACTTGTGAATATTCAAACATCTAATAATATGTAGATGAATGGGTTTGTGTGGCAAGGTTTTGAAAGTGGGGGTTTACAGGGGTGAATTCTCTGAACAGCTGCCAGAAGTCTTTCTTGTGTCTCATAGAGGCACTGCTGGCTCCAAAATAGGCCGAGTGCTGGCCAAGGCTGAGCCCATCACCAACAGTGGCAGAGACACAGCTCTGCAGACACCAAGGTCAGTGGACAAGGAGGGGCAGGAGCTGCTCCAGGTGCCAGGGCTGAGGTTCCCCTGCAGGCCCTGGTGCCGCCCATGGTGAGGCAGCTGTGCCACTGCAGCCCATGGAGGGCACGGGGGTGCAGAGATGCACCTGCAGCCCACGTAGGAGCCCCATGCTGGAGGAGATGGGTTCCTTAGAGATGGCTGAAACCCCAAGGGAAGCCCAGGCTGAAGCAGGCTCCTGGTAGGACCTGTGGATCTGGGGAGACAGGAGCCAACTCTGGACCAGGATTTTAAAATTTTTTTCAATAAACCTTGTTTGTCTAGACATTCCTTAGACACCACAAACAATAAACACTATCCCTCCTATTCTCCATCTTGTAAATGGAAATGTTGATCCCATGATATTTTCTCAGTATAAGGACAACAAACAAATAAAAACTTGTAAAAAGACAATAAAGGAAGTAAGGCATGAGACTCAACAAAATCCAAATGAAAGCTAATATAAGACTCCTCAGTGGAGCACAGGTTTTTTGATCACCATATTCTGATCCTCATCTCATCCATCTTGACTTTTGCTTTAACAGATTCCTTCCTGAACCCAGGTTTTCTCTGTTCTGCTCACATATATGAGGAACAGTGTCCATAGAGCTCAGAAGGTTATGTTAGTGCAAAGCAACTATTATCTGAAATTATAGTACAAAAACTGTATCAAAACATTATTCAAGACAAAAGCCTGCATATTTTTTGTCAAATACTATCTTCAGCATCAGTAACATACTAATATTATATCAGACTTCTCCCACTCTGTATTAAGACAGATATCACACATTTATAAAATGCAGTAGGAGTTAAAAGGAGGTCTGGACAGGCTCATGCATTCAATTGAAACCTTTCTAATTTTTACACCTTCAGCCCATATAAAAGCCTTTCAGACTTTGTTCCTTTCCTTTAAAAGCACGTTGATCTTTTAAGTCACACTCCTCGAAGTTTCAAGTGCTCCCAGGGAGCCAACAGATATGCAGAGTGATTCTGATGTTTGTTCCTGTTCCACAAAAATCATCCACAGATGTGCTCTTTTGTTTCCTTTGTGATGTTCAGAAGAGCTAATTACACTCAGGAAGCTTTGTGAAGCTGTGCTGCTCTCCTCACAGCCACCCATTTGCAGAATTAGGTCTTTGAACACTTGAATGTGTGCACATATGGGGTCCTCTGAAGATGCCTAGGCACAAAGAGACACCGTGTGCATAAGTGACATCTTCAGAAGGGGCCAATTCTACAGACAGAAACCTAACTGGACACTGACTTGCCATCCAGTACAGCTCCCTTGCAGCTAATCCCTAGCAAGTAGCAAACCTCACCCTACAGAAACCAGAGGGAAGAGCTCTGGAAACAAGCAGGATTGCTTCATGGTGATTCTGTTGATTGAGGCTGTCCACAAAAGGAATGTTCAAGAATGATGGATGTACTGAATGCTCATTCTGGGGTGTTGGCTGGAAGGGCCAAGGGGAGCCCAGTTAGTACAGGTATGTAAGTGTGAACCAAAGGGTGAGGGCACTGTGGTGGGTGGGAGGGTGTGAGAGCTGGGGTTGCTCAGCCTGGAGAAGAGAAGGCTCCAGGGAGACCTTATTCCAGCCTTTCAGTACCTATAAGAAGCTTACAAAGAAAGCTGGAGAGGGATTTTTTACAAGGGTGTGGAGTAATAGGAAAAGCAGGGATGGCTTTTAGCTGAAAGGGGAAAGATTTACACCAGATATTACGAAGAAATTCTTTACATGAGAGTGGTGAGGCAGTGGAACAGGTTGCTGCAGAAGCTGTAGATGCCCCATCTCTGGAATGTTCAAGGCCAGCTTGGATGGGGTTTTAGCAACCCTGTCCTAGTGGAAGGTGTTCCAGGGGTGTTGGAAGATGATCCTTTCCAACCTGAACCATTCTATGATTTATGTTCCTGTGGCAGGTGGAAGATGCAACCACTGCAGCACAAGCAACAGGATATCCTGAGGAAGTCCCTCACCATCTGGAAATTTCTTAGGCAGCTCCAAGTCTGTTCTCTACAGCTGCATCAGCTCCAGTGGATAGGCTGCCCCCGAGCAGTGGAGCTCCCCTGTCTGCCCTGTTTAATTACTGCAGTGCAACAATTGCCACTCACAAATGATTGTGTGTGCTTCAGGAGCTATCTCAGGCCCAAAATGAAATTTGTCATACCCCCTCTGCTGCAGACACTAAGTGAAATTGTGGTGTGTGGGCATCTCCACGCCAACAGTAGAGGGTTATCTCAAGAACATCTTGTTTACCAGATATAGTTTGTTTGGGTTTTTTTCTCTTTCTAGTTTCTAGAGCTTCTGCAAACAGAGAAAACTTCAGTGAGTCTATGAATGGAATACATTTGATTTCTTGAAAGCCAGCCTACACCAGAAATATCCTTTTAAGTGAAAAATGTTGATATTAATAAGTGAAATATTTACATTCATATTTTAGCTTGCATTTGAAATATATGCACTTTATTCTCTGAGTTCCACTGGAAAAAAAATATTGCAACATGTTCCCAATCCGTTGATTTAGCTAATGAGATCATTGTTACAGCCACAGATTTAGAACAACAACAAATGGCTATAAAATGATATCAACGGCTGGGGCATATGTATGGAATGACCTTTTGGAGATTGCTTGAGGAAACCTTGTAAAATCTATTTTTGTTGGCTAAACCCATGTTTACTGCATAGCTAATGTTTTTTCACTGCCTTATGTGCAGTTAAAGACAGTAATTTGGACTGATACCAGATATAACTTTTCATGCTTCATGGCAGCCCCCACCTAAGCTATTAATTTACCACCTGCTTAAGTTCCTGAAGCAATGAGCTGTCAACAACTTTTCTTAAGCTCCAAGACTGCTTTCAAACAAAACCCAAGGCCTTAAGAGAATGAAATATGTACAATATCCCAAAGAATTTCTTAAAATTATGTCACAGAGTTCATATGGAATTTTAAAAGTTGAAGGCTGAGGATATTTACCAAACTTCTGGGCAGAGATTCAGTCCAGTCCTTCACTACCATTATTTGCTCTGCATGCTTGAAATTCACACTCAGCAATATTACTTTTTTAAATATGATGGCAGAATTGGGCAGCTGTTCCTAGTAATTCCTTTGGAATTTTACTAGCAAAACTGATATAAAAAAATATATTTGAGATATGTCCAAAAGTTTGCATTTTGAAGTTGGTTTGGAAAATACAGACTTTGCTAAACCTTTGAGCCAAAAATGTATCAGCCCTCCTTCATGCATGGAAGAGTATATTTAAAAGAAATGCCTTCCATGCAAGCTGGAAGCAAAAGCTTGAGCTAGATGGTTTAACTGTATACTAGGTTTGATATTCCCCATTATTTGGTTGGGTTTTTTACCAGTAAATGACTGAGTGTGTTTGTTGCCCCATACTCTGAATCTGTTGTCTTCCAACACTTTCAGAAAACCCCTGAATGCTCAAAGATCTTTGGGGAATATGAAGTCAAACCCACATTTGACACATTAATTTCTTTTTTTATCTGATTTATTAAGTTTCTTTAATGACTCCAGTGTCCTGTGTAAAACTTTCCTTTCTAATGGATTTTTAATGGATTTCCTGGGTAAAGTAAATCAACTTGCTTCACTCCACAGTATGGGAAATACACACAAGCCTGGGCTAAGAGGCTGCTTTTAGTCAAATGTTCTTGTTCTACTCATCTCTGTGACCATGATGAGATTCAGGTACATTTTATGTAAACCAGTGGTCATTCTCACTAATTCTCCTCATTTCACATTTCCTCCTTACTAATTCCTATCATCCTTACTTGCTTCTGCTCTCCAAAAAACTCAGGATCTTTTGTGAAAATACTTCCAATATAAAGCCTTTTGCACATTCTCATCTACACCTTGCTGGGAGTTGGAAGTAGTATCTCACCTAAACAAATATGCCTGATTTTAATAATTAATCATAATTAGAATTGTTCTTCACAAGTTTATCCATTAGGCAGCTGAAGAAAAATGATGTGGACAGAGTAGATGTCTGACACTGAGAAACTTGAGTAAATTCATAATATAGGTCAAGACAACATGCAGAGTCTGTTTCTCAGGGCTAAAATCCAAAGTTTTACACATACAAAAGAATGAGCTCTCTCTTTTTCCTCTGCATTCTGTAAAATTGATCAGTAAATTCCACCCAACCAACTTCTAAGTCATTCATTATGGTACCTAATTTAGGATATCATTTCTCTATCCCTCCTTCTATAATCAATGCTGAGTATGGGTAGTTCAGACTGTCTGTAATCTGCACCAGGCTGTAATTTGATTAATTCTCTCCGCTGCAAAGAACTTTAAAGGTGCATTGGTCAAATGTGACCTAAACCTATGTAACACAAGTCTCTTTCACCATCCCCAATCCTTTGAGGCCTCAAATCATCAAACCCTTGAGAGAGCAGTCAACTTTGTCTTGTGTACAGTATATCTCAGCTATTCATTTAAAGTTAAGCACTTTGTTGAAGAGGAATGAGGAAGAAAATAGAAAAATGCTTTGTTAATTTGGAATCTTAGATTAAAGCTAAACTGGGCCAAGTATTGGACTGAAACATAATGAAGTGCATTTTCCTGACCAATTGTTTTTGTACAGTTGAAATACTGGGAGTTACAAATAAGAAGAACAAGACTTTCACATAAATTAATTATGTATAACCTTGTTATCTGGGTATGTGGAGACAAAACTTTGACTATAAAAAAGTGTGAAGTTCCACTTAGAAGAGGGAAAGCAGGTTTGTGGCCATGAAATGGAAGATGGTGGCTCTGGAAAAGGGCTGAGGGTCACAGCAGATGTGACCTCTCCCTTCCCAGTGCAATTATAAACTGCTAATGAAGTCCTGGATGTTTGAACAAGGTATTAAAACAGAGAAGAGAACACCTATTCAAATTTCTTAATAGAATGGGGTTGATAATAGAGAAATTGTGAGTTTGTTTTGTTCAGATTAACAAAAAAAAAAAAAAAAAAAA
>WEZZ01008902.1:15146-26531 GCA_013400585.1 Chloropsis cyanopogon | reverse complement strand
TCCCCGCCGTGCGCGGGGTGTACGCGGGGTGTACGCGGGTCCCTCCCGGCGGCCGCTCCCCGGGGCCGTGGTGCTGAGCGGCGCCCGCCCGGTTCGTGCGCTGCAGCGGGTGTGAGCCGCTCCCCCGAGGTACTCACACCGGGACTGGGGAGCCGTGCTCTGGGAAAAGCGGCAGCTTAGGTGGCGGTCCAAATGGGGGAGCAGCTGCACCATCCGTGGAAAGGTGTGAGCACCCCCATTCTTGGTCTGCCAGCATAAACGGCCCTTCACCAGCAGCCAGGCATCACAGATGTTGGGTTCTACAGAGGCAGGTATGCTTTGGAAACAGAAGGAGATTTTGAGAGAGGATCAATAAAACCGCTTACTCCAGACCGGACCATCCCAGTGTTCCCTCTCCCAACTCTCCAGAATCAGAAGTGCTGCTGCAAGGGAATAGCTCGTAAAGGGAAAATTCGCAGCAACTGACATATGAAGCCCTCAAGATGTTTTATGGTTTATTTCTTTAATATTAGATCTCTGAATGGAAACATTTGTCATCAACAAGTGGCAGTCTGCTGTTCCAGCACATGCGAGGCTGTTGAGTGGTCAGCTCCTCAGGAACTGGAAGTTCATGAACTCCAGACCTGCTCTTATATCTTAGAGAAAGCACATTTGTTATTCTATACCACCTCACACTATTGTCGAGGGCAGGGGAAAAGGACTGTTCTCCAGGAAGAAGGGGTTCCTTCCAGTCAACAAAATGTGGTGGAGGGAGCCTGTCCAGTCTATTATTGGGATATTTCCGTGTGAAATGTTTCTTTTCTTCTACCTTCTGTCATCAGTATTGTTACTGTTACTGTTCATTCCCTTATCTCATTGCTGTTTCCAGTAAATTGTTCTTACCTCAGCCTGTGATCTTTGCCTATTGTGCCTCCAATTCTCGACTCCATCCTACTGCAAGGGGAAGGGTGAGGGGAAATTGAGGGAGCAAGGAAGGGTGGTGTGTGTTTGTGGAGAGTGTTGGTGGGGGGACTGATTTGGGGAGCACCATTCCTAAACCACAACAGTAATACAGGTTACAGCCGCGGTGAAACCTAGTCCCACTTTGCTTAAAATGGTGCTAATGGCTCACAGCAATCCTGTGACAGTTTATGCAGCCAGCTCTTTATTTCAGTCACCCCAACTCAGGTGGTCCTGAGTTGTTGTGGTTACTATTCATGCTCACTGTTCTTTGCTAAATGTCACATAGTGCTGTCAGCAATACCACAGCCACAAAAAATCAATTACTTCGCTCCTCCCTGGCCACCCTGGAGTGCTAAGTAGCGACTTGTTACCTTTAGCACCAGTGGTGCCTCTCAGAGGACAGAGCTCTTCAGGCACCACTCTTCCAATGACCTGTGCTGCGATCTGACCTGCACAGTGTGCATTCTCTTGCCTTTCTTTTTCAGTCACACATTTTGGCTGCAGATTCTTCAAGGCCAGGAATTTTTTGCACACTGAGCAGACTGTGATAAGTCCAGCCATCTCACTCAGGTGCTTTAGGTAGTTCCTCTGAAATCCTATAGGAATATCAGACAAGGAGGGATCAGAAATGCCGTATGCCTCCAGTCTACATTACTTCTTCCCCTATATCCAGGAAGGCTCATGTGACATACTCCCAGAAAGGGTCTGCCTGTCTGAAAGAATCTCCTCTTTCTAAATTTTTTAAAAATGCTGAACTCCTGATAGAAGTAGCTAAGCTGATGTGTTGATTCTTCATGGATGAGAGGGACTAACCTGGCAAAACTGGTTTTCCTCCCAGATTTTGGGATCTAGTTGATCTTTTCCTCTGCCAAAGGTAAGTTTTATCTTGATGCTTATTGTGGAAGTCTTTCGACCTTGTCCATGGCAATATCTATAGAGTTCAGCTATGTTAATTTAATTTGCAGCTTTATGGAACATTTCCCAGTTTTCAAGGAAAGTTTGTTCTGAAATCTTGAGAGATATTGTTTGCTTTATAATGACATTTTTTAAAATTAATTATTAAATTAATTATTAAATAAAACAGTACTGAATCAGTTTTTCCTATGAAAATTAGCACCTTTTGAAAAGGAATTAAATCCTTCCTCCTCCAGGCTTTCGGCATTTTAACCTTCCAGGGCAGTCATAGCACTATCCAGATGCATTCAAAGGGATTTTCTGGGATGCAAGTAGAATGTACATTTACTATCCAGGTGAATTCAAGGCCACTTTCTAGTCTGCAAGCAGAACATATGTTCTTTAACTTGCCTGTGATGTAAGGAAGCAGCATGTGGATAACAAAATGGAAAAAGGTTATTTTATTGTCTATAGGATAGAGAGGCAGGGTGCTGATTTGTCACAGACACAGAGGAGTTATAGCTGTTCAACACACTCTTTCACCTGTCTGAAGATGTTCATGCACAAGTACACGTACTCCTGTAAACTGCATCACTGCCTGGATGGCAAAGGTTGGGTGGCTTCAGAGCAATTTATTCCAGCACTGAAGCTTTTCTACTTGCCAGGTGACATGAAGACCATCTCTTTGTTTAGAGTATCTCAAATACATGAGCTTATGCATTTCCTCTGAACTCCCTTCTAGTTCCAATGGTTCAGCTACTAAAGAAAACTCTGGAGTAGCATCTTGTGTCTTTGAAGTATGTGCATATATTCGTTCTACTAGTTTGCCTCAGTGATGTTTGCAGGAACTGTTTTGATGTGAGTGCAACCATTACAGATAAGCACAGGAGGATACATGCAAAGCACTCCTGTAATGTGATAAAATACTACCTTTTTGTGCCTCAGACTAAAAAATGCAAAAGTTCATGCCTGATGGCTTTTTCCCATGAATTTTTTTTTTTCCACCATGAGATTTTTGTTGCAGTGTATTGTCCCTCCTCTGGACCCCAATTCACTTATTACAAAGTTCTCACCAAACAGAAATTTTCTGGGTCAAAACCAACACTTTGGACTCTTTGATTATAATGACATTTAAATGATGAATGTTGGATAAAGCAATGGGGACAGAGGATTTTGGATAAAGAAAAGAATTTCATAAAGGGGACAGGCATGCAGTGGTGAGCAACTTAAATAACAGCAAGCAGAGGGAGAAGAGAACTAAAGCCAGGGCACTCATGGAAGCACAGAGGAGGTCTAGAACATTTACACAGTTATGGATTTCCATCAGATTTATAATTTTGGCAACTAATATGTCAGGTTTTCCAACTCTTGCAGCTGTTGATCTGCACAATGACTTTAAACCCCCTGGGCTTACTGGCAGGTGAAATTAACATTAATTTGTATGGTCAGGGAGTCTCATGCAACCAGAACGCTTGGGACTGTCTGCACTTATGCAATCACTTTGCATGTATGCAGTGGCTATGAGCCTGCAAGTCACTGCAAGGCTTTTGTGGGGCTGACTGATGTTCTCAGCATGCTTTTCTGTAGAACCAGTCTCCCATCATCTGAGGCAAGAGTGCTGTCAGTTATGGCGTCATGTATTCGATCCAGTTGTTCATGTGACACAAACTGAGGCAGCCCTGCTGACTTCACTGATATTAAGATAACTCATTCTAGCAAGGGAGCTGGCTGTATTTTTTGCCTTTGCTGTGTTTCTCATTAGAAAGGGTTTACCTTGTACAGTTAATTTATTGCAGGTGAAACATTCCCGTTATCCCAGTTTCTCTGATCAAATGGAAGTTTGCATTCCTGTCTAGGAACACTGCTCTAGGTTTGGTGAAATGAAAATGGCTGACAGTGGATAAAGCATAAGAGAATTGTATAAAGGGGTATGCAGAGGAATGGACTAGAGCATTTTCCTGCTGGAGCTAGTGTTTGTCCTTCCTTACGCAGCTCGAGAGCTCGTGGGCAGCTGGGGACTGTGAGCCAGCCTGGCGTGTGTCGCTACGGTTCCAGGTTGGATTGCTGTCCTGGCTGGAGAAAGAACGAGGGCCACTGCGAAGGTAACATTGATTTTCTGTTAGTTTCCTCTCTGCTGCTGCATACTTGGTACTAATAAGGAGATTTCTTACATATGTGCCAGAAGTTACAGAAGAAAAACTTCTGAGGAGTGAAATCTCCTAACTCTGTGAGAGAGCAAATAAAACATGCTTAAGAGACCATCTCCTCAAAAAAAAGCAGAGCTCTGGGTAAATAACACCAAACCATAACTTGCACGTTCAGAAATTCTTAGATCCAGAAGGCACCATCTGTTCTAACCTCCTGCACAGCCCTGGTCAGTGGCTATACTGTTACAGCTGTTGAGTACGTGCCATAAATGCAGGGTTTTCTAATGCTATATAAGGACCCCTAAAATGATTTTATATCAGTTGGTATCCTTTATCTTCAGATGACACAGCCTCTGAGAACCAGAAGGTTTTAACTTTCTGAAAATATAAATAAAACTCAAACAATAAGTGCCCCTGGCTTGAGCTTGAGTAGCCAGCCAGCATTCCACAGGTCTGTGGATCATTTGCTTAATGAAGAGAGTCTTAAGACACTTCTAATTTGTGAAAGGTCTACATATCCCAAGGAGAATGCAGTGTGGAATCTCTCTCCAATTGTACTTGGACAAAACAAAAAAAAAATCATAAAATATATGTTTTAGATCTTTTTCAGACAGACAGTTGCACTTGCTGTCCCAGAGAGTTTGGCCTTTTATATCTAGTGACTTTGTGTAGAGTCCTAAGATTATTCATTGCTGAAAATCCATATACTAAAAGGGAAAGATGCTAAAATGTCTCTGCTCTGTATATATTATATGGCATCTAAAAAAAAGAAAAAGGGATTATTGTAGAATTTCTTGCATTGCTTAATTGCGCTTTAGTTTTGACACAAATTAATGTCTGGAGGGATAACTGGCAAATGTAACTTTCGATCAGCCAGTGGAGTAGGTTGTCTTGTTTTAAAGCAATAGGTTTTTATAAAATTTGAAGACTGTTATTTAGCAAATCACTTTAAGCCACTTATAATGTAAATCTGCACTGTAAATCCTGATGCGATGTTTTTCTCTACTTCAGTGCTAACACTGCAAGCTGGTGTTTTGCAGTCTTGCATCCCCTCAGTTACAGAAGATAAATGTGTCCATCCCATGGAAGGACATCCCAAGCAGGGATGCTTTGGATCCCAGGGGAGCAAGCTGGTCTTGCAGTGTGCCACATTGCATTCAGGGCTGGAAGAAGTGTTGAAAAATGCCTCAATCTGCAGTTAGTACCTTCAGTACATCTGAATGTATCTGTTAATGTAAGGAAGATACTTGAATTCAGAAAAATTATTTTTAATATTAGTTGAACTATATAGTAACTAAACTTTCCTATAGTTTTCAGATCAGCTTAACTACATAAGGAATAGGGATTCACATCCTGGTGCACTCTTTCACTGTTTCCTCAGAGTTAGTCCTGATATAAATGCATATTTGCTTCTCTCTTCCTGAATAACCCCCATGCTGATAATTGGAGTGATTTCAGGAGCCTTAAGGCTTATAAAAGTCAGCATTTAATTTCTGATTGATGATCCAGAGGACTTAGAGTTGCTTTTTAATGTGTCCAGGTTAAATGCAGCCCTCTCAAATCATTGTAAACATGATGCAATTACACTTGCTGGGATGTGTGGTAAGGACAGTTGCCTGATGACAGATGTGCTCTAGATATTCTACCATGGGATAGACACGTTCCTCAGCTGTAACTGAGGAGATCCAAGACTGCAAACTGCTATAGGATTATGTGTCTCCTTTGGCTCTAGGAGAGTGCTGTTGCCTCTTTCCTGCTCCAGATGCCAAGCATAGCAATTCAAGCTGTTGGCCAGCTGCTTCTCACATAGGCTTCCTAAAAGAAGGAAAAAGGCAAGAGTACAAAACTAAATGTGAGTCGTAAGCATTGCAGAAAAAAAGAAAAAAAAGTGAAGGAGAGACCTTTTGTCTTTACAAACCTGGAAAAAACCCCAAGTTCTTGTAATTCATGTTAGTGCCAGAATTCTCAAGCCCAAATAAAGTGTTAATCAGTAGTTACTGTGTTCAGACTAGAGGGAGAGGTATAGAGGATGCTGAACATGTGCAAAACCTTTTAGGCAACTAAGCAGGGCAAAAGTTCTCAAACAGAATATTTCTAACTTTTGATTTTTCTCTCTCCTTTCTCTGCCTGACTCCACCAGCTACCTGTGGACATGGCTGCAAGTATGGCGAGTGCATGGGACCAAACAAATGCAAATGTTTCCCTGGATTTACAGGGAAAACCTGTAATCAAGGTTTGTGCATATGCTCCAGAAAGGAGACTTGGTTTTCTGTTTCCTTATCTTGTACTGTGGTTTTTGTCATCTTCCAAAGCAGTAAACCAGGATGTTTTCTTGTTTATGTAGAAGAACTTAAGAATTTAAGGCTTTTGCATCTCCAACATCCCAGGCAAGCTCTAAGCCTCCTTCAGCAGACAAAGTTTGAAGCTATATTATATATCTCCTATGGGCTGATGACAAGGGCAAACTCATGTTTATAGTCAGAGGATTAAGACATGGAGAGATTACATAGGAAGGTATCAGAAGAGATGGAAGTCAATTCCAGAACCCATGCTATTTTCTTAACTAGCAGCCCATGTTTCTTTTTAAATTAATCTTCTAGTCAGAAATACATGCAATTGTATGGTGGACATGTAATTTATCAATCTGCCTGGGCTGTTTGTATATGCTGATGGCATTTCTGAGAACCACCACTAGTTCTTAGAATTGCATTTTCAGAAACTTTAAATGCACCATTTTTCACACATAAACTTGGAATTCAACATGGAAATATTTCAGTTAACACATTGGTAGGAACTCAGCTTTTTTTTTCCTGTTCCAAAAAAATGAGACCCCTGTCTTGGATCAGAGGAAAGGAGCAAGTCACTGTGTATGGAGAGGCAGATGAGTGAACTGTAGAGGCTATGATGGAAACATGACATAAAGGCCACACAAATGACTAGGTCTGTCCTTGCCACCTTCCTAAGCTCCTGCAGGCTTTGTTTGAAAATATTGCATTGACATGCTAAACACACATTTTTTTATCGTCAAAACAGCCCATTTATTGCGCAGTATCTTTCAAACAATATGCCCTAAAGATGTGCTATAAAGTATTTTGGAAAAATCCATCTTTTGCTGTTTCTCACAGGGAAAGAAGTTAAAACCTCAGTACCACTAGAGAGGAAAGGGAAACAGCAGCTGTGGTTATATGTAACAGATATATAAGTACCACTTAAAACTTCAGCCTCTAAACACAGAAGTTTAACCTCAAAAATTGTTTGGCAACTTAAATATTACTAAAAGGCAACAGAGAAGCCCTCAGCTTTTAGGTGTTTTCTGTGCAGTTTGACATGCTCTCCACAGGCAATCCGATCAGTTCTGTGCACTTCAGCAGGTTCCAAGACTGAGGCCTGGAGGCAGCACTGCACAGACCTACACATGCAAATTCCCTGTTGGCTCCTGGGTTTTTCTACCTTCTGAAGCAGGGCCAGGATTTTTTCAGTGAGGTGGTGGCTGGTACAGGCCAGAAGTGTCCAAGAGCTGTTTGTTTCAACAGTATAGCTGTATAGGTGGTCATGTTCCATCAGCCAGGAGTGCTAATACCCACTTTTGATTTACTGGCAGATGTAGCCTTGGTCTGTCCTTACAGCAGAATGTCCTGCTGAGCAAGCTCAACATGAGCTAACTAAAATAACAGAGATAAGGGGACTGTATTAGTCTGCCACCAAGTCTGAGCTAAATTAGCCTTATCTCCATAGGTTCTTTTTCAGGGCTGTGTATGCTATCTGTGCATTGTGAGAGATAGGTACAGATAAGCACTTTTGAAAATGTATGGTCTAAGTGCAATAACTTTTGTTCTCCAGTTTGCTCTGTAGTTTCTTTGTTAAGAGAGTCTTAGTTATTTAGTGGAGTCACAGTAGCACAAAAATCCAGTGAGATTTGCAAGCAGACAGGTTGTCCTTTTTCAAACAGATCCTGTGAGAATAATAGAATGCAACCCTCTCTCTTCCCTGGACTGAGCTGTAACAAACACTTGTGCACCTCCACAAAGTTTATGCTTTGAATGGCTTGGAGGTTTTGTTCCTGTGGTCTGCAGGGTGTGAGGCAAGAACAGATGCTTCTCCCATTGGAAGTGGAGTTGCACAAGCTCAGTGCTTGCCTGGAGAGCTGCACTTCACTGAAATTATATTATCAGTCATATGTGCTGTTAAACACATATTGAATGGGCTGCATATGCTGGTTCATTCTATAAATGAGTTCCATCTATTTACTAATCACTACAAGAGGTAGAGGTGTCAGGTCATGGAAGCATGGAAGTAAAAAACACAGATGTTGTCCCCTTGTCATAAGCCAAATATCATTGCCAGCACTGCTCACCCTATACCACACAAATAAACATTTTAGAATTCTCATTTTCTCCCTATAAAAGATAGATGTTGGGAATTTGAAATTGATTTCGTTTCCAAAAAGCCTTTAAATCCCGGATTTTGAGGAGGATTTAGGATGTTCTATTCTCAGGATTTTGGTATTTTTGAGATCCTTTTAAAGTCACATCATTATTATCATATATTGTATTTCATTTCCACTACTGATAACCTTGGTACCAGTGTGTAGTTCAGAAAAATTAAAGTAAAAATCTTTGTTTCACTTTATCTTAACCTGTTTTGCTGTTCTTAGTCTCATGTTTTTGCCTTTCTAATACAGAGGTCAACTGGAGGGCTAGAACCAGAAAAAATCCATTAAAAGATCTCCCAAAAAAAGATTAGCTACAATTCTCTCCACCCCTCCACTTCTTCCTAACAAGCTGCCAGATGGGGCCAGAGTTTGCATTAATTTTTCAAGTGTAGAGGTCTGTGTCTGCTGGTTTTACTAGCAGTCTTTCAGCCAGATGATCTGCTAAACTCTCATCTTGCAAGGAGCTGGCTTATTTTCCATCCAGACGATTTCACTCTGGGGAACTCCACACATTAGGCAATATTATCCACCTATATGCATGAATATATGTATAAAAGCTGAGCACTCACTCAGTTCCAATGACTTCTGCAGATCTGAATGAATGTGGACTGAAGCCACGTCCCTGTGAGCACAGATGTATGAACACACATGGCAGCTACAAGTGCTATTGTCTCAACGGGTACATGCTCATGCCAGATGGCACGTGTGCAAGTAAGTGATACAGCTGATGGAACAGGAGCACCAGGATCATCTAACCACATTTAATCCCAGCAGATTTTCTTCTTGTGATGGACTGATTTAGCTTATTCAAGATAGGGTCTTTGCCCCTGCTCTCTGGTACAGTCACAGCTGAAAGAGGCTTCCTATTTGGTAGTTCCTGGGTAAAGCAAACTGGGTTATACTTATATTTTGGTCTTCAGAGATGTTTTGGTCCTGACAGAAGTAAAAGTCTTTGATAGTGTTGCTTCAGATGAAGAACAGCTAGCACAATCTCAGTGTAGAGTCCTGCCAGTTCATCTGTTGAATAAATAACCAAATGTATTCAAGCAAAGCACCAATACAGATTACTTTTTACGGTGCTGAATTTCATGCCATTATTACTTGCTTTACCCTTCTGTGCTCCACAACTGATTTATTTTATCTGTGTTAGTATGCTTTTGACAGTTGATGAAAACTGTTCTTGCAAACATTTGCTGTATGATCTAAGGCTTATCTAAACTTATGAAAATAAGTATTTCTACCTATCTTCTTTGTCTTTAAGCCAGCATGAAATGGAAAGCATTCTGCTTTTTTAGCCAACCTGACTTTTCAGACCTGGGGAAACTTCTAGTGTTTTGGAGACAGAATTTTGTTTGTAGAAAATATCACGATTTTTTTTGTACGTTAATTTATAAACAGCTTTATTTATAATGAATGGATTTTTGTTGTTCTGATTAATTTCTGTGTTTATGCATATCTAACTTTAAATTGTATGATTCCAACCTAGAATTTTGCTCTTCTTGTTATTTTAAATACTTTTTCCAGGTTCTATGACATGTGCCATGGCGAACTGCCAATATGGATGTGAAGAAGTCAAAGGGCAGGTGCAGTGTCTCTGTCCATCCGGTGGCCTCCAGCTGGGACCAAATGGAAGGACATGCATTGGTATGGTTAGAGCTCACTCTCAGCTTCTTTTCTGCAGGATCCCTGAAGCCATAAGATTCTGGGGAAAGGTTAGGAAGTAATTAACCCTCCTCACTGGCTTAAATAATGCTTCTTGTTACTGTCAGTGGGATGTAAAGTTTTCATACTTTTTTTAAAAATAATTTTTCTTGAACTATTGGCCGTGTAATTCTTTGGATAACTCTTATCTCCAGTAAGTAATTCAATGTTTTGACATGATTTAGAGTCATCAACAGATTCAGTTTCTCCCTATTGATATGAGGCCATTAATTACTGTGCTTGGCCTGCAGGAAGCTGCCCTGCTGACATAATGTGTTATAGGATTTGGGCATTTTGTTTGGATGGGGCTTTCTTTTATTGTGATGACCCACAATACAAACTTTCCAATTTTTCTCCAGAAGCCTCAACATTACCTGTGAGTTTCCTGTGATGAAGAAAGCATTGCTTATAATACTTGGTACTGTGTTCTTCCATGAAGTGTTCAGTTCACATTTTATTGCTTTGCTCATAGGAACACATGCAAAAGCCATCACCAAATGTGAAATTATAAGACTTATTTATTAAGTTTATTTGTGGTACCAAGACCAAATAATTCCCATGCAAATCCCAGTGAGTTTTTTTCCTATATTACCTTCTCATGGATCTGACCAGCATCCCTTCTCCTGCTGTAGACATTGATGAATGCTCCACTGGCAAAGCTGTCTGCTCGCACAACCGCCGATGCATCAACACGTTTGGAAGCTTCTACTGCAAGTGCCAGCTGGGATATGAGCTAAAATACACCAGTGGCCGCTACAGCTGTGTAGGTAAGAGCCAGCCCATGGATGTTCCTTCTTCATTCTTTTTATTCCCACAGAGAGCATCTTCCCTGTCATTGCCTCCAGCACGTTGTCCTGTCCTGGGGATGCTGCCTCAGAAATGGGTAAAAGATATCACACTAAGAATATTCTTGATGGGACTTTGAATTTTTCTCTGTTTTTTTTTTTTTTTTTTTAGCCTTATGAAAAACCAAGTCACTGTCACTTAAAATTTAAATTGCCTCATTGTGCCAAGTCAAGATGTGCACAGTTCTCAGTCAGAAAATCACTGCATTCACCTTGTCTTTACTGGAATGCTCTATGTTTTCCATGGATGCATTGGCCACCATCTGTGCATTGGGAGCTGACACCAAGCATTTTCTCCTAGTGTGGATTCTTCTGCCTCTGATGGTCACTGCACTGTCTTGGTCTAACATTAGTGCTTACAGTACCTGGAAGGAGATGGGTGGCACAAACAGGCTGTCAGGAGCCTTGGGTTTCACAACAGTTC
>WEZZ01008902.1:4706-15137 GCA_013400585.1 Chloropsis cyanopogon | reverse complement strand
ACAGTTCTCACTGGAGCATTTTTATCCTCCCCCAGATGTAAATGAATGTGTGACAAATACACACAGGTGCAACCTCCATGCAGAGTGCCTCAACAGCCAAGGATCCTTCCAGTGCAAATGTAAACAGGGCTACCGAGGAAGTGGATTTGATTGTGCTGGTGAGTACCACTGAATGTCAGGAATAGTGCTGCATTGTTCTTCTCCAATAATTGATCATTACAAGGCATGTTCTCAGAAAAGACATGCTGAACAGTGCTGCAATACCAACCAAGCAAGACCTCTCCACAAAATAATGTATTAACTTCATGACTCAGAGTACAGTCAATACAAGTATCACTTGTTCAAATTAATTTTGCCTGTAAGTCTCCAAGTCTCATCATATCTCCATGAATTGCAAGTAGAACAGAGAAATGAATTTGTCTTGAAGAAACAGAGAAAATAGTTAGAAAAAAAATCTACTGTGATTTCTCAATGAATTCCCAAGGTTAGCTCCTTGGAGCCCAGAAGGCTAACTTAGCAAAAAATGAGAAAAGGGAGGAAAGCTGCAACTTCTCTGTTAAATTGTTTTCACTTAAAATTTTGCCTTTGTTTGTCTATTGAATATGGAAGACCTCCTATAAAGATGTCATTTCCCACTTTAACTGAATATGACCTCTCAAGAAGAAAGAAAGAAAGGCTGCCCTTGTCTTTATATTTAAAATGAACCTTTAAATTTATACCTTTATTAATCCTAGCAGATGTTTCTCCTGTAAATCATTAAAGATGTTTTCCTCAAGAGGACACTTGACTTTAAAAGTTTTTGTCTGTAGCAGATGAAGTCTACATAATACATAAATCTTTTCAAGTAATGCTTGATCAGATATGATTATACTTCATGGTCACAGATGTTCTCTGAGTCCCTCTATTATTCGTGCTCCTACTTCCAATATGGTAGCAATTGAAACTAACGACACATATTGATAAATTAATATTTTCACAGAATATTTTGAATTGCAAGGGACCCACTAGTCCAACTCCTGGCTCTGCACAGGAGAGCACCATTTTGTTAAGTTTCAACCTTCAGTAAAAAAATGTTGACTTTTAACAACCAAAAATAAACACACAAAAATCTAGCTGTTACTGAAAGGTTTGATATGGACATCGATTACCACAGCAGAGCTGTTTAGAACATTCTTCTACTAAAATTCAATGTTATGAGCCAGGTTCCTTGCTAGACCACATCTCTTGTGATATGTCACTGCAGCTCACTGAAATGGAAGGATGTATTTGAATGGATATGAAAGCAAACTGACATGATGCATCTTGGTATGCTTTTGTTAAAACAAAATGTACCACAGGTGAAATGTTAAACAAATGCATCTCTGACAAAGTCTGGGATTGGTTTTTTGTTTGTATTTTGTTTGTTTTTGTTTTGGGGGTTTTTTTTTGTTTTGTTTGGGGTTTTTGTTTGTTTGTTTGTTTGGGTTTTTGTTGGGTTTGGTTTTTTTTTGTTTTGTTTTTTTTTTGCATTTATTTGCTTTTGCTTTTTCTTTTTAATGAGAACGTAAAAAATTTTCAGGGAAATTTTCTTAGTCCCTAACTCCATGTATAAATGTATAAAATATTCTTTCGTCAAGCAAAAACAATTCAACAATAATTATTGCTTAAATATGAATAACAGAAATATTTTCACTTGTGGAGAGAAATTTTTTGTTGTCTAGAAATTGTTTTTGTTGTCTAGAAATTTTTTGTTGTAAAAAATCAGTTTTGAAGTCAGATGATTCCTATTTTCTCATAGGTGTTTCTCTTACATAGTTTGCCCTCTGCATATTTCCTCCTGTCATATTTCCAATTACCAAAATCCATTTGTTGTTTAGCAGAGGAAGGATCCATGCCATTCATAAACTTAATAGAACACACTAAATGGAAAAGAGATTTATTACAAGAGAGGATAAAGGAATAACATACAGTAATGAGAGCAATCAGAGCCACAGACAGGTCAAAAGGCGAGGGTCCAGCTAGAAAGATGTAAACAACAATAGTAGAAGATAAAAATACAGTCAGTGGTAGGTGAACCCTGAAATGCAGAGATGCTAAATAGAGACTGGTTTCTCTGGTGGTAATTCCCCCACATATACCTTTTCTTTAACAGGAAAGTGGAGGAGATTCTTTTAGCTCTGAATGTTTCAATAGTTGACTTTTACTGCAATCCTCAAGAACATCTGACCAGTGTAACTGATGGGGGCAGGATGTGTCTTGCTACTGGGGAAAATGTTTTTTCAAACAGTGACACAAACAATTGGATGTACCAGCCAATACTGTACATGTACAATACATGTACTTAGTGAAACACTAAGTGCTCTCCATGTCATATGGCAGTTGTGGAAAAGCTTTGCCTTCACTGCAGCCAAAAGAAATTTTGCTATTGGGTTTATTGGGATGAGGACACCACCTTGGGAATTTAGGGGCTGAAGGCTGTGGCTTCACACTTCTTTTGGTGACAATGGCTACAGTTCCTGTGGCCCATTCCAGTTTCCAGCGGCTGGGCCTGGGCTTGTGCTGCAGCTGAACAAAAACCTTCTTAAAATAAGTCTCCAGTACTCCACATACTTATTCACACAGAGATGGAATCCTATTTTCACAGGGAAGCATTAGTTCTTAATAGCAATTTTCTCTAGTATAAAAAACCCTGGCTACAATGGAAGCAGTATTTACTTTTTTAAAAAATGAAAACTATTTTAATATATAACTTAATTTTTGGATTATGAAAGGAGAGCAATCAAGTACATTGCTCATAATTAAATTCCCGTGGCTACATCTCATGCCATCAAATAACCTAATAAGTGACATAATATATAATTCACCTTTGCAAAGAAGGTGGTGGAAATTCTTTCATTCAATTTGTATGTCAATACACTGACTTGGAGAAAGCTGCTGAAACATCAGGCTGCAAACACTGCTGCTGGTATGGATAGGACCTGTGATTATTAAGGCCCCCTTTTGTCATTTAATACTCCTATATGTATGAGACATTGGTTACCATTTCTGAACTGTCTGTAGCACATGTTTGAGAATCCATAGAGATGGATCGATTTGAACAGTCCCTAAAAGGGTCCTAGTTATTTCCACATCTGGCCTCTATCTTGCTGCAATCTGTTGCTGTTCTCAGGTTCATGTGTTTCCTGATTTCCTATTGTGCATTGAAAACCCACATTTCCCCTGCCACATGCTTTTATGTGTATTTCAGCTTTTATTTAAGAATAGACTCTCACAAGGTTCCATAAGCAATTAAGATTCCTGGGGAAAAAAAAGAACCTATTTTTGATACACTTTTTTTGGTCCTACAAAATAACAGGAAATATTATTACTATCTTTAAGTCTACAGGTATCACTCTAAGGAGTTCAACAATGACACTCTTGTTCTTGCCCAGCTAGAGGCAAAGGTTACTCTTCTTCATGATGCTTTGCTGGGTATCTAAGTGTCAATAAAAATTCATGTTGGCTCTCTGCCTCTTGTATTACTCATTCATTTCTTGCTGATAGGGTAACACTTAGACCCTATGTATGATTTTGCTTTCTTATTAACTTGCCAATCTTGAGAAAGGTTTGGTTTGGCATAATAAAGTTAGAAAGCTTCAGAAACTATTGTGATCATATTGTTGGTGATATTCTTAAAATTTAATTCAGTATGGAGTCAACTACTGCCGTCATTCTTCAGTGAGTAACATTTAGGCTTTTGCCACCACACATTTCCTGCTGAATGCCTTGATGGCTGGTGTAGTCATGCATTAAGCACAGTCCAGCATAGCAAACTTGCCCTGATTTCTCAAAGTATCCTTCCCTAAATAAGACAGCAGAAATTTTAGAAACTAAATAGGGCAGCAACACATACTGGTAAATGCTGTTCCATGGTGCTTAGAAGAAAATA
This sequence comes from Chloropsis cyanopogon, assembly GCA_013400585.1. NCBI lineage: Eukaryota > Metazoa > Chordata > Aves > Passeriformes > Irenidae > Chloropsis > Chloropsis cyanopogon. The sequence goes on along the minus strand of WEZZ01008902.1, from coordinate 11,230 downwards.
ATAGCCCAGAATCTGTCTTTTAACCTATCTGTGAAAGCTTTCAAAGTCTCTTAAGAATATCTAAAAGAGGTTGAAAACTTTTAGAATGATTTCTGGAAGTATGTCATACTGATCTAATCTTTAGTTACATCTACAGACTCCACCTGCACGTGGTAGATTGTTGTCTGTCTCCCTCCAACACTTCTTCAACTCTTATACAGAGAAGCTATAAAGCGAGCTATGAAAGGATTTGTCAGCCAATCTCCTAGGCTTGTATCTCACCAGGTTTTTAAATACTCTGTGAGGTGTGAGGATGGAAGCAATGGGGTGCCTGCTGGAGTGCAGAGCAAGCTGGAGTGCAGAGCAAGCTGTCTCCTGCTGCATCCCCTGTATGGTCAGGGCCAGCACCAGCTGCACTCACAGGGTGTGTGGAAGGAAAATAGACCCTTGTCTGTCCCTCTCCTGTATCCTCCCCTGAGTACTTCCCTTTATACAATGCAGCACAGAGCCAATGGGTTGGCATATTCTCTTTATGTATTCTTTTCAACTCAACTTTCACAACTTGGTCATTAGACATCCTACACCAATCCATTTCTATAATTTTGTATAGCAACTGATGACAGAAAAGTTTTATTTTAGCCTTCAGCTATTGTTTACCTTTGTTTTTCTACTTCTTGCCTCAATTCTCTCTAATCCAAAAAAAGAAAATACCTTTGAAAAGTGAGATATTTTCATATTAGGGCAATAAACAGAAACTGCATGAGCAGGAGGCATTAATCTCCATGCTTCTTGATCAAAGGTACGTAAGGAAGAACTGGGGTGGAATGTTCTAGATTTCTTTGCACTTTCCAAAATTCTCTGCAGTCACATGGACAGATAAGTGCACAAATGTTTGTGACCAACATGTCTGCATTTATCTACATATCTTGAGGCAAAGGGTCCTGAAAAATCACTGTCTCGGGTTTAGCACCCCGGAGCGCCAGAGAAGGTGAGCTACTCATTCAGGCAAGTCCACAGGCCATGGATTCAAAAGAACAGACTGAGTTTTAGGTGGTGTATCCTTACACTGCATTAGTCCCCCTGCAATTTATGGCTAGACATAAAAGGCCTTAAATCTACACCTCTGGCTACTCTAAAGATAAATGCAAGTGGGAAGGACGTTAGTGCTGTGTCCTAAAATATGCTTAGTGTCTAGAGTCTCTGTCTCCACAAGCATGGAGATTTTCATAGTGCAGCAGCAAATTGGAGTCTGCAAGCACATGGGAATTTATACCTTTTCACCCCCCTATTTTTGTCACTCCTGTCAGTTGATTTTCCACTCTGCTAAATTTTGCACATACAAGGAGATTGGTTTTCTGACACCACAGAGGTTATTATGTTGAACTGTAAGAATTTTCCATTTCATGAGGAAAACTTCAAAGCAGAAACTAAAAGCAGATGTTCAGGTTTGCTGAGCAGTCAGTCCTGAGGCCTTAAAAATCCCATAGCTTCTCTATTAAAAGTGTGAAGTTTCTCGTTACTGGTAGTCAAGAGGAAATTTGTTTGGAATTAAGCTTTCCTGTTAATTTTTATTGCTGAATTCTGAGTTTAGACCTAGGGAACCTTACATCCTTCATGACATCATCCTCCAGAGGATACTTAGTGGAGTATTAGTAAAGAGCTTATTTGCAAGTATTTGACAAGCAAGCCTATAAGTTTTATGCAAAAGAAGAAAGAACAAATCCTCAAGTTTGACTTTCATTTTACTGCATCTGTTTACTTCAACAGCAATCTCAAAACCACCTAAACACTACAGTGAGCACATCAAGAATCTGATTCTGATCCTGATGTACTAAATAGCATGTAGCTGCACTTGCCATAAATAAAATGGGACAAATTCACAGCAATAGGATTGTATTTTCCAGGAGTGAATATAAATTCAGGGAACTTTCCTTTTTTCCTACTAGACTGCAGTTCTATTTTATTTACTGGTGTTTTTTCTTCTGCTGTGTCTCCATGAAAAGAGGCACAGAGAAAATAGTACTACCCAAGGTTCCAAGTCCAGTCCGTCTCAAAGTACTACTATAAAATTTTCATAAATACAAAGTGAGGAGCAAAATAGGAACATATTCTTGCCCTGATAATTTAATCATTAGACAGCAGAAGCAGAGGGAAATAAAAATAGCTGTCTTCCACCATCATTTTTAATCCTGAAAGACTGCAGGCACTGCAGCATCAATACTGATTGAGCATCAAAGATGGGAAGCAGGATATGAGGCTAATCTGATCCACTGATGAAAATAGTCTCTTTATGAAAGAGCTTTTTTATAGCACACTGGAACTGCTCAGCTTCCATTGTTTCCTAGTTAGTTCACTTAAAGGACTCAAATTGTCAGTAGTTTATGATATGGTTAAGCACAACATTTGATAGTAGTATCCAAAAGGCTAATTCCAAAATAATTAAAATAACACCACTTTATCCAAAATGATAAGATACAGTATTTCACCTCCAAGAGGAATCATAAAATGGCAAATTCTCATGAAATGTTACATTTATGTTCTAGTCCATCTTGGGATTGCAAGATGGTAACAATTTGGCATTCTTGGATGCTTCTCTGAATTTTGGTGTTCACCCCTTAAAATTCAATAAGAGCTAAAAGAAATATGATGGAGGAACTTGATGTATGTCTTCTCAAAATATCCTCCATTTCAGTAGCTTTCAGCCTGCCATGGAAGGAAAATTAGACCAGAAAAGTTCACAAAAGATAGCCAAGAGAAATGCTCATTATTATTAGGCTGCAGTTGTTGTGGAGGGGATCCCAGCTCTATGGACAATTGTAGTCCAAAAATTGAAGAAGGATTTTTGGGGTTTTTTGCCTGAGCTCCAGGGTAAAAACAATTTAAGTAAGGGGCTCTATGGCCTGTGTTACTCCTGTGTTACACATTACTGAGGATTGCTTTGGTGTTTTCACTGTAACTCAGACAGAGCTGTCTGTACAACAGAGCTGAACACGTGTGTTTGGTTCTGTGCAGAACTGAACTTACCTCTCATAGTAGAGAATTTAATTCTGTGGGTCTCTGGATCTTGTAAAGGACATCACAGTCCCATTTAAAAACATTTGTCACTGCTGAATGATTCCTTAGATGAATATTTTCTATTTTCTTCTTGGTTCTAGTTATCCCTGAAAAGTCAGTGAAGGAAATTGCAAGAAGCCCTGGAACAGCTAAGGACACAATTAAGAAACTTCTTGCACAAAAAAGCAGTGTAAAAAAGCATAAAACAATCAAGAATGCAATCCCAGAAGCAGCAGTGACCCCACATGCTAAGACCCACTTGCAGTTGCTGGACTATGAAGGTGGTATTGATCTTGGTGGGAGCTACAGTGAGGAAGAGAAAGAAACTGCAGCTGCTGCAGAAGAGGAGGAAGAAGAGTCAGATGAAGAGGAGAAGGAAGATTTTGAAAATCAAATTGATGAGCGAAGCCTTAGAGGGGATGTCTTTTGTAAGTTTTTTTTTGTTTTTTAAAATGTTTTGCTTAAATGTAAATATGTATAAACACAAAAAAATCGTCACAGAACATTATAGACACTTTATCAGAATTTACTTGTAGAAAATGAATCATAGAATCATAGACTAGTTAGGTTCTAGTTAATGCTTTTGAAAATACATTTATTTACTTAGAAAAACAAAAGAAACAAAAGAAATTGTACAGCATATTGGAACTAGATGATCTTTAAGGTCCCTTCAAACCCAAGTGATTCTATTATTATAACTGGTTTTTAGTACAGTTGCCTCAGTCAAACATTCTTCAAGGTAGGGGCAAAAATAATTACGATGAAAAACACACACTGTCAATAAGTCATTTATTACATTTTCTCTTTCCAAAGTATAGAAAAATAATAAATACTATCCTACAGCAATTAAAACTATAATAATAAAAATGAAAAAATTTAAATTAACATCAGTTTATTGCTATTTAACCTGGAAAGAGAGACAAGTATATATCTTTTTTAAGGGAAGGATAATTTTAAAGTCCTCCAGAAAAAAATGGTCTGTAATATTGTAATTCTGTAAAACAGCCAAGAAAAAATGTAATTATTCACTTAATACAGTGGAGAGTACAAGCTTCTTTGCCAATGGTATGCTCCTAAAATTGCCCTGTTTTTTTGTTTTCAGTCGTAATTGGCCTATTTCAGTTTAAGTTAAGGGTATAGACTAATATTGCTTCCTCAAATTATGCTAGGGAGCTGATAAACAGAACAAAACCAGGACTTTGCTCACCAGTCTGCTTCCTTCCTGCAAATATTAATAGCGAATGCAAATGGCATGTTTCAAGTTTGCTGACAATACCAAAATGGGGAGAATGACCCATTAATTGAAGGGCAGCACTGTTATTAAAGGATCTGGCCAGGCTGTGGAGGTAGACTGACAGGAACATTATAAAATTCAACAAAAGCAGATGGAAAGGGAGAGAAAAGCCTCATGCACCATCATGGATTTGGGATGACTGCTTAGGAAGATGCTTTGCAGTGAAAGGCAAGTTTTGTACTTCCCATTACAAGACAAATGAGGACACATTGGATGGATGGATGGATGGATGGATGGATGGATGGATGGATGGATGGATGGATGGATGGATGGATGGAACTCAGACATCTCAACAGGTGTCTTTTTCAGCCTGCTTGGAGAGGTCAGGAAGGATGGCCAGGAATACTGCCCCTAGGGTAGAGCCAGCCTGGGTTTTGATTAGAAGGACAAAGGGCTCTGCTCTCTGCCTGGTGATGCAAGGGGAACTTGGTCTCCTGTACCGGGCTGCGTGACCTGATGCAATTGCAAAGGGGGAATTATGCAACCTTCCAGGTGAGTACTCTGTGCTACACTAGCTGGAATGTACTAATTTTCCAGTCTTCAATTTGAGTGAGGGCACGCAGGGAAAATCCTTTGTCCATAGGAAAATCCAAATAATATATTGTTGTCGTGATGATTGCTGAGATTCTTTTTTCAAGGACCTTCCCAACCAAACCAGGATATTTGAACAATATATACCTGGGCTAGGCAGAGAGGCAGTCTACTTGTTTCTACAAAAATGACCACTACAGCTGACAGCAGTAACAATGAATATTACTGCTTGAAAATATTAAAGCATTGTGGTTCGTCTGTATTTTTGCCTATATTGCCTTTGTTCCAGTCACATCTGGCCAGAATTTTCCCTTATAGATCTAAGAGATTAATATGCTGAATTTGTTAGAGAGAGGTTTTGTTTTGCTAGGGGATTCTGGCAGAAAGTTGGTGTGCTGCTTCATGCAGAGATAGCAGCATGCCCAAGATGTAGTTTCATTAAGTTTGTGAACTCTGTATTATCTTCAGCTTTTTTTTTATACCAGCTGTGATTCAAAGACTTAAAGCATTGTACCATCTTCATTTCAGGATACATTTCTTATTTGTGTTTTCTTCTTTTCTTTCCTTTTAAATTTCCATGTGCTGTACTTGATCCTTGTTATCATAAAAATTCAGTAATGATTCAGGCGCTTAATTGCTTGAACATTTGCCTTTAAAAACACTTTCAAATTTAATCATATTGAGTGATCCTTCAGAGAACATCATTAGCTCAAATTTACAGCTCATAAATTTGTACATTTTTTCCTTTCTTTGCTGATGTCTACTCAGCAGATTGCTTTACTACAACGTTAAATTCCTCCATATAATCCCCTCAAGTATTCACATAGCATCTGCCTTTTGTATTATTAATATTGGTATTGTTTGTCTTCCGGGAAGAGTAGTTAATTAGGAAAAATAGAAAAGTCTCTTTAAAATGATGTATTATTTTATCATAGTAGTTTTACTACATAATAAATACTTAGGGACACCACTCTGTAAGCTATTAATGCTCAGACCACAGCTCAGTTCATAACTATACATGTCAGACTTCTGGCAAATATAATTCTTTCAGAGCAGGATGCGGTAGCACAGAAATGGGATATTCCTGTGAATCCAACCTAGTGGTGTACCATATACATAGGAAGCTGGTCTTAAATTTACTATGTCTTATATTCTGCTTGATTTTTTTTACAGTGCCCACTCTGTTTTTCTGGGTTTTGTTTTTTTTAATGGGCTTGATGACATCAGTGGTTAAGAATGTGTGGCACCATGGTATGAAGGGGTTTGTATGTAGAGATTACTTATCAGCTATTGCTGCATATAAGTAGATGGGAGGGCATCTGCAGTACAGAAAGGATGGAGTCTGCTGTGGCTAGAGTGGAACATATGTGTGCTTTCGTTGGTGAGAGCTTGTTCTTAGGGAACATGAGATGAGACCTATCTTTCTACAAGACCACTTGACAGCAGAAGAGCTAAAAAGAATAATTCTGGCCCTGCCTATTACTTATGAGGGAGTAAACTTTGGATCCTGGCTGTGTGTGAGGCTGATCTGATTAAAATGTAGGTACTTTTCAAACAGTAAGGTTTCTTTGAAACCTTTCTGTAATCTGAAGCTTGCAGCTTCTCATAACATGCAGCTGATATTTTCAGTGAGTGCAAAACCTGATTGTAATGCCTGACTGAAAAC